>OY720444.1:56740162-57078833 GCA_963082915.1 Dolichopus griseipennis | reverse complement strand
AGAGTACTTAAAAACGAATATCCAAAATCAAATTTATTTTCAGCTAATTTATGAAAAATTATATTAAAAATTGTTAAAAATCCACTAAATAATACAATTAAAATCCATGTTTCATATTCGAATGGTTTAAGAAAATAAAAAATTGGATCTTTATCTTTTTGTACTGGTAACATCAGGCACCATTTTGAACTTTTATATGGATATGTATAATTTAGAGCGGATCATAGATTAATTTGATTATCGACTAAATTGAATTCTATTTCATTTTGAATGTCTGTGTAATTGTCAGATAGTTCTTCAAAAATTCCATTATAATGTTTTACAAATTCCATAAAAAGTGTATAAAATCCCATGTAAACAGTTTTTCCTGTACTTGATTCAATATATTTATAATACATTGGTGGTTTATTACTAATGACTGGTGACTTGAAGATGTAACCATTTAAATTTTTAATTTTTCTTTGAAATAAATTCATACCTTTTATATAATAGCGTTGTGTAATTTTAAATTTGGGGTATGGATTGTATTTATGTACTAGATAAGTTGAAGATGAATAATTTTCTAATGAGTTGATACTTTCCAAGATGATAGCATTAAGAAATGCATTTTTACAACACCATCTGAATACATCTTCAATATAATTTTGATTTTTTGATTTTTTTATATTAAATGTATTTTTACTATAAATTATTAAAGTTTTTACATAAAAAATTCGTTCTAATGTTTGATGCATTGTTTTAAATACAAAATCTTGGGCATGTTTAGCAAATACTAAAACTAATATTTCATTATTCCATTTTTTTGATAATTTCATATTTACATTGACATTTTCTGTATTTAAAAAAAATGGCACATTAATTTGATTTCCAAAATCTTTTAAAAATTTATTTTGTTCTGAAAAATTAATAAAATCCGATCCAAAATAAATGGCTGTACTTGAAAAGTCAAATATATCATTTTGATTTTTTATAATTTCAATCAATTCTGTGTAATTTATAACACAATTAACACTAGAAAAAGTCAAACTTAATTTTATTATTGTGACAATCATCTAAAAAAAAAACGAAATGTCAAGATGAAGTTAAAAAAATCCGTTAACTTTTAATTTAAATTATTTAATATGTTGATTATTAGTAATATTAAATTATTAAACTAAATTTTGCATTTCTTTGAAAGTTTCCACAAGGTTTCAGAAGTTCATTTGGAATTATTTAAGTGTATATATTTATTCATAAAAATTAATTAACATGTCAAAAATTATAATTAAAGAGCATATGTCAAAATATATGTATATTGTAATATTTGGTTAAGTCGCACGTGTTATATAATAGATGTAATTATAGTACATATAGTAAATAAACTTAAATTATTATATACCTTATGGCAAAATTTTATTGTTAATATGGTAATACATACGAGTACATACACAAAATTTTTTTAAATACATATAGTATTTTTAAACGTTTAATTAAATGACAACTTTACTAGGTATCAAATATTATTATTATTATTAATATTATTATTTTAAGTTAAACAAATCAAGTTCAAAATTTTGTGATTCAAATAATAATTATATATATATTGTTTTTAGTACAAGTATGAATATAAGGTTTGAATCAATGTTATATATTATGTAATATGAAGCTTATTATATTGCGGAAGTCTTTCTACTTTGTTAATTTCACAAAGTAGCGTTTATATGTAGATTTCCCTTCAATATTTGAAATAAATTTCTATGTAATGAATATACACTGAGATACTTCAAAAGTCTTACAGTTAGTATTTTATTATTAATCTAAATTTAGAAGTTGCAACACACAAAACAATGTTTTTACTTAAAACATAATTTAAAGAATTACACAAAAAAAAAGTGATTTTAAAAATTACTTTGAAATTGAAGTTAGATAATTCCTTTTTTTTTGTGGATTTGATTAAAGTAAACTTTCGTAGATTTTATTCTTATATTTTTCTTATCACTCTTCCTTTTTATTTCTTTTTAAATTAACTATAAACTTTACTAATTTTATAACCCCATACCCTACTGCTTTATTATAATACATAAATTTAAATTTAATATCTTTCTTTAGATTCACTTTATCGACTAATAAAAGGGAAAGTTGAACAGTTCTCAGATGTTAAGGAATTCAAGTTACATAATTATAATTTTAATTTAGTTTTATTATGATTTATCTATTAAGATATGATTTATTTAGTTATGATTATTTTGTTATGATTGTAATACATTTTAAAGTAAACACAGCAAGTATAATAAAATTGTTCTTACGTTTGTAACGTATCGAATTATTCATGGTAGATATATATGAACCTAAGGGTATGCAGTGGAATAGAATCAAATAGTAAATTAATAAAGTTGTGTTTCTGTCAGCACGATACTCAAAAACTAAATCCATGATATTTACACAAACAAACTAAACATAATATAATTAGGTACACTGCGATTTAAATATAAACGAGAATCTAATAGACTTATAAGTGTAATTTGAAGCAAAGTATTATTTATAAGTATTATTAAATTTGAATGAAGGTTTGTAGATTTTTAATAAGGCGTTTTTTTTTTAAATCAGAGCATAGATCTGAGCACGCTCTGAGCAGAACATTAACAGAGTACGCTCAGAGCGTTCAGTCATTTTAATTAGCATATTTTCAGATATTTTTGTAAAAATTTGCCTATAGAGCTTCACTCTGTCCATCCGTTCGCATTTTTAAAAAAACTTTTACAACGTTAGAAATAGAGTTAAGAAATTTTAACCACGGGTGATTATTTCAAAAAAAATAATTTCGTTCAAGACCTTTTTTTCAGCCCCACCCATTACGGAGCTACAGCCCACCAAAGTTGGAGAAATCCCTATATTTAAATTGTTATAACAAGGAAACGCAAAAGATGGATGGTTTTATAAACTTTAAAAATTTTTAAAAGGCAAATATTTAGGGTTACCATACCGTACCATAATAATTTACCATTATGCAAAACTCAAAATTTGGGAACCTTCCCCATTCAAGGGCTATTAGGACTTAAAAATTAAAACTTATGTTTTTATAAAATCGTAACTTATTCACTAGTGTATGTTTTTCCAAAATTAAACGACAACATTGAAGCTCCAAAATTATATTTTCCACTTGTTAGCAGGTTTTCTTGAATGCATTAAAATTAAATGCTAAGTATTGATTTCACTATTATTCATAATTAATAAATTGATGAAATAACTAAATTATAATATTATCATTTATTTTTATATATATTTTTATAAAAATAAATGATAATGTGCTTTTTAAAAACACTTGGTTTTTTCCATCACTTGTTTTAGTTACGTTTTAAATTGTCTAAAATATAAATTAAATTAAAAATGTATAACTTAAAGTAAACTAAAAATTTCGACTTTTATTTTACAAGTAAAATCTTAAACAAACGTCAAAATAATTTTCTACTTTATTTTGCTCAGCCGTGCTCAATATATTTGATCACGTTGAGCACGCTCTGAGCACGCTTTTTTCTTTAAAATTCATGATTTGCTCAGATTTCAAAAATAAAAACGCTTACAATATATTTGAAAAAGACTTACAAATTCAAATGAATAAATGGATCATATTTTCGGGTACCTGATGCCATTCAAAGTTTTTAATCCGATCGCTTTTTGAATTTAATTAAATTATAAAAAGTAGACATTTATAAGATAAAAGGGTGAGTGTTTGAAACTTAATGACCAAAACTTCGCAATGCACCAATCTGTAAAGATATCTTAGAGTTGACAAGGGCGACTATATTCTTGCTTGCTTTTAATCAATTTAATTGAATGTGAGGTAACAAAAACATATTCTTGGAAAAAAAATGCATACAAAATATTAAAATTTTTTAAAAACTTATTTAGATTATGTCTAGATTTATTTGGAAAGCGTTTGATTTGCTTTGAAGATATTGACATAATGTTCTTAAGTAAATCTTAATTTTAATTAAATTATTTTGATTTGATCAATGTAAGGTTCGTTTTCTTGTTCTTATTTTTTATTTATTAATTTTGCTTTTATTTGAAATTTATTTGGTCTACATATAGTCGACAAAAATATGCTTGTGCAAACATTAGATATTAATACATTATATTTTAAGCACTATATTTTCTATTCCTCTATTTAAATATTATTTGATTTTATCAAAAACTCATTAAATTTTTATAGTTCGTTAACATACCATTTTATGTGTACTAATGTAGTATGACTATTTGGAAAAAGGATTTTACATAAATTTGTTTCAATAATTGTCTATAGGTTTCAGAAACTTTTATTGATATTGAATTTTATATTATATTCAGTAGTTTTCTTTTTTATAAATTAACTTTCAAAGGTTCTTCAGTTTTTAATAAATATAAAGCTACTGTAAAATTTTGAATGCGGCTTTGCCCATTAATGTATCTTACTTAACGAGCAATGGAGTTGCTATAAATAAATTGATAGATCAAAATTTTCTGACTTCTTAAACAAAATTCTTGTATAAGTTTAAATGGTTTTATTTTTTTGAGATTTTTAGACCCATTTTTGCACTCACACACTAGGAGGAAATTTTGTTATATCAATTTTATAACATTAAAGACGAAATCCTAAATGAAAAATATTTCATAAGAAAATGTCACTTCATTAGTAATACAAATTCACTTTAAAAAGAGTAGATTGAAATCAAATAAATTTTTAATACGATAAATAAATTATTGAGTGATATGTGATGTCAAAATAAATATATTTGACAGTTTAATCATTACAACGCATATTATGTATAATAGGTAAATATATTAACTAAATAAATTAATTTATTTATAAGCATAAAAATCATATTTTAATTCATTAATAAATCGAATTTTTTTATATATATGTACAAATTTTTTATAACATTTTCGAAATTAACATAATGAAATAAAATGCGACATTTTAAAAAGTTTTTCAATATTCAATAGAAAAATGATTTTTGTTTTACCTAATTTCCAGCTTGTGAAGAGCGCATATTTTTTTTTTTAAATTAAGTCAAGCTGTCAAATTATCCATCTTAGAAGTTAGTAAAATTGTTTAGCGGCTAATCCAAATTAAAAATTTTATTACTTATTTTAAGTTTGATTGATTTAAGTACTTGTTTTAAATTTTAATTAAATTATTTGTACAAAAAAAATGTAAATAAAATGAAATTGCGATAGATATGTATATAATTAATTTTTATTATTTGTCAAAATTGATTTGACGTTTTACATTCTTTTTTTTCTTCTAATTAAATGTTCTTAATATATTAATTTTTTAAATAATATTTTTAAATTTTTTTTTGAAATATAATTCTTTAGGAAGTTTTTTCAGAACTAAAAATATTGTACAGGCAATTCAATCACATAGTTATTAATATTGGTATTCTGGCTAACTGATATAATAAATTAAAAATAATTTTGTCCCCAAAAGTCCATATGAATTAACGAATTACTATAATTTAGTTCAATTAATGTTCACTATATTTGTTTTTAATAAATTAATTCAATTTCTCGTAATGGAATCTGCTTTATTTATACTTAATATGAAAATAATATTCATTAATACCATTAATGTATATAATTTTATTTTAAGTTATTTGAATTGTTTATGCGTTTAATAACATTATTTAATTTAATTGAAAATAAAATTTAAGGGTTTTCCACTTATTTTATATTTTATATTTAGTATTATTATTAAGTAGTAAATTTTGAATATTAAGCAACGCACTATATATAATGAAAATTGATAATTTTTTCAAATTTTTTCTAGGTTTTTTATACATTAGCACAAATAATTCCAATTTTATTAAACATTTATGTTCAATAATTCAATTACAACACAATTTTTATAATTTTCAATTAGTTTTAATATATTTGCCTAATTGTGGTTCTATTCGTTTTAGTTGTGATGAATTTATTCAAAATTTAGAATTAAATTTAAATAATATTTCATTTTATGTAAAAAACTTTAATGAAAATGGACATATAGAGAGAATTAGTAATTTGTCAGAAAATATTTTAGCAATAATGTTTTGTAATAATGATGATAAATTGAAAGAAACTATAGCCAATATTGCATATTCTTTAATACTATATCCGGACATTAAAATTGTAGCTATTGATGTGGACTCAACATTTATTTACACTAAGGATTACTACAATCATCTATCAAATTTACAATATGAATTTAATAAAAATAATACGGCTGATTTAACACATTTTTTTGAATTAATTTGGAAATCAAGACTTCTTAATGTGGTTCTGTTACAAAATACTTTGACTGAAGAACTTACAATGTTAACTTTTAAACCATTTGGTGAATTTGAAATTATTAAATTAAATAAAACTCAAGGTTTATTTGAAAATAAAATAAAAAATTTAAAAAAATATCCGATTAAATTTAAAACACAACATGTAAATAAATTTCCTCTGTATTATTATTATATAGATAAAAAAACTGGACATAAAGTTTGGTCCGGGTATGTTAGAATAATAACAAAATTTGTGAAATATTTGAATGCAACATTCGTTGAATTTTCTCAAAATATTACTCCGGAAATAGAGAAGGATATTGATTTCGATTTAACATCAATAAGAATAAATAAATCCGATAATCAAAAATTTTTATATCCTTATTTGATAAGTCAATGGTGTTTATTGATTCCTGCCAAAAAGGATATACATAATTATTGGTACTTTATACTACCATATAAATTAGAAGCTTGGATTTCCATTATTTTAACTTTTATATTTTCGGCAATCCTGCACAAGTGTTTAATAGATTCAAAAATCAAATTAAGTTCAGCATTTTTATTATCATTTTCGGCAGTTATTTTTAGTCCACAAACTTCGTTCAGGAAAAATCAAAAACTCTTACATAAAATTTATCATATGACATTGATAATTTTTGGATTTTTTATTTCGAATTTCTATACAACAGTTCTATTCCAGCTGTTGGCAATGCCACGTGAAACAAAAGTTGAAAGCTGGAATGATGTATATAAATTTAATATTAAAATTATGATGCCCACCAACCAGTATTTTGAAACAAGTGATTTTAATTTGTTACCCCAAGAAAAATTTGATGAAATTGTAGTTCCAGTTAGTTTAGATATTTTTGAAGAGGCACGTACAAAAATGAATACAAGTTTTGGATATTTAAGTAACAGATATCTTGCAGTAATATTATTAAATGTTCTACAAAAAACAAAAAAACCAACTCATCGAATAACGAATATTTGTTTTGCGACTAAAGTGTACAGTTTTGAAATAAAAAATGGAGAAATTTTTAAAAAAGAATATAAAAATTTTTTTATTAAAGCTCGAGATGTTGGTCTGGTACAACACTGGGAAAATTTGGCAACTTACGAAGGTTTTGCTGCTGGATACACAAAAATTCATGAAAAAGCCAGTTCCAAAAATTTATTGAAATTTTCACATTTTAAGTTCGCAATGATTATTTGGGTAATTGGAATAGGTTTTAGTGTTTCAATTTTCATATATGAGATAATCATTTCATATATGAGATCAGTTAAGTTAAAATAAAAAGGAGGAATTATGATAATCTGGAGTAAATAAAATTTAACCAAAAAGTTGTTTCAATAACTTATTAATTAAGTTATGATTAAGATTGAAAATTAAAATACTTTCATAAGATTCCTTAAGTTTCATATATAGAATATATTAGAGTGCATTGAATATTTATAAAATAAAGATAAAAGGAGTGTAAAAGCTGCTAAAATTTTTATTAATGGAAAGTTAATAACAAAAAACTACCTAATATATCAAAGGAGCCCAATAATGAGCCTGTAATTATTTTTGTATATGTGACAAAACAAAAGAAGAGGTTCAAGTTCAAGTTTCCCTCAGACCGCATGACATTTTATTAAAAAATATATATGTTTCTTATAAAATTAATGTACTATACAACAATTTGTGCTGCGACATTTTATAATTAATCTTGCAAACTAATCACTAATTACATAGATGGTTGACCCAATAAAAACAAAAGGATTCACTAACTAAAAAATTTGTAAATTAATAAATAAATAAAATAATTAATCAAAAATATTTTTATTTATTGTATTTACAGGACCATACCAAGTTAATATTAAACCTTGGGCTCAGAATGTTTTCATCAACTCAACATTTAAAAAACTATTAAATTCATATGATTAAAATTGATACTTATGTATTTTAACCTATTAGAATCTAACCAAAATTTCAATGATATTAAACTGAGCCCAAAAAATTTTTAATTTTGTAATATCTAAAGCGAAAAATATTTGTAAAGAGTATCAAATTCCAAAAAAAAAGCATACATTACCTTCATAAAATCATAAAAAAACGAGAAATAGTGTAGATGAACTTTCAGTTAAGTAAAAAACAGAATATAAGTTGAAAAGCAGTTTTGAAACTCCTAACTAATCATAAACTGTGAAGTTGTTTTCAGCTAATAAGCTTATGCCCTTGGCATTATAATATGAAGCCAATCATTCATAGAACTATGAAAAATTACCGCCACATTCAAACAGGTCCTCCGCTTTTGAAAGCAAAGATTTTTTCAAACATTCTGGAATTGGTCAGCTTTATCTCTGTGAGACCGCCACCTCTTTACTATAATAACATACCAGAGTGCACCATATATAGAATGGAGTATATGTTTAAATGCATATAGAAATTCTTTTTAAACTTTTCTTTAACATTTTATATTGGAATATACAACAAACTCATTTTTCAATCCTTAAACTCGTATGACTAAAGGTCAAAAGGGTTTTAAGGCGATTATGTTTGTGATGTAGAAAAAAACGGGTGGATAGACATAGACTCATAAGTATGAAAAACATCAGAATCAAAAATTAAATCGATCTAGCTATATATTCCCGTCCGTCCGCATGATAACTCCAAAAATAAAGAAGCTAGTATTTTGAAATTTTCAATAATTCGTTCAATAGCCATTATTGCTATTTAAATCTAGCCAGTTTGCTTCATGGGTTCGAGAGCTACCATACAACTTCTTTATACCCGTATGACTATATAGTCAAAGGGTATAATAAATTTTTATACCCGTATGACTATATAGTCAAAGGGTATAATAAATTTGCCATTACGTTTGTGACGCAGAGAAGGAGGGGGGGTAGATATAGACTCAAGTGTATGGATCGGATCAGAATCGAAAAATAAATCGATTTAGCTATGTATGTCCGTCCGTCCGTCTGTCCGTCCGTCCGTCCGTCCGTCCGTCCGCACGATAACTCAAAAACTAAAGGAGCTAGGATCTTAAAATTTTCGCAAATTCGTTTTTTTGCAATAGCCGTCATCGCTATTTAAATCCAGCCATTTTGGTCCATGGGTTCGGGTAGCTGCCATACAACTCCTTTTTTTATATGAGTATTACTCTGTACCTATTACAGCTGCGTGTCTGAAATTTTGCCAAAAGTAGTTTAGTTTTATGGCCAAAAAGTCTACAAAATTTGGTTGGTCTAGTGGAGTGGGTTCGAGTAGCTGCCATACAACTTCTTATTTTATATGAGCATTACTCTCCACCTAATTAAGCTGGGTGTCTGAAATTTTGCTAAAACTAGTTTAGTGTATTGGCCAAAGTTTCTGCAAAATTTGGTTAGTCTACTGTAGAGGGTTCGAGTAGCTGCCATAAAACTCCTTATTTTATATGAACATTACACTACACCTAATGAAGCTGGGTGTCTGAAATTTTGCCAAAAATAGTTTAGTGTAATGGCCAAAGTTACAGGAAAATTTGGTTGGTCTACTGCAGAGGGTTCGAGTAGCTGTCATACAACTTCTTCTTTTATCTGAGTATTCCGCTACACTTAATAAACCTGTATGTTTGAAATTTTAACAAAAGTAATTAACCGGATGACGGTCATACGGGTATCCCAGAGTTGACACAGTCTACTCTACTACACTCTTCCTCGTTTTATATGAAAATAACTATACTTCATAAAGCTGGATATTTGAAATATTGTCAAAAGTATTTTAGTTTTATGGCCACAGTTTGTGCACAATTTAGTAGGGGTAGTGCAGTGGAATCGACTAGTTGCCACGCAACTTAACTTTTTATATGAGGATTACTCTATACTTAACAAAGCTGAACGTCAGAAATATCAACTTATATTTTTTCTTTTCTTCATAGCTGAAAGCCTAATAAGCTGTGTATTTAAAATTTGCGAAAAGTAATTAACCGGATTATATAATATTTATATTATCGTCATAAACGGGTATCTCAGAGTTGACACAGTCTACTTTATTACACTCTTCCTCGTTTTAGTCGAGGAAGAGTGTAATAAAGCCTGTCCGCTAAAGTTACGATTCATTTCAGTCCAAAGTCAATACCTTTTTTGTTTTAGATAATATTTAAAATAATAACATATCATTTTTAATGCATTTATATACTTTTTATTAATAAAAAAATAGTTATTTTCAACAATATTATTTACATATAGCGCATATATATTATTTGCTAATATACTATATTATGAAATATAAATTTTTGTCACACCCCTTTCATACATCACTGTTCGTTTTATAGTTAAATTTTTTTTGTAGTAAAAGTAATTTAGTTATGAATTCCTAGAAAAAAATCAAAAGTATCTATTCCATAATTACCAATGTTTTTAATAATTTCATTTTAATTTCAATATTGTCATATTGAAATTTTAATCAAAAATAGAATTTCAACAATTTGTTCGCTTATACAACTGGTATTTGTTGGTGTTTCTATAATTCGGTAAAATGAAGAGCGATTATTATTTAAAAATTGTTTTAAGTTTTTTAAATTTTAGTATAAATAATTCGTATTTTATAAGCGATTTAAGTTCAATAATTCAATTACAGCAAAAGTTTTATAATTTTAAAACAATTTTAATATATTTGCCTAATTGTGATTGTATTAAATTTAGTTGTGATGAATTTATTAAAAATTTAGAATTAAATTTAAATAATATTTCATTTTATGTAAAAAACTTTAATGAAAATGGACATTTAGAGAGAATTAGTAATTTGTCAGAAAATATTTTAGCAATAATGTTTTGTAATAATGATGATAAATTGAATGAAACTATAGCCAATATTGCATATTCTTTAAAATTTTACCCAAATATAAAAATTATGTCTATTGATTTGGATTTAACACATATTTACACTAAGGATTACTACAAATTAAAATATGAATTTAATAAAAATAAAACGGCTGGTTTAACACATTTTTTTGAATTAATTTGGAAATCAAGACTTCTAAATGTGGTATTGGTGCAAAATACTTTGACAGAAGAACTTAGAGTGTTAACTTTTAAACCATTTGGTGAATTTGAAATTATTAAATTAAATAAAACTCAAGGTTTTTTTGAAAATAAAATAAAAAATTTAAAAAAATATCCGATTAAAGTTAAAACACAACCTGCTAATAAATTCCCACTATATTATTATTATATAGATAAAAAAACTGGAGATAAAGTTTGGTGCGGATATGTTAGAATTATGACACATTTTGTAAATCATTTAAATGGAACATTCGATGAAGCTCCACAAAATATTAGTCAAGAAGAAGAAAATAATCTTGATTTTGATTTATCAATAATAAGAATAAATAAGACCGACAATCAAATATTTCTGTATCCGTATTTAATAAGTCAATGGTGTCTAATGATTCCTGCTAAAAAAAATTTAGAAAACTATTGGTATTTTTTGCTTCCATATAAAGTAGAAGCTTGGATTTCGATTATTTTAACTTTTATATTTTCGGCAATAATCCACAAGCGTTTAATTGACCCAAAAATCAAATTAAGTTCTGCATTTTTAGTATCATTTTCCGCAATTATTTGTAGTCCACAAATTTCGTTTAGTAAAAATCAAAAACTGATAAGTAAAATTTATCATATAACATTGATAATTTATGGATTTTTTATTTCGAATTTCTATACAACTGTTTTATTCCAATTGTTAGCAATGCCACGTGAAACAGAATTCAATACCTGGAAGGATGTATATAAATTTAATATAAATATTATGATGCCACATGAATTATACTTGGAAACACTCAACTTTAATTTGCTTCCTCGAAAAAAATATGATAAAATTGTAGTTCCAGTTACTCAAGATACATTCGAGAATACACGTTTTGAAATGAATACAAGTTTCGGATATTTAAGTACCAAATATTTAGCAGAAACCCTTTTACGATATCGACAAAATCCTAAGAAGCCGACTCATAGACTAACTGATATTTGTTTTGCAACCAAAGTATTCAGTTTTAAAGTAAATCATGGTAATATATTCAAAAGGGAGTATAAACATTTTCTTTTTAGAGTTCGTGAAGTTGGCCTAATATATCACTGGGAAAACTATGCAGGTAGTGAAAATTATGTTGCAGGAGATTCTAAAATTAGTAGAAGTGAAATTGATATAAAAATTTTATTTCAATTTTCACATTTTGAATTTGCAATGATTGTGTGGGGTCTAGGAATTTTTTTCAGTTTTTCACTTTTTTTGTACGAGATTTTTTCAATTAATAAAAAAATAAATATGAATTCGTAAATTTTCGAAAATATGATACGAAGCAGTAATTTCGATATAGCATTAAGTTGTAGTGAAGCAGTAAAGCGTGTGGCGTCTAATATTATCAATTTAACATTCTTTAGGAAATACCAGTGCTCATAAAGGGGAAAGATGGTAAAACTTAAAATTCGTTCCATCCCATATTCAATGGGTGAGATTTATTGTATAGAATCCGATTCTAACAACGAGGTAAAAAGTTGGAAAATGCTATTGGAAGCAATGTTGAATATTGTAACAATAATAAGAATTTCTAAATAAAAGGAATTTTTCTAAGTTAAATCTTGAATCTACTTCAAGATTAAAAAATCTGGATCAGTTCAAACTCTAGATGAAAACTATAGACGAGAAGCTTTCTAACAACAGAGTATTGGATGACAAATTCATTTATAAGAATATTAAATAATGTAATAACTCGTAAGTAATATTTAATTTTCATAAATAAAAAATAAAATATTTAATATGTAATAAGAATATAAATCAATAGCAAATTACCCCCAAATTATAGGTCAAAATTAATAACTATTATTAAACTGTTCTAAAAAAACCGAACTTTTTTTTTGGATTTTATTAACAAATAAGGAATTATTCTAAAAAATTTTGTTTGCATTTGTTATTCCTTAGAAAATTTAAATTTATTTAATAATATTAATTTATATATATTTACACGAGTTGTATAAATATTATTAAATTATAATTTAAATATAATAGAAATTTTTCATAAACTTCACAACTAAGGTAGTTTCTGGGTTGTTTTATTAATTTTACAGCATATTAGAGTCAATTGGAAATCACATTTATATTATTTTCTATATGTAAAAACTTTAAAAACTTCCTCTCCATTTAATGGTACAGTCCGGTGTCAATCTTGAATTTTCTAATAATCCTTTTCAAGTTATATTCTAGTCCTAAATTAATTTTTTTTTAACCAACGCCACATAGTTTGGGCTAAAATAATTTCTATAGTCTTTAGTAGGTTTGGGCGAAATTGAAGCTGAAACTAGTTCCTTTAAAAATTTTTGAGCAAACTTTAGATAATCTGAATAATACATTTTTTTTTAGCTTCAGAAATATTCGCATTAAAATCTATTCTTTTATGAATATTTGCTAGAGCTATACCTATTATGATTTTCGCCTTTATCATTTCTATTAAATAATATCTTTATTATGATTAGTTTGATTATTAATTTATAATTATTACTTAAAAGGTTGAAGCCTTTTTTTGAAGAAAATAACCACATTCTAAACCATCAATTTGGATTTAGGGAAAAACCAGCCTACAATAGAACAAATATACAAAATTACAAATATTGTAGAACAAGCGTTAGAGAAGAAGAAGTTCAACTGCCATCGGGTGCTTAAAAAACAACAAGCCGCCAATAATTGATCACATAGCTGCTGAACTATTTAAAGCAGCTGGGGATGATTTAGTAAGGTGCATACACTAAATCATGACCGTAATCTGGATCACAGAAAGTATGCCTAATGAGTGGGACACAAGCATTATTATACCCATATTTAAGAAAATTTATCGGCTATAATGCTCTAACTAACAAGGAACAAGTCTCTTGAATGTGGCGTACAAGATCCTGTCTAGTATCATCTGCACATGAATGAAGCCGCATATGGAGTATAACATCGGGTGATATCAGTGTGGCTTTAGACCTGGTAATTCAATAGCTGACCAGATCTTAATACTAAGACAGGTTCTAGAGATGTGAACGAGAAAAATATTGTATACATGGTGGCAACAAACAACGACGCTCTCCGCCGCCGTGTAGGTCAAAACGTTACGGTTAGTGACTACAACTTTAAGGTGGTGAAAGAGATTTCGTATATCTCGGTTGTCAAATGAACACTGAAAGCACAAACACCAGCTTGGAAATTAAAACTTTGAGTAGAAAGACAAAATCACACAAAATCATTGCCATATCCAACTACGATTAAAATCTGATAGGGTCTTTTGAAAGGAAGATTTTTCGTAAAATTCTTCAAAAAGGTGCAATTAACATCAATGTAGGTTGGGGACAGCAAGAGCGGTTTTTGGCTCCAATCCGGAGGGTAGACGCAGAAGATGTCGACCATATCTTTGATGGAAAGACAGTGTTTAGTCAGACGTTAGAATGCTGAATTTTGTTGGAAGTTGGAGAGAAAATGGACGAAGGCCTTGGACTCGGCTCAAAAATAATAATTTTTTATGCCAATAAAGTAAAGTAAAGTAAAAGTTTAAAAAATACAAGAAGGCTTAACTGAACAAGACCTCTAGATTTACCACAAAATTTTGATTTCCTTATGGAGATATCCCATAGTTTTTCCACAAATTAAAATAATATGTTAGACAAAAATTAATAGTTCAGGTGATTTAGGGTTGGAGTAAAGATACCCCCACTATTCCTAGGAATAAGGCGTCAGATTCTTATCACCCAAAGAAAAAAAAATAAATTCAATGCCACTAATCGAAGTTTTTCAAAAATTTTCAAATTTGAACTTCTATACTTAATTTTTTAAACGAATGCATTAAATCGATAAAAAGTAAAATAGAAATCAAATTCCTTGTAATATAATTCCTAGCAATTTTTAGGTTGTCACTATATAATTAAATTTTAAGGAATACTTAATATATATAATCAGTTCAAAATAAAGTAAAAATTTTTATCATTCATTATACATACAACATTGAATTGTAAATATTCGCGTAATTCAGTATAATGAAAAGCGATTATTATTTAAAAATATTTTTTTGTTTTTTATATTTTAGTACAAATAATTCGTATTTTATAAGCGATTTAAGTTCAATAATTCAATTACAGCAAAAGTTTTATAATTTTGAAACAATTATAATATATTTGCCTAATTGTGATTCTATTAAATTTAGTTGTGATGAACTTATTAAAAATTTAGAATTAAATTTAAATAATATTTCATTTTATGTAAAAAACTTTGGTGAAAATGGAAGACATTTGAATAAACTTGGTAATATTTCAGAAAATATTTTAGTAATAATGTTTTGTAAAAATGATGATAAAATGAATAAAACTATATCAAATATTGCGTATTCTTTAAAACTATTTCCGGATATTAAAATTGTGGCTATTGATTTGGACTCAACATTTATTTACACAAAGGATTACCACAATCATCAATCAAATTTAAAATATGAATTTAATAAAAATAAAACGGCTGGTTTAACACATTTTTTTGAATTAATTTGGAAATCAAGACTTCTTAATGTGGTATTGGTGCAAAATACTTTGACAGAAGAACTTAAAGTGTTAACTTTTAAACCATTTGGTGAATTTGAAATTATTAAATTAAATAAAACTCAAGGTTTTTTTGAAAATAAATTAAAAAATTTAAAAAAATATCCGATTAAATTTAAAACACAGCCAATAAATAAATTTCCGCTCTATTATCATTACAAAGATAAAAAAACTGGACGTACAATTTGGTCCGGGTATTTTAGAATCATGACACAATTTGTAAAATATATAAATGGGACATTCGTTGAAGCTCCACAAAATATTAGTCAAGAAGAAGAGAACAAGCTTGATTTTGATTTAGCTTCAATAAGAGTAACAACATCCGAGAATCAAAAATTTTTATACCCTTATTTTTTAAGTCAATGGTGTCTAATGATTCCTGTAAAGAAGGATGAAGATAATTACTTCTATTTTCTTTTACCATATAGATGGGAATCATGGATTGTGATAATATCAACATTAACGTTTTGTGCAATTTTATATAAATTTTTAGTTGATTCAAAAATTAAATTCAGTTCAGCATTTTTAATATCATTTTCGGCAGTTATTTCTGGTCCACAAATTCCTTTTAGTAAAAGTGAAAAGTTTCTTTATAAAATTTATCGAATGACAATGATAATTTTTGGATTTTTTATATCAAATTTCTATACAACTGTTTTATTTAAAATGTTAGCATGTCCACGTGAAATACAAATAAAAAACTGGAACGACGTATATAAGTATAATATAAAAATTATGATGCCTGATACACAGTATGTTGCAACAAGACCTATGAAATTGTTACCTTCACAACAATATGATGAAATTGTAGTTTCAGTATCTCCAGATTTTTTTGCAGAAACACGTTTTAGTATGAATACAAGTTATGGTTATTTGGGTAATGATTATTTGGCAATAATATTATTACGTCATCGACAAGATCCAAAGAAACCAACTCATCGATCAGCTGATATATGTTGTGCCTCTAAAGCGTATAGTTTTGAAATTAAAAGTGGTGATATTTTTGAAAAAGAATATCAGAAATTTCTATTTAAAGTTCGTGATGTTGGTTTAATAGATCATTGGGAAAACTATGCAGCTTGTGAGGGTTTTGCTGGAGGATATGCACCAGATCATAAAAATGAATTTGGTTCAAAAGTAATATTGAAATTTTCACATTTTAAATTTGCAATGGTTATCTGGAGTATAGGAGTATTATTTTGTTGTACAATTTTATTATATGAAATTTTATTAGTTAATTTAAGATCAATATTTGTATTAATTTTTTCAATTTAGTTATTTTTACTATATATATAATTATTAGTTTTTGTTATATAATATGTCAATATGATTTCGATTTAATTTTAATAATATATCAGTACATACGTATTTTTTTTACTATCTCAACTCAACAAAGATTGCATTTTCAATCATTTTGTAAGCATCAACTATTAGAGTTCAAGTCTTACAATTATCACAATTTGAACTTAGCCAAGGCACAAATTTTAAAGGAGTTTTTGGTCTTTGCATAGTCTGCGTCGATCTAGAGATACAGGGTTTCAAATATGTTAAAAAGTTTGACTGTTTGTGTGGGTTCTGAATATTTTGTATTTTTCAAATATTACAGCACTTATAACTTTATATCATTTTTATAAGATTTTTAAATAATAAGTCTTAAAAAGTTTTTTAAGCCATTTACAATATTTATGGAAATTTTTTTGTTTATATGCTAACCAGAGCTGGTGATTTTTAAGTGTTTTGGTACTTTGGTAGAAAGCCAATAGCATTTCTGATACTGGAAAAAATAATCAGTAATTTTCAAAAACTATTACTGGTACTGGTATTTTATTTTTTCTTGTCTTGATCTGATTTTATAGATTGAAAACACTGTATTAAGTTATTTATGGATTGATATTAAGATATAACTGTGGCAAATTAATCCTTATCCTTGTTTTTATATTAGCCTTCTGAGTTTAGTTATTTTCGGCTCATTTTCATCTTATGTCAGGATTTTATAAGTTCAGAGTTCGTTACAAACCTTAAAGAGTTATTTCAAATTTATATATCTTATATTTGATATATATCTTTTACTTCAATATTTTGTATGTTAAATTTGAAGTTATACATTAAATTCCCTATTTACAAAAGGGTTTCTGTATTTTTTAACACATTTTCAAAAGATTTTGTAAAAATTTGCCTATTTAGTTTCATTCTGTCTATCCGTCCCAATGTTTAAAAATTTTTTACACCGTTTGAAACAGGGAAAAGAAATTAGGTATTGCAAAAAAAAAAATTATTTCATGAAAGCACATTTTTCTGCAGCTTCACCTGTTACGAATCTACAGCCCTCAAAGTCGGAAAATGCCCTATATTTATATTGTTATAATAAGAATTCTATTAGCTATATTTTTTTATCACGCCCCCGTTTTAGTAGCAGTGGGGATCGAAAATTGAAATTTTGCTGTTTTAAAGCAGCTGTACAAATTTTATTTTAGATACAAAAAATAAAGTTCCAACATTATATTTTACCATATCTTAAAGGTTTTTAATTTAATTTAGAGAGGGTTTTGAAAATTCAAGAAAGTGTCTTTTAGTTTTAATCATTTTTTCTTCGATAATAAAATTCAAAAAAAAATTCTAAATTTTGGCGGAAATTACAATTTAATTCCTAGAACCTGAAAATTTTTCCAATTTTAATAAATCAGTAACTTAATACGTCAATTAAATTGTTTATATTTTGTAATTTACTATTTTACTATTTATATTTGGTCACCATGGGGATTTGTAGAGAAACATTATTTTTTTTTAAAATTAAATATTGTATGACAATCGAACCCGGGCTTCTTCGGTTAATAAGCCAAATGCTTATACACTACACCATCGAGGACAATAATTTTTTAGTTATTTTAACAAAAATTTCAAAAATAATAATCATTTTATCAATACTTTTAATTTAAAACAAATCCATTCAAATACAAAACAAATACTACTCAAAAAACATCCAATTAATAAAATATAAAAAGAAAATTTAAAATGTTCAAACTTGAAAATATTTTTTGATTTATTTCCATAAATATTTTCCTCCTCATATTCTTTCTGTTTTCCTAAGATTTCCTAAGAATCTCTGTTACCCCTATCAATCCAATGTTCTATAAAACCATTATCGCGGCATCTCATTAAAAATATATTGAACATATCTCGGAATATTGAACCACTTTTCAAATAAAATCCATAAATTTTTTCTGAAAAACACAAATCTGCATAATAAAATTTTGGATGTTTTGGATCCTGACTATTTTTCATATAGAATTCAGCTTGATGCGGTGTCGATATATAACCATATTCTGGATTTAAATTAGCTCGATTTTTTTCAAAATTTTCCAAATTTGTTGGTTTTATCAGTTTACTCAAATTAAAGGCAAATTATAAATATTTTAAATCAGAGACATGATTGGGTGAAGCTAAAAGTTTTATTTTCTCTTCAATTAATTGATTCCAAGTTTGAAGTTCTTTTGGTGTTATAACTGAAGTCATTTCTTTAAATAAAAATCCCAAATAAAGATTTGATAATATAAATCCAAGAATAATATTTAAGATTCTTTTCAATATTATTTGATTTTTTTTTGATGGTTTTAAATGTGAACTTATATAAATTGTTAAAGAAAATGTTGAAATAAATGAATATCCAATATCAAATTTATTTTCAGATAATTTTTCAAATATAATATCACTTAATATCATTAAGAATATTTGAAATATAACTATAAGAATCCATGATTCATGTGTGAATGGACGTGAATAAAATGATGTTTTCCATGAATCTTGATATGGCAATAGAAAACACCATTTTGATTTTAAAAATTGATAAGTAAAATTAAGAGTAGTTTTTCGATGGACACGATATGTGCTTATATCAAATTCTAAATTTAATAATTTTGTAAATAAATTATCTCCTGTTGCAATCTCTTTAAATGTAGCATTAAAATTGAATATAAAACTTATAAACAATTCATAGATTCCTCTATAATGTTTTTTACCTGTAGTATCTTTATATGAATAATATAACGGTGGTTTTCCATTAAGAACAGGTGATTGAAATTCATATCCATATAAATTATTTAATTTATTTGGAAAATAATCATCTTCCTCTATAAAATTAAGATTTTTAAAATTTTCAAATGGCATATAACTTCGTATACTAAGTCCTGTAGTATAATATATTTATATAACTTCTCTGTAATTATCACAATATTTATATACCATTTTTTCCAACATTATTTAAAAAATTGAAATTTAATACAATGATTTTTGAAAAATGTATTCTTCCAAGAGTTTTATCTAGAATTACAAAAATTTGCGTTTTAAAATTTGAAAATATCACTAAATTTAGAATATTATTATTCATTTGATCGGCTAATGTAAAATTTTTCAAATTTCGATTATCTGTTTCTGTTAATAATAAAATTGTTTCATTGAAATTTAATTTAATTAAAAAAATTTCCATCCAATCCAATATATTTCCCTGGGTTTTATCATAATATATTATTAAATCTGTAAAATTATTAAAATTTTTTTGATTTTCAAGTATTTTTATAAATTTTTCTGGTTCTATCATTGCTAATCCAAATTTTATTAATAAATTTATTAATAAAAATGTAAATTTAATCATTTATTAAATAAAATTTGTTGTTAATGTAATAAAGTTTTATAATAAACTGATATTGCAAAAATTGCCTAAATAATTTTTAGAACACCAATTAAGAAAATTTGTTACCACCTTTTTATTATGAAAATAATTGTTTTAATTTTTATAAGCTTAATATACACATATAACATCTTAGTTCCTATATTAGTATTGATTTTTTTGGGATTTTTTGTTTTTTTGGAACGAATTGGAGTTGATTAAGTGCACGTGTACATAAATCTGTATAATACAGACAATCATTATAGAGTACGGTTCTTTAACAGGCCAGGCTGGTAAAACAGAATGAAGGTTTTACTATAATGGAATTGGAATACTAAATTTTATATTAGAAAATCAGGGTTTCTATTCTTGATTGAACTATTTATTATATAATGGATAGAATTTGGTTACTGGGTTTTCGAATTATTTCGAATTTTGATTTCGCACATCAAACATTTAAGATCCCGCTACTCAATATTCCGACATTTCAAAAACCACTGTTCCTTTAATTCCCATAAAAAGTTTATGTTAACTGGAGATTGGAGGCAGTAGGCCTCATTTGAATTGCCATTACCTTATAGTTTGAATTGCTTTTGTATTATTTACAAACGTGTTTAAAGTGATTTATTATTGAAATGTGTATAAGTATGATTTAATTTTAACACTTTTTTAAGATCTTATACAGTCAAATACGCTCAAACGCACATCGATTTTTTTAACAATTTTGTTACATTTATTCGTGTCCGTGTCGTCGTATATACAGAGAAAGTTATCCGTCGCATTTTAAAACAAGTGATGAAAAAAACCAAGAGTTTTTAAAAAAGCACATTTTCAAAATAATATAATGTTTCATACTAAGTATTTTATCGGAATATAATGTTTAAGCTTCAATATTAACGTTTAATTAAGGAAGTTGATGACTAAGTTACTGCTTACTTATAAAAACAGTAATTTTTTTATTTTAAAGTTCTAATAGCCCTTCAATGGGGATTTGGGGTTGCTAAGCAAAAATGGTTAAAACTGAGAGTAACTTTCTTCAATTGAAAGAACCCCTTTTAAATTTAAGAAAAACATTTAACATATGTTGAAATATAATGTTGGACCTTTAAATTTTGTATATCACTAAAAAAAAATTTGGACAGGTATTCAAGTTACAGGTGTTTAAAAATAGCAAAATTTCAATTTTCGAACCCTTATACCTCCTAAACATGGGGCTTGACAAAAAAATTTTGTTAACGGACTCCTACTAATTTCTGAGTATCTAACTTCTCTCAAAATTTCAAGGCCCTAGTGAACCATTCCGAAGATATGTGTGACCAAAAATTTTGCAAAAATTTAGTTTGAACCATTCAGAAGATATGTGTGACCAAAAATTTTGCAAAAATTTAGTTTTGCGTAATGTTAATAAAGTACCGCATGGCAACCCTAAGCAATTGCCTTTTAAAATTTTATAAAGTTTATAAAACCTATTATCCTAAAACCTATTATTTAAAGTTTATAAAGTTATCGTTTGCCGTTTTCAAATTGAAAATATATCTAACACAACTCTTGTTATAACAATTTAAATATAGGGCTTTTTCCAACTTTGAGGGGCTGTAGCCCCGTAACAGGTGGGGCTACAGAAAAAAATTCATCTACGAAATTATTTTTTTTGCAATACCTACCCATGGTTAAAATTTCTTTACTCTATTTCAAACGGTGTAAACGTTTTTGTAAACATACGGACGGACGGACAGAGTGAAGCTATATAGGCACATTTTTACAAAATTTTTTGAAAATGTGCTAAAAACGGACAAATGAATGTGCATTCATTGTATTTGTACAAAATTAAAACAAGAATAATACACAAATTTTTACCACATGTGATAATTGATAAAATGTCAAATTTTATGTCACTTTGACATGTTTACGATTTGAAAATGTTTCAGGGATTCAAAATGTATTTTATATCGTGAATGGGCATACATGCGTGAAGATTTTAAAGAAATATCGGCTTTGTGGCATTAAAAATTAGTATATAATATATTATAGTATGTACATTATATTGAAATGTATATAAAAAATTTAACTTCCTATTTTTGTGCTTTTATATGTTTATAACACTTTAATAAATAGATCATTGTCTTTATATAGAATTTTAAGTGTATTTTGACCTCATGAATTGTCTTGGGCTACTTTTCAACTTTTGTCGAGATTAAATTAGTGGGATTTTATTAGATTGGAATTTGTTATCAACCCTGGTAACTAGTTCTAATTCATATTATATATTTTACGAATATTTCAATATTTTTAATGGTATGAATTTATTAAATAATTAAATTCCTCATTTTTCAAAGGGTTTCTGTATTTTTATTTTCACAAATTAATGTGTAAATAATATTTAATTCAAATAAATACCTATTTATACAAAAGTTATAATAATTAAGATCAAATAATGCTTAGAAGTTAATGTGTATGTATAATTAATATGTATGTTAAAATTAAATTTTAATCGCTTAATCTAGCTGTGATAAACAATGTTTCTTTAATGAATAAATTATATGTGTTTAGGGTGTTTTACTTAATTATTTATTTATTGAGTGTAACGTATATCACATTTCAGGTTAATACAATATTATTAAAACTAATATTTATTTTGCATATTTTCTATTACATATTTAATTCCAAGGGGGAATTTGTTACTTTTACTTGTAACACGTGGCCGAAGAAATGACATAAAAAAATTTTATTTACTTTATGTTAAAAAAATTGCTTGATAGGTGATACGTTTAATCACTTGTCCCCCGAAAGCCTTTTTTATATATTTATTTATTTACAACATTATCTGAACGAAGGAGGGAAGTAATATTGATTAAGCCTTTGGCTGCTTAGGTATTTTATTAAAAATTATTTCAAAAATTTAATATTGCATACTTTGTGGCGAACTATTAATAAAATTTTAATAAGACGTTTACAATGTTATGATTTCGAATTTCGAATTATTTATAAAAAATAACCAATCTACTTTCTTTTGATTATTTAACACGTGTACTGACAACTCACAAACCATTTCTATAACAGTGTATAAAGAGAAAATTAATATTAAGCAAATTCAAAGAAGTTTTATAAGTTGTCTGGTTTACATGTTCAGCCAATCAATTCAATTCTTATATTTAAAATTTCGTAAAATCAAAACTAAAATAAACGAATTTATTAGTGAAGAAGCAAATCGCGTAGTTGGAATTATGTAATAAATTTATCCTAATTTGGTAATGTATTAGGTTGTAATAAATTTGTAATAAATTTGGTCCTACATTTAAGTAATAAGTTAATAAGTTAGATCCTTATTTGGTGATACTTAATTATGTCTTTATGCGGTCCTTGTCTTAACCAAAGTGCTGAGGGCCATAGGCCCTATGTCACACTGTGATGGTTATTTCTCTATGGGCGGAACCCAATTTAGAGATTCTGTCTAAGTCAATTAAAAGCCTTTTAGTTTTCTTTGTTAAACTATCTAAGAGCTTAAACTTTTAATTGTTATCTTTATTGAAATTTACAATGGTATTTATACAATATTTAAAATTTATCCCCACTACTTTTTTTAGTAGAGGTAATTACATTAACATTATTAAATTTATTATTTCACAATAAAAAGTGCCATATGGGCTATTTTCTTAAAAATATAATTTAAATTGACAAATATTAAATTGTGTGTTAAACATATGTGCTACATTCAGTTCTTCAACCTTTTTAAGGAAATTCCCTGAATGTGCAATTTCTATTCATAATGACTTTTTTTTATAAATGTAAAAAACAGTAAAAATATATAATATTATATGGTACGGGTGTTAATTGTTGTTTTAAATTTAAATGTTTAGAATCAGCATTTTTTGCTAAAGAATTAATGTGAATAATGTGTTCGTATATACTTAAGGTATATATGAAATTAGATATCTTTATTAAATTGTTATAAAAGTATATTAGCGTACTTTTTAATTAGGTATTGTGTTCGTGAGAAAGAATGTAAAAATACGTTGAAGTTAACTAGGTATTGTATTAGTATAAATTAAATGTATGTGTACGGTGAAGTTATATAGGTATTGTAATAATTGTAGTGTTAGAATTAGTGAATGCACTACACCCTTACCGTAAAAGAAAAAAAAGAATTTTGTACAAAAAGAAGAAAATTCTTTTTTTTTGTTATATTAAAATATATATACATGTTTTTTTTTTTTTTGTGTTTATGCTTATTAGGTAAAAAAAAAAATTTGTTTTGTTTATTTACAATGTTTTTTTTTTTTTTTTTTATATAATAATAAATTTTTCTTAATAATAAAATTTTATAAAGTAATAAGTAAAAAAAAAATTTGTTTTATAAAATATTTGATTTTAGCTAGTTTTAAAAAGTTTTAACCTATTATTGTGGATTTCTTTTTGTTTGTTTTTTATTTTTATTATAGAATTTACATTGTTTGTTTTTATTATTTTATATGGTCCTTCATACGGACTGTCTAGTTTATTTTTTCTTTCAGTTTTTATTAGAACTAAATCATTTATTTTAAATTTTATAGGTTTTACATTGATATCATTTACATATTTTCTGTTTATTTTTGCTATATTTAACATATTCTTTGCTTGTTCGGCTGCAAATTTGAGTCTAGTTTTTAGTTCAAGTACATAGTCGTTCATGTCTTGTATAGGTATGTGTGTATTAGTATTAAAGTTTGTTGGTATACTTGATATTTTTCCGTAAAGTAATTCAAATGGTGAATAATTTGTATCTGTGTGTGGTGTTGTGTTATAACAATATGCAAAGTAAGGTATCCATTCGTCCCATTGATAGTCTTGAGTGAACGATAAGAGATATTGGTTTAATACTCTATGGTTTCGTTCAATTGAGCCTAGTGTCTCATGGTGATATGGAGTTGATTTTAAATGTTCTATATTGAATGTTTTGCATATATTCGTAAAAATTTCATTTATAAATTCAGTACCTAAGTCTGTTTTTATTGTTTTAAAATTACCATATCTTAAAATGATATTTGTGATTAATGTTTTTGCTATAGTTTTTGCTTCTTTTGTTTCTATTGGTATTGCTTCTATGTACTTTGTTAATTCGCATTGAACTGTTAATATATATCTGTAGTTATTACATATTCTCAAAGGTCCTACGGTGTCTATGCTTATAGATTCGAAAGCAGATGATGGTGTATTAGTTATAATAAATTTTTCTTTATTATGTGTTATAATTTTATTCTTTGCACATATCTTACAGTTGTTTATGTATTCTTTGACCATCTTGTTTAAATTTTTCCATATATAGCGTTGTTTTATTTTGTTGATGGTTCTTTTGATTCCTGTATGACCTCCTCGTTGAGAGTCATGGTATTCTTTTATTATTTTATTTTTTGATTCATTATCTTCAATTTTCTTAGGCGGGGTATATATTAAAATTTTTAATTCATTCATTTTTAATTTATTCATAATATCATTGTACAATGTTTTAAATTCTCTTATGTCAATTTTTCTAAATATTGAATCATTATCACTAAGCGCTAGTTTCATTATTTTTTTATTTTTCATAGATAAGATAAGTTTCTCCAAGATCCGACCTAAGTCCTGATATGGATTATCACTTATGCTTATTGGTACCATAAAATCCCCTTTTTCATTTATAATTATTTCATTTTTTTTATTTTTCATATTTTTTAAATCGTTAACGTTAATAAATTTTATTTTATGCATATTTTTTGTTTCAGATATAGAGGTGCATTGCCACGTATGAAGTTGATCAGACTTCTGTGTCAATGTACTAGTACTAGTATTATTATCTGTTTTTTGTAATGTTTTACTCTTATTTCTCGTGATGATATTTACTCTATTTTTTGGAATCATTTGTTTTAATATTTCTGAATCGATTTTTATACGAGATAGTGCGTCTGCGTTTGTATTTATTTTACCTTGTTTATATATTATCTTAAAATCATAATCGGCTAATTCTAGTCTTATTCTTGTCATTTTAGATGAAGGATTTTTGTGTTTAAATAAACTGACTAACGGACTGTGATCCGTAACAATCGTGAACGTTGTGCCATATACATAGGGTCTAAAATATGTTATTGCCCAATGTATGCCTAATAATTCTTTCTCGATTATTGGTTTGTTTAGTTCATGTTTGTTCAAAGATCTGCTAGCGTAAGCTATTGGCCGGTCGCTACCTATTTCTCCTTGTGACAAAACAGCGCCTAAAGCAAAGTTGGATGCGTCAGTTGTTATTATGAATTCTTCATCAAAGTTCGGGAATTTTAAGATTGGTGGTTTTATTAGCTTTTCTTTTAGTGTTTTAAATGCTTCTTCACATTCTGAAGTCCAAACAAAAGTTGTATTCTTTTTAGATAAGTTGTTAAGTGGTTTCGCTATTTCGGCAAAGTTCTTTATAAATCTGCGATAGTAGTTGCAGAATGCTACGAATCTTCTGGTGTCGTCAGCATTTGTAGGAGTTGGATAATTTTGTATTGTATTATATTTAGCAGGGTCAGGTTTTATACCATTTTGTGTAATTAAATGTCCAAGATATGTTACTTCGGTTTGTAGAAATGTGCATTTAGCTGGATTTAATTTTAAATTAGATTTTCTAAGTCTTGTAAATACGTCAATTAAATTTTTATTATGGTGTTGTAAACTACATCCAAAAATTATTATGTCGTCAACATAGATAAATGCGCCTGCATTTAAGCCTGATAGTGCTATGGTTAACATCCTCTGAAAACTGTTTGAAGATATTTTTAAACCAAAAGGTAGTCTGGTAAATTGATAGTGACCTTTATTAGTTGAAAAAGCTGTTAATGGTTTTGACTCGTTGTCTAATTTGATTTGATGAAAGGAGTTACTAAGATCTAATGTTGAGAAATATTTTGCTCTTCCGATACTGTCTAGAATATCGTCTAAACGAGTGAGTGGAAACTTGTCATCTGTTATCTTCTTATTTAGTTGTCTATAATCCACGACTAATCTCCATTTTTTTGTGTCATCTGAAGATTTTTTTGGTACTATTAGTAATGGTGAATTATATGGACTGTTTGATGGTTCTATTAGTTTTTCTCTAATTAAATCATTGACTTTGTTATTTATTTCTTTTATCTGTGTTTGAGGGAGTCTGTAATTTTTAATGTAAACTGGAGTTTTATCTTGAAGGCTTATATGTTGTTGGTAGAAATTATTGTATGAAAGTTTGTCATCCTGTAGATGGAAAATATCCGAAAAATTTTTGCATATATTTATAATTGAATCTGTAGCTTTTTCATCTAAATTTTTTATTTTAAGTTCTTGTAATAATTTTGTTTCTCTTTTTGTTTTATCTTGTTTTAGACTCATAATCATGTAATTTTTAAGTGGTTTAATTTCAGGTTTAAAGTTTGAAATGGTTATTTTTTGATCTGATGTATTCATGAATTTTACATGTGCTATACCTTTTGCTGGTATAATGGTGTTTGCGATGAATATGTGATTACCTATTTGTTTGTTTAGTACTATGCTGTCTTCTTTTACTTTAATATTGATTGGATGGATCATTTCTGTTCTAGGTGGTATTTCAATGTTATCATAATTTGGGATGTAGGTTTCAATTGGTAAGGTTATTTCTGTATTGTTTACTTTTAATGTTATTGTAAAGGTATCAAAATCAATTAAGCTGTAATATCTATGTATGAAGTCTGTACCTAATATACCATTAGTTGGTATTGGAAAATCTGAGTCTACTACTTGAAAATTTTGATTTGAGTTAAAATTTTCTATTTTTATTGTTGTTTGTATGTTACCTAATGATAATACGACATGTTCATTTACACCGGTTATTTTGCATTTATTTTCTGAGTTAATTAGTTCATGATTATCTATACAATTATTTTTTATTATTGAAATTTCTGCTCCTGTATCTAGTAAAAATGCTAAAGGTTTTTGAGTTAAGCTTGTTTTTAAGAATATGTAATTTATTTTTCTGTTGTTGATAAAGTATATTTTTAATTCATTTGTAGGTTGTTTAAATCCTCGGCAAGCTGTCGTACTTCGAGGTTGTTCTCGTTTCCCTGTTCTGTGCTCAGGTAATTTACGTTTCTATAGTTTCTATTTTGATTTTGATTGTAATTATTGTTGAAATTGTTGCGATTTCTGTTTTGATTATTTTTGTTGTTGTAATTGTTGTAATTGTTGCCGTTATAATTGTTAAAATTTCTACTGAGATTTCTGTTGTTATTGGAATTGTTAAAATTTCTATTGAAATTGTTGTTGTTGAAATTTCTGTTGAATTTTCTGTTATTGAAATTTTTATTATTATTGTTGTTGTTGTTTCTATAGTTAAAATTATTGTTCCTATTTTGCATAAATAAAATTTGTTTTGTTTTGTTATTACTAGCATCATATTCTGTAGCAATTTGAATTGCGGTGGCTAGTGATTCAGGTCTTGCTGCATGGATAGTTTGTGATATATTTTCATTGAGACCAGCTTTAAAGATTCCGATTGCATATTGGTCGTTAAGCGATGTTATAATCTGTCTATGTTCTTCTCCTTTTTGACTAATTTGTATTGCATTGATTTCTGCAATTAATTTTTCTATTCTTTCTACATATTTATGTAGAGGCCTTTGGGCCTGTATTGTGGAAACTAGTTCTGCTTGAACTATTTCCAACGGACGCTCTAATTGATATGCTTTTTGTAAAGCTGTGGTTATTTCTTCCAAATTATTTGGAGCGGGTATGTTTAATTTATTTTTTGGTTTTTCTGTCAACCTGGTGTTGTAGATAAATTGTATAAGTTTTTTCTGTTCGGTTGCCTTAGTGGCTTCATAAAGATATTTTGTTAAGTTAACAAAATTTGATAATTTATCTTTATCTCCTTCGAACAAGGGTATTATTTTTAAAGTTTTGTCAATGTCAAAGTCCATTTTAGCAAGTTCTTGTCTTATTTAGAATATATTTTTGAAAAACAAAAGAAAATTTTTAATTTATTATATATATTTTTTTTTGGAAAATTTGAGTACGCATTTAAATAGATTCTTCTTAAAAAAAAAAACGAATTATTTATTTAAAAAAAATTCATATTTTTTTTGCAATAAAATTTTGTTGAATGCAGCAATATCCACAGATTGTACAAAGTCTTCGAATTCTTGAATTTGTTCAGTTAACAAATCAATAGAAACCTTATCATCTTCAATAACGCACATAATTTGTAATTTTTTGATGCCATAACCAACTGGAACTAATTTTGAAGCACCCCATAATAAACCATCCATAACAATGGATCTAACATGTTCTTCCATAACTTTCATATCTGTTTCATCATCACGTCCTTTTGGCCATGTTCTTCCTTCTGATTCGTCTATTTAGGCAGGGTCGCCATGTAATAAATTTATCCTATTATGGTAATGTATTAGGTTGTAATAAATTTGTAATAAATTTGGTCCTACATTTAAGTAATAAGTTAATAAGTTAGATCCTTATTTGGTGATACTTAATTATGTCTTTATGCGGTCCTTGTCTTAACCAAAGTGCTGAGGGCCATAGGCCCTATGTCACACTGTGATGGTTATTTCTCTATGGGCGGAACCCAATTTAGAGATTCTGTCTAAGTCAATTAAAAGCCTTTTAGTTTTCTTTGTTAAACTATCTAAGAGCTTAAACTTTTAATTGTTATCTTTATTGAAATTTACAATGGTATTTATACAATATTTAAAATTTATCCCCACTACTTTTTTTAGTAGAGGTAATTACATTAACATTATTAAATTTATTATTTCACAATAAAAAGTGCCATATGGGCTATTTTCTTAAAAATATAATTTAAATTGACAAATATTAAATTGTGTGTTAAACATATGTGCTACATTCAGTTCTTCAACCTTTTTAAGGAAATTCCCTGAATGTGCAATTTCTATTCATAATGACTTTTTTTTATAAATGTAAAAAACAGTAAAAATATATAATATTATATGGTACGGGTGTTAATTGTTGTTTTAAATTTAAATGTTTAGAATCAGCATTTTTTGCTAAAGAATTAATGTGAATAATGTGTTCGTATATACTTAAGGTATATATGAAATTAGATATCTTTATTAAATTGTTATAAAAGTATATTAGCGTACTTTTTAATTAGGTATTGTGTTCGTGAGAAAGAATGTAAAAATACGTTGAAGTTAACTAGGTATTGTATTAGTATAAATTAAATGTATGTGTACGGTGAAGTTATATAGGTATTGTAATAATTGTAGTGTTAGAATTAGTGAATGCACTACAATTACACATGGCTCACTTCTTGGCTCTATTCTTTATTTAGCTTATGTGAATAGTTTTAACACAATTGGGCTAAGCGGACATTATTTAATGTTTGTGGATGATACGATAATTTTATATAAAGGCCAAAGCCATAATCTACTATAGAAAAAAATTTTCAATAGTGATTTAAATAAAGTTAGTGGGTGGCTTAACCATAAGAGACTAACGATTAACTTCTCTAAAACTGATCTGATCATATTTAAATAAAAAATAAAGAAAACATTAATCTATAAATTACTATTAATTAACAACAAATACAATAAGTTAAATTGTCAAATTACTGAGGATTAGGTATTATTGAAGACTTGCCTTGAAAAATCCGCATTGAAAATTTAAAAAAATCAATAATGTCACTAATAGGGTGCTATTGGAACATGTCCTAGATTAAGCGAAAATGTATAACAAATATAGTTTTTTACTCTTACATTCAGTATTAAATACGGCGAGCAATTCTAGTTTGGAGCCAGGGTTGCAAATTCATTATTAATTCAATTAGAATCCTTATCAGAGCTATAAAAATATTATATAGATTACCATATGATTATCCGATTACTCAACTGTATTCTGTCAGCAACCTACTAACAAACAGTGTATTTTGAAAACTGATTTACAAATTATCAAATAACCTCGTCAAAAGCAACCTAAAATCACAAACAGAATGCTACAATTCATAATTGCAACATAAGAAGTACAGAAGATTACCAACTAGCAGCGCCCAGAAGCGAAAGAGGTAAAAGAAACGTTTTGTTTAATGGTATAAAAATTTTCAATAGCCTTCCTAACAATATGGACAAAATTTCAGATTAGTCAATAAAATTTTACGATTGAAAGCTGTATGTGCCAAGAAATTATAATTAAAAAAAAAAAAAACTATAAAAACTTTCATTCAGTACTGTGTAAAACCTTTTTACTATTAAAAATTAATGACTTTTTAGAAGCCAAACCATCCATTTAGCGAAAAATTATGTTAAATACAACTATGATAATTTTATAATAATTAGTTATTTTTTTCATAAATTATGAATAAAAATTAATTTTATTACATTTTTATTAATGTGAAATAAAAAAAATATTTTTTTTTTAAATTATAATTTAATTATATTAATAAATAAAAAAATTCTATAGAATTAATAATGTACGTACATTTCAATATAAGTAACAATATTTAACTTTTACTATCTAAATTAGCTATATAACGGTAATTTAATAAATATATATTATATAATATGCATTTTGATGATTTACAATTTGTTCTTTTTTTAATGGGAGTTCAATAATTCAATTGAATTATTTGTTTTTTATTATTTAATAAATAATAGTGTTACCAGAATATTTCAAAATAAAATTACTGTAAATGCAAGTCATGTCAACAATTCTTAAAATATCGCAATTGTTGTCGTCATAAATTTTGTTTTTAAAAGTTTTCCCATTTTAGGCACATTAATTTTGCTATATGCTTATTAATATGTCCGTCACGACGACGGCCCCTTTTGATCAAATAAATAAACTTCTTGAATAAGAAACATTTTATAGATAAATTTCATTAAAAAATATTTTTCTGCTGCTACGAAGCTAGAACCCAAAACTATCACAATCTGTATATTTAAAATATTATAAAACAAGTTCACGATTACTTTATTGTTTTAGAGAAGTGCTCTTTAAAAACTTCCTAGTTCTACAAGCTCTTTTCCTTTTTGTATATCTTATATAAAATAATAAAAAATAAAATCCATAAGAGACGTACCACTCATTTATTTCAATTTGAATAAAAACCGCGAAGAGTGTAGAATAATGTGTCAACTATAAGATACCCGCATGAACGATTGACATTAAATCATTCAGGTTAATTAGTTTTGGCAAAATGTTAGATACTCAGTTCCACTTTATGTTAAGTTATTTTCATATTATCAATTAAGTTGTATAGCACCTACTCAAACTCACTACAGTAGACGAACAAAATTTTGCAGAAACTTTGGCCATAATTCAAATTAATAGTATTATTTAGAATGCATTTTATTATTATATTTATTATCCGATCCATACCTTTGAGTCTATATCTATCCCTCCTCTTTTTCTACAAACGTAATCGCAAATTTAGTGTACCCTTTTGACTTATAGTCATACGGGTATAATAAAATGCTTTCTAAATATTCTTACTTAATAAGACTATCAATTTGATTTATAGCCAAAGTTTCTGAAAAATTTGGTTCGTCTACCGCAGTGGGTTCCATTTTAAAAATTAACCATTTATAATAAAATTAAATTACGGAAAAATACATCGTGGTTTTTGAATAGTTTAACACCTTATAAATCATAAAACGGAAAAATCCAGTAGAATCCATACGAAAACAATTTTCAATTTTTTAAAAGGTATTGTGGTTAAGTTTGATTAGTTGCTAGAATAAACTATAAAAATTTTGAGTTTTAAAATTCCTATTAATTCCAATCAAATTTATGGTTAATAAATTTTATGTAGAGATCCGGCTCTAATAGCTAAATACCACAATAATAATTAAATATAATTATAATTAAAATATTTAAATATATACATTTTTTATCTCCAGAAGCAGGAATTTCACTTTAAGTGAAAGTATTTGTTTTTTAGTGTAATATTTTTATTTCTAATGCAAGAATTTGTTTGGGAACCAAAATGAGTCGGTCTGACACTGTTTTAAAATTAAGATTTTCTCTACCATAAAAACGGTCCTTAAAAAGCAATATGTCTCTAATAGAAAACTTAACTAAATTCATATTTTTTTAGTACTAGGGAGAACTTGCACTTAAATTAAAAACCCTACTTTTAATGTAAAAAACGTAAAGATAAATCCACGATGGATTGTATAAGATTTTGTTCTTGCATAATGTGATTTTTATTATAAAGTTTCATTAGAGTTTCGTCTCCCCTTTTACCCATCTCCGAAGCCGTTCTTTATTTTGGCAAAAATGCATTTACATCAAATTTCATTAAAATCGGTTGAGATTTTGATAAATTATTAGAACTTGACATTTCTTAAACTCCTGGAAGCTCTAGATCCGATGTTACTAGAATTAATTTATGAAAGCTGATTCCACATATTTACTAAATTTTAATTACATAAAATTATAAATAAAAACTTTTAATTTAAAAATTATAATAATTTTATAATATAAAGCTATATATATTCTATTATTTTATAATAACATATATTTACTTAGAAATGTATTCTTAAATTACAATTCGTTTACATTTACCAAGAATGAATGGTAAAAAGGGTGTTTAATGCACAAAGAAAAACTTACTAATATATATATTGTAACATAATACAAAAGGTTAAAATTCTATTATTTTAAATGAAATCAACCGTTCGTATCTATCCTTTATTTTTATACTCGTACGAAAACAATTCTAAGGGTATACTAAATTTGCTGTAACGTATGTGACGCTATAAAGCAGTAGTAGCAAATAGGCATTCAAGTGTATATTTAGGATCAGATTCGAAAAGTGAGTCGATTTAGTTATATATGCGCGATGGTCGATAACTCTAAAATTAAAGAATCTATAGGATGCTGAAATTTTCACTAATTATAATTTTTATGTAATACCTGTTTTGCTACTGAAATTCAGACAGTTTGTCGAACGGGTTTTAGAAGCTGCCACATAACTTCTTTTTTTGAACATAACTCTATATTTGATAAAAATGGGTATCTGAAATTTTGTCATAGTACTTGAGCTTAACGGCTAACGTACGAACAAAATAAAATTAGTCGGGTGCAAGACTTCTAATAGCTACCATACAGCTTATATTTTCCTTAATATATAGGATGTTCCGCTTAAGCGTACACATATTCCAGAGTGTTATTCGTAACACAATAAAAAACACTTTTTTAAGAGATAGGTTTCTATTTTCAATAGTTTTCGAGATATTGGAACTTTTATTTTTTTGACATTGGAAATAGCCGTAAAGTTATGGTATTACTTGTTCTACGGAAACAAGCTTAGTGCTATTTGAAATCCTATTATTCAATGTTTCACATGCAGAAATACTAGTTTCTCTGAGCTAATTTTTTTTTAAATGTTTTTTTTTACAAAATGTTCAATTAAGGTGGTACCGTGGGGCCTCGGTGGTGCAGTGGGTAAGCATTTGGCTTATTAACCGAGGGGGTCCGGGTTCGATTCCCGGTCAGGTCATACAATATTTAATTAAAAAAAAAAATTATTGAAAAATAATTTTTCTTTACGAATCCCCATGGTGACCAAATATAATATAAAATATACAAAAATATAATATAAACAAAAAAAATAATATAGTAGTTATAAATAAATAGAAAGTATTTAATGAGGGGTGCACAACGGGCCGCAAGGCCTAGGTGTAAGGGAGACTTGCTTTCCCCCCCGTCTAAACAACAACAAGGTGGTACCGTTATTATTTCAAAACCAACAAATATTGTTCACCGTATTATAAATACCCCTTCTACCATACGTTTTTTTTCGTTTAGGTGTTAGGAATCACCCTTTGGAATTAGTCGGGACACCCTGTATTACTGAGTCTAATAAGTTAACATATATTTGAAAATTTTTCAAAAGTAGTTAACCGAATGATATAATGTTTATACCATATTCTTCGTATATGGGTATTCTAGAGTTTGCACGGTCTATACTTCTACATTCTTCCTCGTTTTTTTTTTATAAATTTCTATATTTACTCTATTAACTGTCTGAAACTAATAATTATGCAGAGTTTAATGTATATATTGCGCAATTTAATATGTATTTAAATATTTATATGTATGCATAAAGGTAAATCTCTCAGGTAATATCGAATTTTAAAAAATGAAATATTATAGGAATTTCATTTTGAATTTCATTCCATTTCAAATGTTTTTTTTTTTGAGTGTTAGACATGACATTGCCGGAAGTGCAACGGTATTTATCGCTTATAAAACTTCAATTTCAAATTCAAATGTCATTTTGAATAAAATTGTAATGAAATAAATATAAAAATGAATCTTCAATCAATTATTTATATTTTTATAATTATTTTACTTTGTGTTAAAAGTAATGAAACATTAGAAAAAAATGCTAATAAAAAATTAAATAATAATATTAATTTATTAGATTTAATTAATATACAACAAAATATTTATAATTTTAATTCAATATTATTTTTAATACCAAAATCAATTTATCAGTCAAATTTAAAAAGTTCAAAAGATATTATTCAAATTTTTGAAAAATTAACAATACCAAAATTTATTTTTTATAAAAATTTTAATAATATTTCAAATATTTTAAATACATTTAATAATAATATCTTAACAGTTATTTATACAAGTTTGGAATCATTCGAAACAAATGAGTTTATATCAAGTTTTTATTATAATAAAAATTCAAAAATTATAATTTTTAATACAAACATTGATAATTGTAATTATGAAAATTCTATTATGAAATTATTTCATAATTTATCAAATTATCAATTAATTAATTCGATCTTAATAATTAATTCGGAATTAATCGATGAAAATAAAAGATGCATATATGGATATTCATCATTTTCTAATCTTCAAATACAAAAAATCAACAATACCAAGTTATTATTTCCAGATAAATTAAAAAATCTCAATGGTTTAATAATTAAAACACCAATACGTAATAAACCACCAATGTTTTATACATATTATGATGAAAAACTAAAGAAAAATAAATGGCATGGTTACTATGCAGTAGTTAATGAATTTCTAGATTATTTAAATGGATCCATTGAAATAATTCCTCAAGATAAGAATTTAACATCTAGATTAGAATTTGATTTAACACAATACAGAATTAGTCCATTTACAACATTAAATTTTACATATCCATTATTTATGGACAATTGGTGTATTCTATTACAAGTACAAAATATTTCTGCATCACATTATTTTTTATCACCATTTACCCTTGAAACATGGATTTTAATTATAATTTCAATACATTTAAGATTTATTATAGATTTTTTAATTGATAAATATTCAAGTTATACATATGATTTGGGTAAATCATTTTTATTAGTTTTTACATCTACATTATATTTACCAACAACAGCTGATAAAAAAAATTTAAATAATTATCAAATAATGATAAAATTAATATTTAATTTGATTTTAGGTTTTATATTATCAAATTTATATTTATCATTTTTTATTAAAAATTTAACAATACCATATTATGATAAAAGTATTGAAACATGGGATCAATTAATAAAATTAAATATAAGTATTCTATCATCATATCAATTGGCAGAAGATTTAAAAAGTTTAGATGTTCCGGCATCAGTTCTTCAACGAGTTAAAGCAGTCCCGAATATTGTTTTTGAACAGGAACGTTTTAATTTAAATGAAGAATATTGTTATTTAGGTTCAAAATTTATGTCAAATTATATATTTAAAATGCATCGACAGGATCCAAGAAAACCAAAATTCTATTTTACAAATATTTGCTATGCCACAAGAATATATGGATTTTATTTGAAAAAAGGTTCAATATTTCATGAAAAATTTCAAAAATTTGTAACAACAGCACGTCAATGTGGTCTAATGAATGCATGGGAACATAGTGCAAATTATTTCTCATATAAAGTTGAAAATTCAGAATTAAAATTTTATAGAAGAGCTCAGGTTCAAGTTTTATTAAAATTACATCATTTCTATTTTATATTATATATTTTAATTATTGGACTTTGTTTAAGTTTTATAATATTTTTAATAGAAGTTAATGTTTCTTATTTTAAGAATTTAACAAATTGAAAAATGTGTAAATAAAATAAATTTATAAACAAAATTTGTGTTTTGAATAACAACGAATCTATATGTGAAGTTTAAATGTAGATAATCAGTTTAAAGTTCTATCTATACGAATAGAATATTTTACATGGATATGAAATCTACACGAAATATTAAAATATGGGCATTGATTTTGTGACCTGACTTAAGGCCCTGCGAATGACAGCCCCCGGGATTTAATTAGAAATAACGCCCTGAGGTTTTATTTCTCATAGTAATTGAAAAATAAAGCCCCGGCTTAAAACTACGACATCTATGAGAAATAAAGCCTCGGGATGTTGTTTCTTTTTCAATTTAATCTACGACTTTTTGGGAAATAAAGCCCCTGGTTATCCTCCAAGACAAAGAAAGTGTTCTATTAAAATTTAAAAAACCACATTTGAAAGCTTTTTAAATACTTTTTCATTTACAGCAGTTTATATATTACATTACAATCTGAAAAAAAAGCCCCAAACAATAAAATATAAAAGGCTTATATAAAAGTTCTTTAACATTTTTGATTTCATGTATATATACAATTTGAGTTAACTTCAAATTTCTCTTTGTTACAATCTACTAAATATACATTTCCATTCTAGGATTTAATTTTCATTTGTTAAATTCCTTCATATGTATAGATTCTTTAATTTATCACTACTCTGTATTATGAATAAAACTTTTTAATTTTTATAAATTCAATTTAACTTTTATCAGTGGTTAGGACGTCGGCCTTTCAATCGAAGAGTCTCATGTTCAAACCCAGATTAGATTATATCTAATAAAATAATATAATTCGCAAATAAAATGTATGTATAAAATAAACACCTTCCCCACCTGAAAAGAAAAGGCTGAATCACTCACATTGTATATTACTTTATATTTGGTAACGGATTGTGCTTAAATAAATAAATAAAATTTCACAATTTAATTCAATCATTTATAATTTACTAAAATTTTAATTTAATTTTTAGTTACTAAATTATACAATATTACTATATGGTATTTACTAACTATACATCTTTCCTTCTATTGAGTTCTTTTGTAACTGAAATGCAATTCTCTTTTCATATATACAACTATAATTCAAAAATAATAAAATTACTTTTTTTTTAAAGTGACCAATAGCCAAAATTCAAAAACATAATATTTTGCACTTACACTTGACTTGTACCAAATTAGACAAGGATAAAATCAACTGTTAGAATTACACTAAAAAAATACTAAATACTAATTAAAATTTTCTACTTGGAATCATAGGCTTCTGTAACGCATAAAATATGATAAAAAAAATATCTGGGTCTATAAGTTCAATAATTCGAGAGCGGGTATCGAGAGTAAAAACTCTTGTATTTTAAGAGTTAAAGTCTCCATGGCTTCTATCTGAATAGGATTTAGTAAAATATAACATCTACTTGATATTTGTATATATTTTAAACCTTAGTTTTTTTATGATTTCCGTTTCAAAAACCTAGGATCAGTACAGGATTTGAACCCATATCCATTAATTTTCTTGAAGAACAAGTTGAATATAAAAATCTGAAATGAGATATTAACAACTATTTTTAATTTAAATAAACATTTACTGAATATCAATCCAAAACATAATAAATACAATGCAAAACTAAAATATTTAAAACTTAAAAATACTTTATCATCATTTTTATTTTGTAAATTTTCTGGATTTTTTTGTAATTTATATACGTAAAATGTTTTACTACGTTCCCAATAATCAATTAGACCGACTTGACGCATTTTTATTGTAAATTGTTGAAATAATTCCCGAAATATTGAACCTTTTTTCAAATAAAATCCATAAATTCTTGTCGTATAACATATATTTGAAAAATAAAATTTTGGTTTTTTTGGATTTTGACGCCGCTCCAATATATAATCTGACATTATTGTTGAACCTAAATATCCATATTTTGGATTTAAACTCATACGTTCATGTTCAAAATCAGCATCTGAAACAATTTTCAAAAAACGATCAACATTTTTTGGTGCATCAAATTCTTTCATATCTTCAGCCAATTGATATGATGCCACAATACTTAAATTAAATTCCATTAAATCATTCCATGATTGTATACTTGTATCATACACAGGTATTGTTAATTTATTAATAAATATTGCTAAATAATAATTTGATAGAATAAATCCGATCATATAATTAAATTGTAAATTAAAATAATATAAAAATTTTGAATTTGTTTTAAATGTTATGGTGTTGGTCGAAATTGGTAGATACAATGTTGATGTTAATATTGTTAAAAATGAATATGCGGAATCAGAACGTCCTGTTAAATATTTCTCCAATAACATATCAAATAAAATTCGACAATAAAATGTAATAAATATTAAAAGCCATGTTTCAAATTGAAATGGTGATAGGAAATAATGTGTTGCTGTTATTGGTTTAATTGGTAATAAAATACACCATTTAGCCATTGCCCATGGATATGTATAACTAACTGTTGAACTTGGATTTATTCTATATTTTGATATATCAAATTCTATTTTGTTATATTGTAAATCTTCAATATTTTTAACTATTTGTATTGTTGCATTTATATATTTAATAAATGTATTAAATAATGAATAATAACCGCACCATTTAATTTTATTTAATTTTAAATCATTATAATAATAAAACATTGGTAATTTATTTTTAACTGGTGTATAAATTTTATAACCTTGAAGATTTTTAATTTTATTATAAAATAATATTTTTTGATATTCACTTTCATTAATTTGTTGTATTTTAAAAACCGGATATGGATTATAACTGAATACTTTTGTTTGATTTAAATTTAAATTGTATGAAATTAAAATGGAATTAATAAATGTATAATTCCATAAATATTCAAATAAATTTTTTATATTATTTTCATTAATAAATTGTTCATTATTAATATCCAAAATAATTATTTTTATATATCTATGATTTTCTAAAATCTTTTCCATATAATTTAATTTCGAAATATTAAAATTATTTTCGAATATCAGTATTGTTAAAATATTTGTATTGAATTTATTAAATGCATTAAAATTTTCATTATTATCAACTTCTTTTAAAATTATTTTTGGTATTTCATTACAATTTTCATATAAATATTCAATAAAGTCATTAAATTCTTTTAATGGATATTTTGTTGTATTTGAATTTGTTAAAAGTATTAATATTGAATCAAATTTATAATATTTTTGTTGCATATTAATAATTTCGAAAATTGTATTTAAATTTTCAACAATTCCAACCAAAGAATAAATTATAATCAAATTGAAAATTAGTTTTTTCCGAAACATTTATATATAGGTGCTTATATCCAATATAAGTTCATCAAAAGTTGGTAGAGTTCACTAAACTAAATTTTACAAAATATCTTCGAGTATCGAATTGTTCTTTAAATAGAAAAAAAAATGTTTCGAATTAATTTTGTTTTTTTAATATTTTTTAAAAAAAATAAGTGTGATTATTTGTTAATAATTTTAGTTTAACAATAGATTTGAATTATTATTATTAGGTTTTAATAATATTAAATAAAATGTTTTTATATGTGTATACCATAAGGTACATAAGGAATAGTTTTTTTTATAATTTTTTTATTATTTTATTAATCAATTGTATACACAAATATATATATATACATATATAATTTTCTTTTGATTTAAGGAAGAATTGTTTTAGTCAAATTTTTATTAGTTACACTGAACACTGAATAACTAATAAGTAACTAATAATAATTATTACATTTTTTTTTAATATCAAACATTTTTACTATAATAAGTTTTATTGTTTTATTTTATAAATAAAAGGTTTTTTATCATGCAATAATTTAATCATGGTTGGATTAGTGAAATTTATTACAGTTTTTTTTTATCTTTTTTAAAATTAGTAATTGTCTGCCTGTAAGTTCTTTTTCTGATTAAGTTCTGCAGTCTACGTCTTTTAATATAAAGTTAGAAGTCAATAAACATAAATGCCGAATTTGGGGTACGGAGAATCTGAGAGCAGTGCATTACTGACTCTTACACTTTCTGATAGAGTTAACGGTCCACAGAAACTGAGCGTTAAGAAATCATCTATGATGCAGTATTCAAGACGTCATCTGTTTTTCTTTTTTGTAGGGCTTTCTTGAAGAAACGGGTTTACCTCAACAAACCACAAAAATTCAGGACGTAAAGCACAATATTCGCACGGAATTTCTGTAACATAATGTAAAATATCTTAAAAAGAGTTATTAACGGCCAAAAGACTATTAAAGTCATTTAAGGGATGACATTTATCGCAATTAACTTAAAAAAAAAATACAAGAATTACAAGCATTTTAAATTAGTCAGTCCAATTTAGCTCACCCCTAAGATATGTAGGTATATAATTTAGGTCCTACTAGTTATTATTTTCGAAATCGGTCAATTTGGTTAGAATTCTGGAAGCTTTTGTTTGAAACAGTTTAAACTAGCGTATCTTCGAAACCAATAAAAATAGAACCTTCAAGTTTTGTACAGGGGTACCCCTTCGAATTCTTCCTGTGTTCTTGAGTTTAGTTGGGGAGTTGGTTCGGGTATCTCCCACACACCTTCTAAGACTTAAATACTTATCTTCGGAATTAATAAAGATATAATTATCTTCAAATTTGGTAAATAAGTGTATTTCCTATTATTCTACAATAAAACTTTCAATTGCCTCTTAAAGGCCTTTAAAATAGTTTTTTCCAAAAAAAAATATTAATTTATTATTCTTAAATTAAATAATTATTACATTGATTTTGTGTATTTTTATTTGAAAAAATTTATTTTTCTTTTAAAAGCGTAAATAATTATTTAAATTCCTTTAAATTATTTTGCACTAACAACTCTACTTATTTTAACAATTTAATAATTGTTCTTTTTAATTGTCAAAACAAGTCACTTTAATGAAGACAAATCAGTATTAACATAAATTAGTATTTTTTATACATTTTCAAACTTCATTTTGATATGATAAAAGTTAAAAATTTTACAATAGTTTACTCTAAGCGTCTGAATATGTAACACCAACTTTGCTGTTCATATATAGTACAGTAGTACCGTAGAATATATTCTAACAAACAATATTTATCGTAATTATAAAAATTATAAATTATATTCTACTAAAATTTTCTTTTTTAAAATCCATTAAATGCCTTTGATCAAAAACCTTTAATTTCAATACTACCTTATTTAAATTTAAAATTGAACACGTGAGCCTTGTAAAATTGTGACATTAAAATATAGTGACATGATGCGCTTTTATTTTTTGAAAGTAGGTAGAATAAAAATTAATCAAAATTAAAATGTGTAATTAAAGGAAGAAACAATTTTAATACAATGGTAATAAAACGCGAAAAATAAACAATTAAAAATGACATTTAAAAAAAACTTTATGACAACTCTGTGTAAATTTAATAATACCTATCATATAGTAGAAAATATACAGAATTAAATTTTCAGTATTCCAATCTGTAATTAAATATTTTTATTAACAAGTAAATAATCAACAAATATTCCAATACTATTGTGTTCTTAACTTAATTAATTTTTACTGTTTACAAGGAATTATGTGAAAATCCGTCGCCACTCAATGGTATTACAAAAATAAAACAAGTGATGAAAAAAAACCAAGAGTTTTTAAAAAAGCACATTTTCAAAATTATATTGTATTACATACTGAGTTTAACTTTGGAAATATTTACTTGGAAATAGTTACTACTGACTTATAAAATTTACTGCTAACAGTAAATTTTTTATTTAAAAGTTGTTATAGCCCTTCAATGGGGAAGGTTGCCAAATTTCAAGTCTCTAACTTCAACTAGAAATAGTTACTACTGACTTATAAAATTTACTGCTAACAGTAAATTTTTTATTTCAAAGTTGTTATAGCCCTTCAATAGAGAAGGTTGCCAAATTTCAAGTCTCTAACTTCAACTCCCCCCCCCCCCCCCCCCCCCTTCATCCTCTAGTTTTTTAGGTTCTAGGAATTAAATTGTGAATTACACAAAAATTTGGAATTTTACTTAGAATTTTATTATCTAAGCAAAAATATAGGTAAAACTAAAAGACACTTTCTTCAATTTAAGGAACCCCTTTTAAATTTAAGAAAAACCTTTAACATATGTTAAAATATAATGTTGGACCTTTAAATTTTGTATATTAATAAAAAAAAAATTGGACAGATATTCAAGTTACAGCTGCTTAAAAATAGCATAATTTCAATTTTCGAGCCCTTATAGCTCCTAAATCTATATAAATCTATATTCTATATAAATAAAGATCCTAGCATGAACCGTTTAGAAGATATGTGGGGCCAAAAATTTTGCAAAAATTGAGTTTTATAAAATGGTAAATTTTAGTACCGTATGGCAACCCTGTACATTTAAGCGACATATTTTTGTAAAGCCTATAAAAGCAGCTCTCTAAAACCGTTTTTCGATTAAAAATACATGTAACAGAACTTTTGTTATATCAATTTAAATATAGGGCTTTTTTGGAATTTTCAGGGGCTGTAGCTTCGTCACCCTTCAAAATTAAGAAAAACCTTTGACACATGTTGAAATATAATTATAGAGATTTGAATTTTGTCTATCACTAAAAAAAAAATTTGGACAGGTATTCAAGTTACAGGTGTTTAAAAATAGCAAAATTTCAATTTTCGAGCCCTTATAGCTCCTAAATAGGGGGCTTGACAAAAAAATTTTGTTAACCAACTCCTACTAATTTCTGAGTATCTAACTCCTCCCAAAATTTCAAGACCCTAGCTTGAACCGTTCAGAAGATATGTGTGACCAAAAATTTTGCGAAAATTGAGTTTTGCGTAATGTTAAATTTTAGTACCGTATGGCAACCCTAAACATTTGCCTTGTAAAAATTTATAAAGTTTATGAAACCAGCTATCATTTGCCGTTTTCAGATTGCAAATATATGTAACAGAACTCTTGTTATAACAATTTAAATATAGGGCTTTTCCCAACTTTGGGGGCTGTAGCCATGTAACAGGTGGGGCTACAGAAAAAAATTCTTCTACAAAATTATTTTTTTTGTAAAAACTACCCATGGTTAAAATTTCTTTTCTCTATTTCAAATGGTGTAAAAGTTTTTGTAAACATACGGACGGACGGACGGACGGACAGAGTGAAGCTATATAGGCACATTTTTACAAAATTTTTTGACAATATGCTAAAAATGTATTCCAAAATTTTCTCATGCACAGCAATTATTTGATTCATACCACTAAATGGTTACGTTATTTATGCATAAATATTGGTATATTATGAATTAAACAATTCTTATATTTGAAAACAAATATTGTAATGTAAAATGTGTAAAAATTATAATTTGATTATCCTCGTGGGATGAAAAAAAGTCAAATGATATAAAGTTTAATTCGAAATGAATAGAAATTTAATCGAATTAACAAATATATTCTGTTATATTTAATTTTTATTTTATTTATTTACTTATGTAAAGTCCCCTACCGCACACAATGTGATAAGTCAGTGAATTTGCCTTTCCTTTTCAGGTGTGGCAGTTAAATTTATTTAATATTATGGTATAAACTATTACGATATCAATTATAAATTGTGACTAGGATTTGAACCCGAGACTTTTTGATTGAAAAGCCGCCACTCTTAACACTGAGCTATTTTATTACAAAAGTTAAGCTGTACATAATTCTGAAAAAAAGCGTATATGATAGACCATACACGGCGAAGTTTGTTTTCAACTTAGTACGCGAACTCGAGAAGTTGTATCGTGTTTGGACAAGTTGTACCTAAATGTAATTTTTTTTTTTATTTAATACTTTCCATTTTTTGACAACAAAAATACGTTGAGATTTTTCGATTTGAAATAATAAAATTACAATGTTTATATAATTACAAAGAATTAAGTAAATAATTTAAAATTATTAAGTGAGAAAAACACTTAAACATATAAAAAAATATTAAATATCTCAATCCTTGAAGAAAAAAATAAAAAATGGAGAACTAAATACATACTTAAATAAAAGTTGAGACAATTTTTGGTATATTTTTCAAACAAATACAAATTGTATAATATGATGGGTAGATGATAAGTTGGATAAGTGTGTGGTATGATTTGCAAAACATGTGCTCGTACCAAGTTGACAGCCCATCCATCGGGCCATCTTAATTATAAAAAAATCTTATAACGTCAATAAACGTCAACTAGTTTCATGGCATTATTTGACATTTTTTTAAATTATTTTCTTCATTCGATTAAAATTTCGGACGGTTTTAATTGGAAGTAACGTAAAATTTTTATTTTGAATGCATTACTATCGTTAGTTACAAAATCAGAATTAGTCCTTTTTCAAACCTTGAATACAACTGTTGGTTAAATGCTTTACTAAAATCGATTACACTTTGTGCCTGTAAAAAAAAAATGTAAAAATGCGCCTATATAGTATAAAACTCAAAACCTCAAAATTTTGGGCAAGGGGAGGTGGGGTTAGGTTCTTGAGAATCACAAAAATTTTGCTTAGTAAAAATTTCAAAACCTTCCCCGTTGAAGAACTATAAGGACTTTAAAATTTCAGATATTTTTAAATGAAAAACTTACTCACCAGTGTACATTGTACACAATATAATTTTGAAAATGTGCTTTTTTGAAAACCTTTAGTTTTTGCATCATTTGTTTTTACTTACTTCCAAAGTTCTTTAACTTTATAAATCTTTTTATGATGGGATAGGTAGGTATCATAATATTAATAAATAATTATAAATCCTTGGAATTAATAGAAATTTTTTCTTAATAAGAATAAGCTAAAAGAAATATAAATATTTATTTTAGTATTTTGCTTATTTTTTAACATAATTACTATATACGTTTCATATAGGTTGAAAATCTGATAATAAAGTATTAAAATAATGTTTTATTAAAATCAGTCTACAATCTCATAACCTATCTACATATATCGATTAAAAGGCTAAAAGTATGTTGAAATTTAGAAGATTGATTACAAAATAAAAACGTGTGAAATAATTTATAGATGTATATTATATAATATATAATATATAAGTCAAGGTATACATATGTAAATATTTATAGAAATAAAACAAAATAAAACTTATAGAAAAAAGTTTTGTACAAAAAATTAAATTCGGCTAAAATTTAATTAACAATTTGTATAATTGAGGTTGTGCGGTTTTTCTGAAGGAAAGCTAAAAATTTTTAATTAAAATAACAAAAAGGGTTATTATTAAAATTTTTTAAGGCTGGTTTAAATATTTTGGAAATATATAGTTAATTTCAAATAACTTTTAATAATTTTTTCAAGTTGAATGTGTTCAATTATAAAAAAATAAAATATTAATGTTTTATTGAATGTGCTTTATTTTAGAAAATAAAATATCCAAAATTATCATAAACAGGCCAAAAAATATTTTATTTATTTTTAATAAAAAAAAACAAAAAAAAAACATTTTTTAAGAACCTAAATTTATTTATTAATTTATGAATTAGTTGAATTCAGTTTTAAAAATCACAGAAGTTTTTCTGGAAATTTGAAATAAATAGTAAAACATTTTGGTATTAAAAATCCATACAATGCTTTACAGGATCATTCCTTATGTAAGTCTTCATTAATTTCAGTGAAATACTGAATTAATGGTATAGACCCAATGTACGCTTTGGTGCTCTGCTTGCTTTGCTTTGAAATGCAAATAAACCAAGCAAAGTAACCAAAGCAATTTCAAAGCTTCTCTCATCCCTCCCTCATGCCAAATGAAATGCAATCAAACAAAGAAACCAAACAAAATTAATTAATTATTAAATTTACAAAATTTATACTAACTAGATTTATTAAAAATGCAGATCAATTTCAATTAAAATAATAAAAGATCAATATACAACACAACTTCTTCAATAACATTTTTAATTAAATTTTTTTTTAAATATTATAACGATATATATAATATAAAATTAAAATTTAGATTTTTTAAATAAACCCAATTCATATAAAAAACATAAAAAACTAAATACAAAACCAAAGAATAATACATATAAAGAAAACATAAAATGTTTAAATTTCATTAATGATTTATCATTTTTTTCTTTATTTACAAATCTTTTAAGACCAGCACGTCTTGCATCCAAAATACTTTTAGTTTCCCAATAATGTACTAAACCAGAAGCACGACTTTGCATAACAAATAAATTAAACATATTCCGAAATATTGAACCTCTCCGTAAACCAAAAACATACAATCTTGTTGAATAACAAATATTCGATAATCGAAATATTGGTTTTGTTTGATCTTGTTTAACTAGTAGAATAAATTTTCCAGTTATTGGTATGGATAAATAACCATAACTTATATTTAAATTATTTCGACTTGATTCAAATTCATCACCTGACACTGGTACTATATATGATTTAATATTTTTCGGAACATCAGCATTTTTCAATAAATCTGCATGTTCATATGTCATAATTATTTTTATTCTAGATTCGGCTAATTCTTCCCATGTATCAATTTGTTTTGGATATTTTGGTATTGCCACCACATTGAACAGTAATGCCAGATAATAATTTGTTATTACAAAACCCCAAACTATATATAGAGTTCGTTTCAAATGTATTTGGAAATGTTTTGTTGATTTGAAGGGTGTTGAAAGAAATAAAAATGTTGTTAATGCCACCATAAATGAATATCCAAAATCTGCATTACCATGTGTCAGTTTATTCATAATTATCTCGCATATAATTGTTAAAATAAATGAAAATATCACCAGACACCAAACTTCCAAAGGGAATGGTATCAAAAAATATAAAGATCCACTAATTTCTTGTTTAACTGGTAATAAAAAGCACATATCATTAATTAAATGTGGATATGTATAATCTCTTGGATTATATGAACGATACAATTCTAAATGAAATTCAGCTTTTGCCATTTCTTCAGCATCGGTTTCGGCAATTTCAGCATACGTTCCATTATAAACTGATAAAAAATTTGTAAAAATTAAATAATAACCTGACCATTCTTTTTTACCAGTTACGGGATCATAAAATGTAAATACAAGTGGTGGTTTAAAACCAACAACAGCTGTTTTAAATAGAAATCCATGCATATTTTTTAATTTATCGGGGAAAAATGCTTTCGGATCTTTTATTGTTCTAAATTGAAGTTTGGGAAATGGTGTATATTCAATTATGCTGAATTGAAAATCTTTTAAATTGATACGTATTAGAATTAAATTAATAAACCAATTATTCCAAATTTGTTCAAAAAATCTATTTATCGCCTTGTAATCCGGATAAGTATCGTATTTTAAATGTTCAGTCCATTGTAAAACAATAAAATTAGCATTACAAAAATCTGTTAATGGAACTTTAATATTTTCAAAGACAACATCTTGTAAACTATTAACAATTATAATTACTAATAATTTCCGATTAATATCGAATTCATCTTTTTTAAAAATTTGATGTTCAGTATCGATTACAATTATTGGAGCTCTAGTATTCAATTCCTTGATTACATTATTAAAGCGGTCCGTAACTGCTTTATTGTAGAAAATTACAATTGTTTCAAAATCCAGAGGGGTTCGTTGTGATTTTAAAAGTTTAATAATTTCGGAACTGATGTTATTAAATTTTAAATCTTTACGATCTTCTAGTTTTGTTAACAATTTCTTGCAGTAGATGAAATTAATTGTTAAAATTAATATCAGCAGCCATATATACCTCATTCTTAAGAGAATATCCAATTTTAATGATCCAAAACATTAATAACCTTCACTTACAAGTTAAAAAATACAATTAAAATAAAAAAGTGGTATACAATTTGTTTATTCAAAACATTATTAAATGATTTACAAGTAAATTCACCAATTGACTTTTAAAATACGTAATGATTAATATTTTAATAACTTTTTTTTTACAAGAATTTACATTCTAAATTCTTAAATACTTTCTTTGTTGTATAGCTGACTTTTTAATTACAATGCAAATAAATTTGAGGTTAAGGTTAATATTTTTTTTTATTAATTTTTTTTTTAAATCCCATTGGGATACTTGTAACTTTTCTTAACATGGTTTTTATAAAATAACAAACAATTAATTATAATGACAGGCATATTAGCGTATACACACTGTACAAAATATTTAAATATAATGACGAATGATAATTAATATTCTGAACTAAAACGATGAATTATATGTATAAAATATTATTCTGTTAAAAGTGCTGAGGCTCCTTGCAATTAGTTATTCCTGCAAAATCTCAAATTTATTTCAACCATAAAACACACTAAACTAATAAACGATCCAATTCCCAAAACCAATAATGGAAATATAAAATGTTTAAATTTCATTAAAACTTTATCTTCACCATATTCTTGTTTATAATTATTATATCCGGCATTTTTAACATCAATTGCAGTTCTAGTTTTAGTCCAATATTGTTGTAATCCTGTTGCCTGGCAATACATTACATATTCTTTATACATTTCCCGAAATATTGAACCTGTTTTTAATGCAAATGCATAATGTCTAGTCGAATAACAAATATCTGAAAGTCGAAATATCGGTTGTTTTGGATCTTGTGATGTTTTAAGTACAAATTCTGCCATAAATGGTATTGCCAAATATCCATAAGTTGTATTCATTTGATTCCGATGATTATTATATGTTTGATCATCTGTTGGATAAAGAATGCTATGTGCATATTTTGGTATATCGGATTCTTTTGTTTCACGTTCATGGGCATAATTCATCATTATTTTCAAATTTGAATTCCATAATTCATCCCATGTATTTATCTGTATTGGATATTTTGGCACAGCAATAATTTTAAATAATAATGCCAAATAATAATTGGTAATAAAAAATCCCCATATTATATACAAAGTTCTTTTACAATTAATATGTGAAATTTTCGACTTTTTATAAAATGTTGAATGTGACAATAGGGTTGAAAATGATAAAATAATTGATAAACTTAAATCAACTCTATCCATAATGTATTTTTCTATCATATAATCAAAAAATACATCAATTATTAATGAGAAAAATATTATTATCCAAACTTCCAATGGAAATGGTAATAGAAAATATAATGCTGCTGATATTTCACTTCTCATTGGTAACATAAAACACCAATCATTCATCATATGTGGATATGTAAAATTACCATTTGATTGAACTGATATACGATATGTATGCAAATTAAAATCTACTGCATTTTTGTACTTTGTCACATTTAAATCGGTTTTTTTTTCAATTTCAATAACATTTGCATTAATTGATTGTACAAAATTTACAAAAATATAATAAAAACCAGACCAATGCTTTTTACCTTTATCATCTCTGTAAATAAATACCATTGGTGGTTTATGTGTAACTGGTGTATAAAATTTAAAACCTTTTAAATTATTCAATTTTTGAATGAACCAATTACTATCAACATTTGTTTCAAATATTTTTACATCATTCGGAAATGGATTATAATCAAATAATTTTATTCTGGTTTTATTCAAATCAAATAAATTTGTTTGTAATATGATTAAATTAATAAATTGATAATTCCAAGCCCAATTAAATAATTTCAATATAAAATATTCCAATGATTCGGTACTTTTTGCATTATTGCAATCCAAAATTAAAAGAATCCGTGAAATTCGAATTTGATTTAATGTTTCTGCAACAAATTGCAAAAAATTTAAATATTTTTCAAATGAATCATTTTCAAAGTATCCATTTAATATGATTATCGCAAGAAAATGATTATTCATATTATCATCAACGTATGTTATAGAACTGATTCCTTTATAAATTTTTACAGGACGATTCAAATTTATTTGTAAATTTGCAATAAATTGATCCAAATTTATATTGAAGAAATATTGATTTTCAGATTGATAATAAATTACAAAATTTTCAAAATTGTATTCATTCTGTTGTACTTGAATTTTTTCAAGTACTAATGTGTAATTGATTTGTATTGAATTTGATTGATTTGAAAATATTTCAAAAATTGTTTTAATATTTACTATCGGTTTAATCATAATATTAAATATTAATAAAGAATAAAAATGTAAATTCACGTACCGAAACATTATTCTATGTGTTCTATTTAAGGAAATACTTATATTTTTTAATTATAATTCAATTCAAAGTTATGACTTATGTTGATTACATTCGGAAGTTAAAAAATAGACTAAAATTTTTTTTTAATAAATATATTTTCATTTTTATTCTTATTCTTATTAATTAATTAAATATATAAATTTAATGTTATTGATAGTGTTTTATTAGTATACAAAAACGTTATTAATTTAAAGAATTCTTGACTTCTTTTAATTACATGGTGTTAAGAAATTTTAATTATTAATTTTGTATTATTTAATTCATTTATTTATTTATTTGTAGTACCAGACAATAGTAAATATTGCTGATAACATTAATCCTTTGCCTATTTGACATTTGAACTTATTATTAAATTGTTATAATATACACTATATTTTTTTTTTATTAGATATGATCCGACCAAGGTTTGAACCCGAGACTTTTCGATTGAAAAGCCGCCATTTTACCAATAAGCTATCGGTCAGAAAATTTAGCTCAATTTATTAAGAAATAGAGCATTAAAAAATTCAGATTTTTGGATAAGAGGTATTAATAAAATTAAGCTTCGACATAGATGAATACAAAATTTTGTCGCATTCTTAGCTCTTACTGTCGTAACTGTGTGCGATGACTTTCATCTTGTCACAATAATGTTCAAATCAAATAGAATTGTCAATAAAGATTGTAATTTCTTTATGTACAATATTTATCTATATTATCCTCTTTGTATTTTAAATTTTATCTCGAAGTGTGCTTAGAACTCAAATGTCAGTTAAAATCTAAATTCACAGAGTTTTCAGTTGTCAAAAAACAAAATGCCAAATCAAATCGATCTAAATACATGCCTAATATACTAAAAATAAAATAAAAACAATTTAATATAATATATAAGTAATTTTCATTACAATTTCCACTTACGATCAAACACTGCTTATAATATTATAATTAATCCCTTTTAACTCAGATAATCAAAGTACAGATTAGAGACAGATTAGCTCTGAACATAGATTTGATTCGTAAAACAACAGCGTCATTGAATTACAAAATCCTACAATTCTCTTGGAAATACAAATCATTAAATTTAATTGTTACCTAATTTATTTCGTTCTACAAACAAGATTTTAGAAAATATTGCATTCTAATTTCCTTAAAAAAAAAACTTATCAACAATTTTCCTACTGAACTTAGAAAAATTAAATAAATTTTATCGAATTGACTTATTAACGAGTAATAAATAATTAATTTTCAAACCGTCTGTACTTCTATTAAAATTGGAATGATTAGTTTTGATAAAACAGAAGATAAACATAAGAATATATAAAAGAATAATTAGTATGTCAAAAATTATTCTAAAAATAACACATAAAAAAAAAGCATAAAACAATTAATTTCCAATAAATAAAAATATTAATTTTCTAATATTATGGTTTAATGTAAAAATTACTCAGGCACCTACAAATGTATAATTTTTTAAAACAAACAAACTTGTTGTAATTAATACTAGTTACAAGGAAATGTTTAACCTGGTTCAACTATTTTTCAACTTTATATTTAATTGAACGTATTTAATTACCATGAGAATTTTAATAGTTTTATTAATAGAATCCTATTATAAGTTTTATTTACATATAAAATATAAACATAATATGTATTTATTTATATAATATGTGTATAAAATAGATATGTATATTAATATTGAATATTTATTTACGTCTCATATCCACATTGGTCAAGGATGGAACAAAGTGGCACAGTAAATGGCCATTGGGTATAAGGGAAATTTAAAATAAAAGTATTTGTAAGTAAAATTGATTTTCTTGTTTTTAAATATATTTATATTAATTCTTATTTATATCTTATTAATTTAATTTTAAAGTCTGTATCTAAATGAATTTTACACCCATAAAAGTTTTAAGTACGTATATGATAAATTATAAATAAATTGCATATTTAAAGGGGTAAAGTATAATTAAAATGCAATATTTGAGTTTTAACTCTTTCGACAAATAGTTTGGTTATATGGCGAAAGTTTGTATAAAATTTTATTGGTGTACAGCAGGGGGTTCGAATGGTTGTATATGGTTGTATAATGGTTGTAAATACAATTTCATCTTTTATATGAATATTACTCTATACCTAATAAAGGTAAATGTTTGAAATTTTGTCAATAGTAGTTTACTTTAATGGCCAACATCTGAATTAAACAAAGTTGGTGTAGCGGAAGAGGTTTAAAGAACTTCCTTTCAACTTATATGAACTTATAACCGAATGATATAATGTCGATATTACGATCATACGGGTATAGCAGAGTTGATACAGTCTACTCTTCTACACTCTTTCTCATTTTATTTAATTTTTACATCTGAAAAAATTATTTGTATTTCCGAAGGTATTCGTAATTTGAAATTACATTTATGATATAGGAGAGGAGATTGATAAAAATTCAAGTGCATGGATTGGATCAAAGTCAAAGTGATCTATTAATATGTATGAGTATCCGGTAAAATAATTCAATAAATAATTCAATCTTCATCTTTTGCTATTGAACTTTGCAAAGAGGGTTCGAGTACCCGTAATACAACATCAAAATTTTTTTGGATATAGAGAAAGAATATATTAAGGTCTAATTAAGCTGGCCATCTAAAACTTTGTGACGAAAATATTAGTTTCAACACAATGAATTCTGATAAATTTTGTTAATCTACAGCTCTCGGTTTGTGTAACTGATTTACAAAGTGTTTCCTAATTAAGTGCACTGCTATACACCACTGCACAGATATCTATGAGTAGGAAAAATATAACAAATAAAAAATTTCAACATTCTTTAAATTTAGAAGCTCGCAGTTTTGAGACTGTAAAAAATAGAAAATTAAAAAGGTACTTTTTAAAAGAGGATAAGTATTCGAATACATTTTACATAAATAGTTTAGAAACTGAAAAAAAGAAATATTGAAATTTCATTTAAGCCCACATATTTTGGAAACTAGATGGTGCACCTTATTAGAAAACACCCTTTATAACTACGAGATGCATCTTATCATAATCATATCTATAATTAACCTCCGAAATTTTATGTTTAAAACTTCTGTAAATTATGTAACAGTAACTGTCATACAACTGTAAAATTTTTTAATAAATATTGTGAATTCTTTGAACAATGGACAGACAAATATTGTGAATAATGTATTATATATTTTACTTGTGTTCGTACAGATTATCTCAGAGTAGACAACATTTTAAATTATTTACTTTCTTCTTAATTTTTTTAATTTTAATATTAAATTTCAGAAAACATTCAATTTTTTGCTTTCTATTTTTCAGCCATTCCGATAAATATATAAATCAATTTGATTTTAAAATTTAATTTTTTTTTTATGAGCCATCTTATATTACAAAATAATAAATTAATAGTTTAAAATTTTTAACCTACAAAAATAATGTCCTCACTTTATAGTTCTTTTATCACTAGAAAGTGCTATTTATGAAAAATAATTTGCATAAAAATCTTTTTTCAAAACCTTTTTAACGATTTAAACGTTCTGTACTAATTTAATTATAAGATTTAATATACCTATTAATCACTTTTAAACCTTTTTTTTTTTTATTAAACGGTATGCTAAGTGTATTTAAACCACAAAACACAAGTCACAAGTATATATTAAAATTGTTTATAATCTTTCTTTGGTTTTAGTTTCAAATAAATCTTAAGATTTTCTTGTTTTCTGAATGCCGATTAATGGTATTTCCTTAAATATGTCTAGAATTTTTATTTTTATGACAATAACTCTTAGTTTTAACACCGTTAGATTTCTTTTCCTATATATTTATCGCAGTTAATAAAAATACTATTTTGACTTTTATTAATTCTAATAACAACTTAAAACATCAAAGTTTAACGATTTTACATAATATTTTTCAATAAAAAATTCTTTTTTTTTTTTTTATAGTTTCTCACTTAAGTTTTTTCTAGGTGTTAAAATTCTAATTTTTTAAATATAACTCTTATTATTTTACACTTAATTAAAAAATTATAGTAAAAATGAAAAATTTAAAATTACAATAATTAATTTATAAAAAAGAAAATTATATTCCAGCGTAATGCCAGGAGGACATTAAGTGCCCATTTCAATATTGAAATTCCTAGATGGTTCAAAACTGGTTATGCAAACTCATTTACTGTGAGAACTGCTTGAGTATGTCACATGCCTCTATCCGATGTGTTCCTATCAGATAGAAGTATATTATTGTACAATTTGTAATGCTTCTAAACTACTCTTCTCCCATCTTCTCCAATAATTTATATCAATAATATAAAAATATATACCTGCCACAACTGAAAAGGAAAGCCTGCACATTTTATGTGATAGGGGACTGTTCATAAATAAATAAATAAATACTGTACTCCTCTACCCCAGGCTTTCTTCTTCTATACTATTTTCCCTTTAATTCCATTGCCTCATAGCCAAACCTACATCTACGAGGCAATCTATTCACATAGTTATGTATAAAGGAATTCGTTCCTAGAGTTTAATTAACGTGTTAAATATTTAAAATAAGAGGTTGAAATAATCTTTAAAAGAAATGATATTTGACTTCGTTTTAGACAATTCGCATTTAGATTTGCAATATTGGATGGGGAGTATCTTAAGTCACTATAATCTTGATTCATTTTAAACAAAGTTTCGAACCATAATAAAGAAATCGGGGATTCTAAGGTTTAAGTAGTATCCGCGTAGGACCAAATGACTTTATATAAAAGATAGCTGGTGTTGCCAGCTTTCAAAAAATATATAGCTTTAATGGCGCATATTATCCTTTAAGGACGAAAAGGACATTTAAAAGTATCCTTGTTATTTTAGTCTACTTTACAAAAACCGTTATAACTAGCGATCTGTTTAATATATATATATTCAATCAAAGCTATTAATTAAGATGATAGTCTGGAGAATATTTTAACGTTTATTTGATGACGATAGGTTGGAATTTTTTTTTTGGAATTATTTTTTTTTCTTTCTTTGGAATTTTGTAAATTTGGAATTTTTTTTTTGGAATTATGACACCATCCCAACAAAAAGGCAAAATAAATTTATGAGAAATAAAGTATGAAAATGTATTTTTTAATAAAACTGTTGTGTCAGTTTTTCATTTATTTTCTCTGGTGGGGCTATTTATCAACATATACCATACTTATTATATACCGTTGGAAAGAGTGTCAAAAGACCTTTCTAACAGTATAAGAAAAAATACAGGGTGTTTTTGAAAATTTCATAGTTATAGTGGTTTTTTTGAAAGTTCAAAATTTTTTTTTTTTTTGTTTTAAATTTCCACTTGAAATTGCAATATCTCCAAAACGGCAGCACCTATCGTCATCAAATAAACGTTAAAATATTCACCAGACTGTCATCTTAATTAAAAGCTTTGACTGAATATATATATATTGAACATATCGCTAGTTATAACGGTTTTTGTAAAATAGACTAAAATAACAAGGATACTTTTAAATGTCCTTTTCGTCCTTAAAGGATAATATGCGCCATTAAAGCTATATATTTTTTGAAAGCTGGCAACACCAGCTATCTTTTATATATAGTCATTTGGTCCTACGCGGATACTAGTTAAACCGTAGAATAGCCAAGAAATCAAATTGATTTAAGAATTCAATTTATATTTCAAATCAGTTTAGTTTAAACTTTAAATAAATCAATTCGTAACTTACCTAATTCATTATTAGTATTACAGATAACTCCATTCATTAAGATTAAAGCTAAACTTAAAAAATAAATCAAAAGAGTTTGATATTTCATTTTCAAAACTTTTTTTTTTTTATTCAGAAGCCGAACACAAATAGTTTTAAATAATAAAAAAAACTTTTTTGTAATATTTTTACTTTATAAATTAAAATTTTAATTTAATTTATATAATTATTTAATTTTATTAAAAAATATAAGATTAAATTTCAAACAAATCTATTAAAATTTTTAATTATGATTAATATTAATAAATTATATTAATTCTTATTATTACGAATTTTTTTTTGAATTTTAATTTTATTGCATTGCAAAAATCAAAAAAAATTCTCACGATTTTTTCAACTTTATTCTTTAAAATATATATATATATATTTTTTTTTTAAATTTTACGCAACATGGAAATATGATAAATGATACCGTGTTAAAAAATTAAAAAGAAACAGAAAAAGAAAAACGTCCGCGATTTATTTCTTAACTGCAGAAGATTTTTTTTAAATTTTTCCACCGAAATAACTTGAACCAAACCATTTAAATCCACGATCTTCAAAAGACTGATTTTAAAACTTTTCTTTTGAAATCCAAATAAAAAACCTTGAGCTTGAAAAATGAAAATAAGAAGAAGAAAAAAAATATCTCTTTTTTGTTTTGTTTACAATTGTTTTATCGTAAATTTTTTTTTTTCTGTTTTTATTTTCTTTCTACGATATTGTTTGAGATCATATTATTCGTCACTCATCAGTTGTTTCGGTGCAAAACTCTTATTGCAGATGGTTGAAAAAGAATTTAAAGTTGAAGAAAAGAAATGTTGCTAAACTTTTTTTTTTATTTTAAAATTGTTTATAAACATTTATTAAAAATTATAAATTTATTTAGTTAATAGCTGAAATAAAACAGTAATTTAAATGATTCGTTGATAAACGTTCAGTATCTCAATGTTAAAAACAATAAACGTTATGGTATGACAGGATATGAATGAAATGACAGGATTTCACTTTTTAAGATCACTTTTTAGCAAACTTTTTCCTTTCCAAGTGTGGGAGTTAAATTTATTTTTAATTAATGGTATTATAAACTATTACGATATCAATTATAAATTATATTTTTTATTATCAATAATCTGACCAGAATTTTAACCTGAGACTTATTAAAAAGCCGCCACTGTAATCTACTCAGACACAAAAAAATTTAACAAAACTTACAAATACAAAAAATTTTACAAATATAATAAAACTAATAAAAAAACCACTTTCCTAAAACTTTACTCAGCCGTTTTCCCTTTTAAGCTTTTTGCCAGATTAGATTCTCAGCAATCAGGCTAAGAACTTAGTATCAGAGCTTTCCTTGTTAATAGGAAATATCATATTATATTATACACAAATTTTAATTTTCAACCTTCTAATCTTTGTAGTTACAAAAATATGTACTATAATTTCAGCAATCTCTATTCTATATTTACCCCAAGAAATCTTAAATCCAAACAAGCTTGACATATTAATATACCTAAATAGTTTTTCAACTGTAGTGTAATTAATTCTGAAGATATGTTAGCAGGCCTTAAATTTGTATGACACGAAACTGTCATCCCAGAGTATCATTGGTTTTAAAAATATTCAAAAAATTCTAAAAATTATATGACATATGAAGCTGTAATATTTGAGTTATTGTACTGACAGATGGAACGATAGTAATGTATATGGTTAAATCGATTTAGTTGTTGATGCTGATTCGATCCCCTATTAATTAAAATGAAGATCAAAATGAACTTTCTTCGAATGAAGTCTTTAGTAACAAAAATTTAAAAATAGATTTGTTCCAAATTCCATATGTTTCGAATTTCTGTACCTTTTTCCTTAGCTGGAGTTTTTATTCTTCTGCCTTTTGGACAATGTAGTTTTTTCTTAGGATATGTTTTATCCACTTATATTTTCCTGTTTCATATTTGTGCGTAGTTTCTTGATGAATTTCTTGTCAGTATTCTTTGTTTATTAATATTCATGACTAGAACTTACTACAGATATAATTTGAAAAGAACCGCGGTTAATTAAAACTAAGACAAGTTTCATTTTTTACCTTTATACACAAAAAAATATTACAAATTATGAAAGGAAATTCAATAAACTTCGAATCATCTTAAAAAAAAATCGATTATGTCAAAAATATAAGTACACAACCTCGGAAAATATCGAATTTAAAAGCAAAAACTAAAGAAATGTCAATTTTTTTCATAAAATATTAATTTATTTAAGAAGAATTGAACTGTTTTATCGAAGTCAACATATTTAACCTTGTAGTATTAACATGTGCAAGAGGTTCACATTTCCTAACTTTTTTTTTAAATAAGAGACCTCCTTCAATTGTAACCAATTTGGAAGTTGATTACTGCCAACTGTCTGTTCGTTAATATTGATATTATTAAAACAATCGGTTTTCTTATAATTCGAAGTTAACGTAGAATTTGCAATATGAACTACCTACTCATTTTTAAAATTTTACATTTTTCCTTAGAATCAAAATCATTCGAAACTGTAAAAAACTAAAAGATTTACTAACTGTCAAATAGTCAATGTAACAGTAAAATTTTTCAAAAGATTTTTTGAAAAATTCAAAAAAAAAAATTGTGCAACATGTTGTCTAAACATTTTTTTCTTAATTCTAAATTTATCGCTCTCTCATACCAATTTACCGATTAATTCTCTTGTTAATTCTTAAAATTTTTTTCTCACTTTCTTAGCATATGCTTACTTATGCTTAAATGTTTTAAATTGCTTTGTTTTTATTGAATTATTTTTTAACTTCACGTTACGAATTAACGATGATTTTTTTCTTGGTTTTTTTTTTATGCATTCAACGAAATCCAATTCTTCTACTTAACGGTATAATATGTTTTTTTTTTTTTTTTTTGACGTTTTTGATTTGTTTTTTTTTTTTATTTGATTTTCTTTCATTACTTTCATTTTCAATTTTAAACGCATTTCTAGTTTGAACTTTTTTTATATACATATCTATTGTAATTTGTAAATTGTGATATATGTTTGTTTGTATTCGAATGTATGTATGTATGAAATGAAAATTTTTACGTATTATATATTAAGCTGATTTGTTTGATTGTAATTTTGCATGTACATAAATACAAAAATTAATTAAAGAACAATAACACTTAATATTAAACCTGTCATTAACTCAGGTATTCTGCAGTATAATTGTAAATTGCATAAAAAATAATTAAAAAACAAAAAAAAAAAATTTTTTTATAAAGTGAAAATAAATACAAACTGTAAATAAAGAAAAAAAAAATTGAATTTTTAAAATTACATTTTTTTTTTTTATAATCCAACGATTTTTTGGTTGATGATTTTGAATGTTAGTCGGCCGGTATTTGCGTTTTTAAAGATGGGTGAATGTTATACTAAAAATGTAAATAGTCTTATAATACGAGTAAGTTTGAGTTATTATTAAAAAAAAAAAAACATTTTTGTATGTTCTCCGCTTGACTTTCTCGTATTCAGACTGGAACGAAAATCCAGAAGTTTAAAGGTGGATTATGAAGTGCCCCAAAAGTATGCAATAGAGATTTGGAAAACTTAATGAATGAATATTCAACACAAAATTCAATATAGTAGAACTGAATATCTCTTGGATTGTTGAATTTATATTTCACAGTTGAAAAGCTTTGATAGGAAAAACGTCTTAGATTTTCAATATATAAAATTCATTTATGTTTTATACATAGATATTTCTATATATCTGCGAGTTATATTATTCAAATTAAATTATTTGTTTATATTTTAATTTTTATATTAATGTATTTTTTATTAAAGGTATATAATTATTAATTATTGATTAAGCCATTAATTTGAACCCAATGACGAATGGTAGTTAAGTCGATTTCAAAAACCAGATAAAAAATTTTTGCACTTTTACCGGAATTCGAACGGTAGCCTTCGACGTTCTAACCACTGTGCTACCCAACCGTTTTTATTTAATAGATTTTTTGAACGGTTTCAATACTTTTTTGAAATCGAATGACGAATGAGTGCAAGAAAAAAGTAATAAATAAAATAATACAAAAAATATATTAACCTTTTAGATGATGTCATTAACAGTCCATATTCATGCTACACTTTATTTTTTTTTTTTATATGGACGGAACATGAAAATGAAATTTTACCCGCATGAGTTCAATTTCAATCAAATGGAAAATTGTGTGAATTGTTATGGCGGGAGAAAATAGAAAAAATAAATAATGTAATAAATACATAAAATATGTATAGAATTCAAGGTGTTTAAACTGTATATATATATATAAAGAGAAAAAGCATATTATATTAATTAATTTTAGTTGTTTAATTATTTTATTAAATAATAGATATATATGTTTATATACATACGAAATAAATTAAATTTTCACAAAAAGAAAAATAAATAAATCATAACAAATTTTTGAAATCTGATAAGTGATAATCTATTTTAAAAGTACATTTAACTTTTATTATTTTATTTTTTTCTTATTTTTTAGGCGTGTTGATTTAAATCCGCACGATATATTTTCAATTTTATTTTTTCGCATTTATTCTAAAGGAAAATTTGAGGCAAACATACAAACAACTGGATGAAATAAAAGTAAAAACGCAATGATAAAGATATTGAAAAATATAATTAGTAATCTAGAGTAGATGCACTTAGTATTTTTTATGGCTTCTACTCAAAACTACTCAACACTCAACTTTAGTGTTAGACCTTAAATGGGAATGTACAGTTTTTTGATTGTGAATTATGGTTTATGGAAATTTAACGGCATATACGTAGTAATAAGCTTAGACTAATGAATGATGAAAGCTCAATGTACACCTTCTACGCTTTGACAAGTTACATGTTTTTAACATTAAAGTTGAATATTTGATTTATTAGAAAGCTACCTAAATGGAAAGCCTTAAACGCACTAAAAGCGCAAAGTTGACCAACTTTAAACTTTTTTGTGATTTATTTTATACGCTTTTGACAATGACAATGCTTTCAATGCTTTTCCTTAAAAAAAAATACACTACTAAAACAAACTTCTTTTTAAATTCAAAATTATCGATAAATATCCATAAACTATTTTTAACTATTTTTAAATTTCGCTTTTTTTTGGCTTTCTCAGACCAATTTGGCATGAGAGCATTACGAATGTTTGCATCTCTAAATCTTGTTATTGTTGAATTTACATAAAAAATTGTAAATTTATTGTAAGAATATCATAAAACAAAAATGATTTACTTAAAATTTTCGAAAAACACCAATTAACACTTTTTTTTTCGGAATTACACGTACTTATATCTTACTCTAGATTGCCTCAAATATGCTTCTACGCTTCTGCAAAGAAATGAAATTCAAGTGTTATTTATAATAAAACTTAAGTACATCTTCCAGTCTTGGCTTATATATATAGTAAATTTATGGAATAATATGGGATTCTTGAAGAAAAATGACGAATCTACAGATTCCAAAAATGAAAAGCCAACAACTAAAACAAGTAACTTTGCAAAGTATTTTTTTTAATTCGAAGACTTACGGTAATTTTTTGGTTCAAATAGGCAAAGGCTAGACTTATCAATGATAATGAGGGAACTACAACGTTTGCGACAACTGAAAAAATTGCCTTACCGAAAAGTTCGGTCACTTTTTATTAGGATTTGCGATGACCTCTATAATTGCCTTGATATAATAATTTAAAAAATAATCATTGTAACCATATTTGTTTTAATCGAATTTTAGTAGTGATAACAAATTATTTGTTTATGTGAATCGAATAATTGAGTACTCTCAACTGCTAATCATTAAGGAGGGCCTCCAATGCTATTATATTAACTTACCCATTCGTTTGACATAACTCTACATCAGTTATACCAACAGAATCAAACTATTGTTGCAACTAGAATAAAGTTTTCTTAATGAAATGTTATTACATCAACAAACTCTTTCAGTTAATGTAACTGTATATCAATTATCACAGTAGAATCAAAGTATTCGTTGTAGTGTTATTGGAAAGTTAACATAATCAAATGTTTGTTCCGATATATTTTACAATTAGAATAATCGTATTAGTGAATCTACCAAAACATTTAAACTCAAGAAAAGAGCTGAAGGGATCATTACAAATATTGTAAATTATTTAGTGAAAAACTTTATATTATGCTTACCTCTTTTAAATTTATATTAAATAAATTAATTTAAATACTAAATTTCACTTACAATACTTAATTATCCCAAATAATAAATTGATCCTATTATTATTGAAGTATGCCTATAATTTAAGGTTGTCAAATTTGAAGCTGAAAACTTATTTGTTTTATAATTTTATATGCAAAATTATGTGTCGCACTCAGCGCATCTCCTCTAAAAAAAAATTATCACTTCTGGCTATTCTTGAATATTTTTTTTTGAGGTGATGTCATTTTTTACATCTTCGTATGCTACGCTTTCCAGAATGTGGGTGTATATTTAAAAATTAGATTAGATTTTACATTTCTATTTTCTTTTAGTCACAGTTGATGATGATCAGCTCAATGTTATGTTTTAAATTAGTAAATTAATATGACTTACACAATTAATGTTGATTAAAGTTGTGCCTGATAGCTTTTATTGATGAAGTCAAAACATCAAATTTAGTTTTTACTTCCCGACGGATAGGTAATTTTTAGCGCCTGATACATAAAAAAAAACAATACTGCTCTACTTCAAGAGCATCTTATAACCATCTGCCTTTTTCAATCACCCCTAGTCTAAATTACCGCTTAAAGCTAAGTCGGATATAGTCTACGAAAAAACGATTCTCCATCCCGACTTAACGTTACAAAAACTTCAAAAATCTATGAAAGAAATATTCATTTGTACCATATTCGTAACTCACATTATTTAGTAATCAGTTCACTTCTGCATATATAAATAAAATATTTTAAATAAACTAATATTTTTATTTAATTTTTTAATTTACTTTCTTTTATAAAAATATTAAAATCTCTTTTCAAAATATTTTTAAACATTTTAAAAATTTTTTTAAGGGAAAATTAACAAAACAACTTTGTAGTCAAACTCAATATGAAAAAAATTATGAAATATCTCACATATATTATTTATTACTAAAAAAATACTTTTTTCTCAAAATTTGTCTCAACAAAATTAAAATTGGAAACAATTAATCATTTTTACTTGAGAAAAATGAATTCAAGCGTCAAAGTTGCCATTACAGATTAAATTGTCTACGAAGGAATTTAGAGTAGTTGTAACTTTATGTCAGTATAAAGTCTACGAGGGAATTTAAAATCGGGATGAATGTCTAAAATAGTAATAATATTTATAAATAATAAATATTACTCCTTGAATACAACATATATCAAAATAAAAGATAAACTTATCATGGATTTTTATTTTCAATAATTTCCGTGTAGCTTTTGCCTTTATTTTAGTTAAGGGGAATAAATATGGTAGCAAAGGCAAAGCTCCGGCTTAAACTTATTAACAAGTTTACGGCTTAGTTAAGATATAGAAATTATATTGAATTAAATTTTAAATTTAAAATATATATAAATATAAATTAGATTTAAGTTCAAAAATTAAATTTTATATTAAGAAATATCCTCTAATAGCTTCACTCTGTCCGTCCGTATGTTAACATAACTTTTAACACCGTTTGAAATAGAGTAAAAAAAATTTTACCCACGGGTAGATATTGCAAAAAACATAATTTCGTAGAAGAAAGCTCCACCCGTTACGGATCTACAGCCCCCAGAGTTGGAAAAAGCCCTATTATTAAATTGTTATAACAAGCGTTCTGTTAGGTGTATTTTCCATCTAAAAACGGCAAAAGATAGCTGATTTTATAAAATTTATAAATTTTTAAAAGGCAAATGTTTAGGGTTGCCATGTTATACTAAAATTTAAAATTTTTTTTACAATTATAAAAACTTTAAAGCTGTAGCATTATATTTTAACATATGTTAAAGCTTTTTCTTAAATTTTAAAGGGGTTGTTTAAATTGAAGAAATTGTCTCTTTATTTCAGCCATTTTTGCTTAGATAATAAAATTAGGGGTGAAATTCCAAATTTGGTGGAGTTCACAATTGATTTCCTAGAACCTAAAAAAATGGAAGGGTGGGGACGGGAGGGATATGGGCAGATCCATCATAAGTTTGCTAAGCAAGAATTTGGGAACCTTCCCTATTGAAGGGCTACTAAGTCTTAAGAATTAAAACTTTTATGTTTTTATAAAACAGTAACTTATTCACCAATGTATGTTTTTCCAAAATTAAACGTTAACATTGAAGCTTCAACATTATATTTCGCACTTGTTTACAGGGATTGTGTTCTAAGTATTGAATTATCTATTATTTATAATTAATAAATTTATAAAATAACTAAATTATAATATTATCATTTATTTTTATATATATATTTATATAAAAATAAATCATAAAATACTCATTAAGAAATCATGTATAATTTTGAAAATGTGTTTTTTAAAAACCCTTGGTTTTTTTCATCACTTGTTTTATAAATTAGATTTATACTATTGTACACAACAGTATTTTTAACACCACACCACATCAGTGACTAGCATAAACTTGTTTAGAATTATGTTTTGCATTTCAATTCATATTTATTGTTATTATGATCCGAGTCCGAAGTTATGATAATGGAACTCCATTTATAAATACCAAATTTCTGTTATACCAAACAGAAAAAATTGTTGTTGAGATGTTGAGAACTCATATTTTTTGTTTGTTTTTTTAACCAAACGAAATACGATTGCTTGAATCGAATGGGCTTGTATGACAACCAACTGACGAAACACTTTTCGTATATATTATAATTCTGTTAATGCTAATTGAAATTCTGTTTTTTTCAATTAAATATAACGTTTTAGCTAAATCACAATATGTTTGTAATAAAAGCACCATTCGGTGCAATAAAACAATTTTAATTGTGACCAGAAACTATTTATTTTCTATAGTAAAAATGCAATTGCTATGAACGCATTTGCGTGTACAAAAATTATTTGGTTCACGCAACTTATACCTTGAAATAATTTGATCAAATGGAAATTTTTAGGTGAGGTTGTTGAAATCATATACATATTTATTTGTTTCTACTGCGGTTTTTTTTAACTTATAGGAATGTAATTGGATCTCAATTGTAAATTGGTAATAAAGACCAATATTTCCCAAACAGAATAGTTTTCCTAACAGCCTCATACCAAAGAATTAATTCTATCAGTTTCTTAAATATTTAAAGACCTTAAAGAGGAAATCATATTCTTTTGAAAACTTTTTTATCTGTAAAATTAGATTTAGATTAAATAGCAAATAAGCATTTAAAATATTTTCATTACCACAAATTATTTAAAAAAAATAAAAATCAAATCTCAACATCAATAACAAAAAGGTCACCATTTAATTTATATTTCATAAATATTTTCTTTTTTCATTATTAAAATTAATTTGAATAACACTGACCTAGAATTGTCAGCTAAAAAATTTCCATATATCAAATTTCATCTTAATTCTTTTGAATTTAGATTTTTGCTCATAACCTTCTGTTTAATTTCAAAGTAATTATAATTACAAATAAATTTATTACAAATCACGTTTAAAAGAAATTAGAGAAAATAATAATTTTTCTTATTTAAAGACGAGTACCATTTAATATAAAAATTAGTTGCTTTAATTTGGTTTATTATTCAAGATGAAGCAAATACATTATTTTATAACAATTATTTTTTTAACGGTAATACAAGTATTAACTATCATTTAATTAATATATTTTTTATTTTTTTTTTTATTTTGCAGAGACAATATACAATTGCTGCACCAAAACCAGCACCTGATCCTCAACAATTCGTTTTAGCAAATTCTCATCAAAATCATGCGAAAGATATTAATTGGTCAAACATAAATGGAAATTTTCAAAATTATTTTAGTGAAGCAGATACACCAAAATTATCAAATGGATTCTCATTAGAAAAAAATTTTCTAAATGCTGAGTCACCTCATAGTAATTATCATTATCAGAATCAACAATCTGAAATAGGAAAAATTGATAAACGAAATCATAATTCAAATAATGTAGATGAACGACATCATCCTGAATTTCAACATCCATATCCAAAACATATTAAAGAAGAATTGATAATACATCGTCCCTCGCCAATTATTGTTAATCGAAAACCAACTACATTTTTTATAAAACATGAACCAATTATTGTTAGACCAGCACCAGTTATATTTCATCGAGCACCACAACCAATACGACCAATAATTGTTCATAATCCAAAACAAGAAAAACCTTCCCCCGCCTTAAGAATTCAACCTATTTTTGTTAATGTTAATCGAAAAAAATCGCCATATCATCCAAGAGCAGAATATATTTCTAATAATTCTGAACTTGATAATGATTGGAAAGAATCGATTTTAGAAAATTTAAAAAATATCGAAATGGAAAAACATCGTTATACAAGAGAAAAATTATTAAATGATGAAATTTTAAATCCATTACAGTCAAAAACTAAAAATATTTATACAAATGGAGGTACAGAATTAAAACTTGAAAATATTAAGAATTCTGGTAATTTCCATACCTATTTAAGTCAAATTCCTCGACAATTAAATCATGCTTCATGATGCTACAGTGGGACTTGTGCTGGAAATTATGATTAAAGTCAGTTACTGTCATAAGTAAAATTTTTAAATTTAGAATTTTTAAATATAATTAATAATTATATGTAGTTAACAAAATGTTTAATAAAATAAAAGATATTGTTTTTAAAATAAAAATAAAAATGGTTTTTTTATTTAAAATTTTATTCAAATTAATAAAAGTTCCTGTAATTTTATTCTATATATATTTAATTCTATTTTTAATACAACATTTTTAAAACTTAAATCTAATATATATGTTCATTAATACATTTTTTTTTTATTAACATTTATTAAATGAAAGAATTAAAAAAAATTTGGCAAAATTATTGTTTAAAATTGATAAGACTTTATTAATACATACTATAAATTTATTTGTTAATTTATACACTATTGGCTAAAATGTTGAAAACGAAATTAATTATTTATAATTTAATGAAGCATAAAAAACCTACTGTTAATTTATTATTTAAAAACTTGTAAGTATATAATTTTATATTGGATAAAAATGTAACATTGATTACAAAACAAGACGAAACGTGTGTTCCTATAACTCATAAGTGTTATCTGAAACAAAAAATACAGTTTTTCTTAAAAAAATGCTAAATATTGATTGAAATTGACAAAAGACTTAAGCGAACAATGATTTAAAAATAAGGCTTCGCGTACACAAACATTGGATTATTTAAAGAACTTTTAAAAAGTCATACAGATGCGATTCGTTGTTTGCGTGTTTGCGAGCTCAGAGAGAAGAAAGAAAAAATAACTACGAATCATTATTTGAATAATAGATTAATTTCTAACGTTTATATTTTTCATTAGAGCTGCTCTGATTAATCTTTATATGGACTTTTTCATGCTACAGAATTAATTTGTTTCTAAAAAAAAATAAAACTATTATTGCGCTATTTTTTTATAAAATGACTTAAATGCTTTTAACGCAATAAAAATTTAAATAAATAGTTTTCCTAGACTAAAATTAACCGGAAATATAAATTCTTGGTCCCTTAGGACTTGTGACAAAATTTTAAACTTTATATGTGGATTAGTTAGCATTTATTAAACGCGGTTTACTAATATGAATCTGAAATTATAACACAGTAAATACTGTCTTCAATTGATAAGACATTAAATGATTGATTAGTTTTAATATTTTGCCTTACATTGCACAGTATAATCTCTCCAATTTGATTTTTTTTTATTTGGAGTACTCTTAGACTTAGACTTAAACAAATAAAAATTAAAATACTGTATTGGAGTATTTTAATATAGAGTTCAAATAATCAAGGCGCTACTGAACTTATTAAATATGGATTTCTAATAACCTATCTACAATAACGCTCTCGTTTCGATCTAATTACGAAATCAACAAAGGAGTGTCCACAGTGAAATGCACATGATAACTTTTTTTGACTTTGTTTTGTTTACAAATTCCAAGAATTAAAAAATATTCAATAGTTTAAAGTTTATTTATAGCTATTTTAAATAATGGTTTGATATTATTTAACCCTAAATAGAAAAAATATTGACAATTTTAGTAATTTTTTATTCTGACAATATATTTTTTTATTTTTTAATAAATTAAAAGTTCAATTATTTGACATTTGAATATGTGGAGAAAGCGAAAAAGTTAAAAGTTTAACAACTTTTTTAACGGCTACGTAATGGCTGTGTCAGTGTCTATTGTAGACACTTTCATATAATTCAATACATTTAACTTAATTTGACAGATAGCAACGTGTAGTGAGCGAAACGTGAGCGTTCATTGTAGATAGGCAATAAATAAAAATCCAGAAGAAGGATAAAAAATGTTTTTCCTACAAAATTTAAAATTAAATATTTAAAATCTAAAAAAAAAATATTATTAAATAAAATTTTACACTTCAAATATTAAAGTTATTAAAAAATATTAGAACTTTAATAAAAATCAAAGACAACATCTATATAGTCTTTATATTTTGACACAAATTAATAATTCTAACAACTTACTAAACTTAATTCTATAAGACACAAAGTATATTTTAACAAGATTATTAACTTTGTATTTATTATTAAACTTAAGTTAAAAAAAAAATTAAAATAATTAAAAGTTGATTAAAATCTTATTTTCATCAAAATCAAAGCAAATTTTAAACCCTTAGTTCTAACATGTAGTATTTGATGATCCAACTGTTTCTAAATGACTCATTAAAGCTTGTTGCAAATTAACTCGTAATGCACGTTCTTCACTAATTTGTGTTTTAATTTGTGTAACATCTTTTTGTATTTCTTTAATATAAGTCCAAAGTTGTCTTAAAGTTGGTGTCATTTCTTCATTTTCTAAGCCTGGAATTTAAAAGATGATTAAAAAATAAAATAACTGTAAATGTTAAAAAGAAATTCATCTAAATATTTTAAGCTGAACCAAAATGTATTTTCGTCAATATTATACGTCAAAAATGCAATGCCATGTTAAAAATTTTTGATTTAAAATTTAACAGTTCAATAAGACTTTTTGACTTTTATTTGACATTTTAATGCCAAGTACTGGTTTATTAGTGATTGGATGTTCGGTCCTCGATAGTGAAATAATAGGTGTGTTTATAGTGATTTCTAGGACTACCTAGAACAACCTAGAACAGAAAAGTACAGGTTTTTGCGTTCATTAGTTTTAGAACAGGTATTTTTTTGTCGGCAAGGGTTTTACTTTTTTGTTCATTGGGTTTTCGAAATGGTTCTAAGTTGTATTTTTCGTTTCTAATTTTTTTTCAGATCCGTTATGGACAACTTTGGTTGTTGTTTTTTTATTTTGAATATTAATGAAAAGTTTTGCAGTACCAATTCAACATATTCCAAATCATTTTAAACTTTTCGCAAATCAATTACAGTAGTCGTATTTGAAATAAAAAAAATTTTGTATAATGTCGAGCACATTAATGCTTGAAATTTTGAAATAATTATGTCAAAATAATCTAATTTAAAGTCGATACGAAATACTATTTAAATTTTAACTTCAACAATTCCTATATGATGCATAGAGGAAAAATAGTGACATATCAGAATTGTCTTACAACAGTGAGACAAAGTCACATAAAAAGCAGGTCTAAAATCCCATGGGACTTCTATCTCATTGAAGTGCATTTAGTAATTTGATTTCATGTTTTTATTTTGATTATAGGTGTAAAATGTGTTTCCGTTTTTTTTATATTGTATTAAAAAAGAAATCCGAAGATCGATTTCAAAAAAGGCTTAAAAAATGCTATGAAATTTGCATTTCCCAACTGCAAAAATTTAATCATATTGGTTACATTATATCAGGGCTGAAAGTAAAGGCAAATAAGACTATTCACCAACAATTTTCCAAATTTTAGTTCTGGCTTTGTTTAAACCAATTAATATAAAAATAGGAATACCAAATTTTAAAACAGTAGAAGACGATGGAAAACTCAACAATTAAGTTGACTTTTCACCATTTTTAAAATATTTTGAAAAGCAGTGGATTCAAAGGGTAAAGTAAAATAAAGGTAAATTAGTGTAAATGTTTTTCATAAATTTTTTTTGTATATTTTTCATGCGTATTCTTTTTTTTAGGAGATTCCTGAAAATTATACATATTGTGCGCATTCTTGAAGCGTCCGGCGGTTTCGAACAGTCCCATATGAAGTGAGTCAAAAGTCCCAATTGAGACTTCTGACATGTCACCGAGAAAAACTAAACTTTAATTATTTTTTAATAATTCGACTTTTTTTTTATTAAATATAATTACTAATTAATTTACTAATTAAATTTGATATTAATTGAAGTGATGGGAATTTATAATTTCAATAAAACTAATTAATCACTTTTTATAATAGGTTGGATTTAATTTGATTTGCAAATGTTTGGAATAAATTTGCAAAAAGTTAGATTTGATATACAAAAGGTTTAATTTGGAGTTCAAAACCGGCATTATAATAATAATAACATATTATATGTGATGTTTTTATGAAACTTTTTTAGAAACCTCATATTGGAATCTAATTTTCAAATTAAATTATATAATACCTATAAGTAGAATTATTTAACAAATGAAATCCGCAATGTGAAACCGATTTAGAATAAGATTAAGAATTGAAGTTGAATACCTCGGGGTAATCAAAGTTTGAATTAAATTTAATATTTTTTTTAAGCATAATAATTACCATTAACTAAATTCTTCATTAAATGTTATGAATAAGAAAAATTACCAAAACGAAATCAATTTCATAATACTAAATTTTATTGATTTTAATCATCATTCATGAGTACAAATTTTTTAATCTATAATATTATTATATACGATATATTTCTTTTACATTTTTTATGCCACAATATTTATTTATTTTTTATGTAATAAAAAATATTTATTAAATAAATTTTAAAAATTTCTAAGACACAGCATTAAATTAAGTATATATATATAGTATATATTTTAAGTAAATCATTTCAAATTTAAAGCCATTCTTGGATTTATTCTATAAATTATTATTTTCAATGATCTGATCTAAATAAAAACCATTGAATGTTTAATATTCAATTCTTGAGTACTATTAAAAAAAAACTGACTAACTTGAAAAACAATAAAAATATATAACAACTCAACTTTTGTATAAATATATATATATATATTATATAGGATTTAATTTATTTTCAAATATTACAGACATATAAGTAAATCTCTATTAATTAAATTAAAATATTTAAAATAATCCAGCTTAATTTATAATATATGGGAAAAACTTTTGATTAATACAAATATAGAGATCGGCCCCTATTCATATTAGAAAATCAGAAAATACAGCATATACTTCTGAAATGATACTACTACGGAAAACATTAAATTCTTTATCTTAATTTCAATACATTCGTATAAAAGATTTATTTATTTATTTATTTGTAGTACCAGACAATAGTAAATATTGCCTTATAATATTAATCGTTTGCCTATTTGGCATTTGGACTTCTTATTAAATTATTTTAATATACATTATATTTTCTTATTAGATATGATCCAACCAGGATTTGAACCCGAGACTTTTCGATTGAAAAGCAGCCAATTTACCACTGAGTATAACGGATTTTAGCCTATTCTCTAGCAATGTTAATAATTTAAATGCACAACTTTGTGAAGTGTACTTTTAAGATAAACTATAGTTCAAAATAATCCGAATTTTTCCTTTTTTTTTTTCAATATTTTTGATTTAACAAGTTTCTACTTGCTTATCGAGCTCAAGCTGTATTTTAGTCTTTATGGATTAACTCTTTGTTTATAACTCTTAAGTGTAAACTCTTTATACGTTAATACGAGGTATAACACGGGTGTAAGGATTAGCATTCTAAAGAATCGCAGATAGTTTAAATAAAGAGATATAAACTATTGGATACTAAAAGATTATAGTAAAAAAGTTAAGATTTTAAAATTAAGTCAATTTTCAAATTAAAGATCGAGAAAAATCTAATAAAATTTAACTTATAACTATCCTGGATCATATTAATATTGTAATAATCAAAAGTTTCCCATTAACATATAATATGAATTTAATTGATTAATTCTTTTAAAATATTTAAGTATTTAATACAAATAATTGGAAAAGTTTTCTTGTTATATTTGATAAAAAAAAATTTATGTAATACAATTTATAATTTACATAATTATTCTTAGTTTATATATATATATATATATATGCATAGAAACTTGACCAAGGGACTACATAATAATATTATTAAAATTATTTTTTTAGTTCAAATATTTTTTTATTATTTATTTTTCATTTAATATTTTTTTTTATTTTTGTAAAATTTGTTTAATAGGAATCACAATTAAAGAATAATTTTTTTTTTTTTTATTATTTATTTTAAAAATTTAAATTTAAATTTCTAAGAAAAAACAAAAGACTTTCTTTCTAATATATATATAAATTGTTAAAATTTTATAAATTCGTAGTTAATTATAATTAAATATATTTTATTGTTTTAAATAATATTAATTGTATAACATATTATACATAATATAAATTTATATATATATATATTATACATTTATGTCCTTATTAAGTATATCTTTTAGTATCTATAAATGTTTAAAAAACAATTATTGTTCTTAATCGGACCGATTTTTTCAAAAGTTAGACATTAATTTTTCTTAAAATTTATTTATTTTAATGGTTTTTTTTTTTAAATAATAATGGATTGTACATATGTACTTCTAAAGGGGTAATTTACCAATAAAAATTAAACTAAATTAATTAAAATAAATTAATTGAATAAATTAAATGGAAATTGGTAAAATATTTTTTTTTTTTAGAAGTATATATAATAAAGTCCTTATTATGTATTTTGTATATTATATACGTATATGTATTGTGTTTAATTCTACTTTAAAATTAAATTTATTTAAAAAAATTTATAAATAAAAAAGAATCAATTTACATAATTTTCAATTATACAATATAATAACTATAGTTGTTTTTCTGTTTCTTCTCTTATTAAAATATTAAAATGTATTCAAAATTTAATTTTAATTTTAATTAAATGGAAATCAGGGAACCAAAATAAACGTAGCGAAACGAGACCCAAACGTTTGTCAGTATGTAAACATACTCAATAAACCATTAGCTGGTCTAACTATAATGATCTTAAAAAATCATAGGACAATGTAAAATTTTGTACGAATTTATAACATATAAAAGTTTTTTTTCTTTAATTTTTGAAATATTCGTCAAATCATAAGAGATCTATACTTTTAAGGTGTAAATAAATATTAAAAGCTGTTTATGTACAAAATTGGCATTGTTAAGTAATGCTAACTCAATTCTTATAAATAGTATGTAATCGTTTCGTTAATTTTAGTTTCCACATTTCACATTACGTAAATCAAACTGTTTTTAATTTAATTCTATTTCAAATAATTTTTTTAATTAAAAGAAGTATTTTAATCTAAATTTAGGTTTTACATCTAAAAATGAATAATTAACAAATCTTCATTAACATTCTTTTATAATTTAAACATATTTTATCTTTCAATAGGTTTTTTTTTAAGTTATAATAAGGTCTGTGATTCTGTAGTGGCGGGTTGTGTCTGCAAAAAAAAATTATAACTATAATGGCCTTAAGATATTTTAACATCAACTTTCAAATTTAGATTCGGATTGCTTAAGATACTCCCAAAATTGAACGAATCGTAAGCCAAACCATATTTTGTATTTAAAGTTTTAATACCATTTACAAATAAATAATAAAAAATATTAAAAAAAAAATTAAATATGGCCTTTTAAAATTTATAATTTTCGTTTTATGGATTTATAGGCTACTATACTATACAAATAACCACAAATGTCAAACTTTGTTAAAATTCCTGAAGATTTGTGCGACTGAAATCATATGTATTAATGCTGAAAAAAAGGATTCACTAACAAACCAAAGATTCATTAAGACTATTTTAGTTATGAACATTTTGTTGTATGTATATATTTATACAAAATCTTAAGGCTAGATTTCACGTCTTTAGTAGAAATAATAATTTCTAGAAAGACAATTACAAATCCAACAGTTATAACTTATAATAATTGAAAGATTCAGAACAATGTTCGTTGAGTTTAAATAAACTGGATAGTGATAAAATTTATAATTAATAATTAAATTAATATAACACCTTGGGTTGAATTCATATAACTGAGTTTGAAAAATCTCAAAAACTGTGATTGAACTTGTATAAATGCAGTTTTTAAGTATTTGATCATTAGGTCAAGTTCTTTTTATTGGATTCACAGAACAAAATTGTGAGAACATGCTTAAATTATTACAGAAACTGATATTTTAAAGAGTTTATTTTGTTTTAATTTCATTATAAAATTCATTCAAAAGCTAATTAATTGGTAACTCAAAAGTAAATTTGAATTTAGTAAGAAGTGTGGTTTTTAAATTTAATAAACTGACAAAAATGTAAGAATTTAAAATGTAAAAGTTTCTAAATTTAGATTAATTATTTTTATAATAGAAGACATTTGTTTTCTGAATAGAGAAACATTTTTGTAAATGTATTAATCAAATCAATAAAAAAATTAAAAAATTTATAAATTAATAATTTTTTTTACAAATAAAATTAACTTATTTAAAGTTTTCTACACGTAAAACGCATTGATACACATTGAGGTTTTTAATGCTTCTTTTTTTTAAATAAATTATTCTACAATTTATTTTTATCATAATTTATTTTTTTTTTAATATTAAAAAAAAAAAAATTAATTAAATTTAAAAAATATCTATATATTATTATATGATTATTTTGTATAATGACTTAAAAAATATATAGCACCTAAATATTCTTACAAAATTATATTAGATTTTTTTTTTTATTTTATTTATTTTAATATTATTATTTTTTAATTACTAATATTATTACAGTATATTTCTTATATTATTAAAAAAAAAAAAGTAGTTTTAATTAATAAAAAAACAGTTTTGCAAAAAATAATTAATAAAATGAAGCTAAAAAATGCTTTTGCTACTTTCGTTTTAATTAGGAAAAGCGATATATATTAAATATTGTAGTTTTACTATTTTAATTTTTTTTTTTATTTATTTAATTTCTATTTAATATTCGTTTAGTTTTTTAAAAAGTGTTCAAAAATATATTATTTGTATTGCAAAAAATTGTATTTAGTGTAGAATTATATTCTTTAGTGCAAATATATATATAATATGAATCTATGTACTTGAAAAAATATGTAATTAAAAAAATTTTGTGCTATAAAAAGTAGTTTTTTTATTTTTGGTGTATAGTTCAGTAATATCGTAATAAATTTTAAAGCTCTATATATATAATAATCAAAAAAATTTTGTTAAAAAGCTGTAATTTATTGGTTTTTAATTTAATTATGTTATATACCTTGGACATACTACCTGAGAACAGCTCTGTGCATGATTATAAAATGAGCATGATTATAGCTTTGAACATTTAAAAGATCAGTCTTACTAAGATCAAGTTCAGATCATTTAAAGATTAATATAATTTCAAGCTGTTTTGATGTCTTAGGCAATGATTCTTAATTAGAAGCCAGAGTGCATAAACTATTTTATAGATATTTAATTGAAAAGACATTTCTGTACCTAAATAGGCTCTTGAAAAGCAATGAAATTTTTATCATAAAGCTTCCTTTTTTTAAGTATTTTTTCTAAGTGCTCCGACTTATATTTAAGAGACCTTTGCCTTGGATATAAATTTCAACCTAATCTCGATTTGCTTTTGTTTTATTTTCAAAATTTATTTCTATATACTTATTTATATTGCAAACTTCTATTTTACTTCGTTCAAAATATTTAAAAAACAAAAAACGATATCAGTAACGCGCTATATAAATTCAGTGTGTTTGTTTTTTATTATTTAAATTGTGTAATAATTTTTAAATAATGTGTTTTTTTTTAATACAAATATATATTTATTAATTGTCTACATTTTATTATTATAATTTAATTTTGTTCTTTTTGAGTTAAGCTTATTATAAAAAAAATCTATAGCATATGAAACATTTAATAAAAATTAAATTTGAAACAAAATTAATTGAGTAACAAATATATTTTATGTATTTACAAATAATAACTTTATTTTGGCTTAATTAAAATATTTAAAATATTTGTTTTAAGCCTCTTTTAGCATAAAAATTAATTTAATCCCTTAGAATTATTTTTTTTTTTCAATTACAAATATTAAAAATCTATATTTCAAATTTGTTTTATTAATTCAACTGAAAAATTTTCTAATGAGGAGCTGAAGAAAACAAATAGTGATTCGTGAAATATTATTAAAATAATTAGTTTTGTTCATCTTAAACGTTTTGATAACTTAAAATCCATCTACACACAGTTTTAATTACGGATTAAATTTTATGGAAAACAACCAGCATTAAATCAGTTTTAATTAAAAGTTGGACAGAATAAAATTAATTGCAACCAAAGAATTGTAATTATTAAAACTTTTTGAAGTAAAGAATTGTTAATTAGTATTTAATTTAAATTTAATTTTTAACGAAATGTTGAAGTAGCTTGTTTTAAGAATAGTAAAATTTATCTATTAACGATTACATCTGTTGCAAGTTTTAGATATGTATATATTATATTAGTTTATGGTGGGGGATAAAATATATAAATGGTAATAATTGCTTTAACTGGTCGAAAAATTAAAATACTTCAAACCAAAAACACCAGAATATGACTTAAGATTCATTACAAAAAAAGCTGAACAATTGAACCTAATTTTTATATATTTGTAATATTGTATAGAACATAACTTTAAGATATCAAAAAATTAAAAAAAAAATTTAAATAATGTAAGTAAATGCTCAATACATAAATTTAATTCTAATTTTTTTTCGTTAATTTTAAAAATTTTTTCATTTAAGAAATATAAATGTTTTAGTTTTTATCTTAATGACATATTGAAAAATTTCAATAAACATTTTCAAAAATATTCAATTTAATTTAAAGTGAATTTTATTCACATATATTAGTTTTTTTTTTATTCTTTTTTATTTTTTTGTAAAAGAAATGGCACAAGAATTATCAATGAATTTGAGTATATATATATAAATAATTAATTAATTATAATTTTTTTGTAAAAATTAAATTTTGAAAATTTAGATCTAAATTAATTTGTATATAATTTTATTAAGTTTTAATAAAATACATTTTTGTAAAAAAGACCACATCAAAAACTAATTTAATTTAAAAAAAAAAAAAAGTCATATAATTACGAGTAATTATTTTATTAATTTTATAAGTATTTAATAAATACTTAGGTTTTTTGTTAAAATTTTTGAGCAATTCTTTAATAAAATTCTCTTTTTATTTAATAATGATGATTAATTTTTCGCCATTGTTTCATAACAAAATTACCACAACATTGAATTGCTGAATGTCTACTATCACGATCATGTTGATCATGATGATGATGAAGATGATGATTGGTATTATTAGTACCGACAATTGATGTTGGCATACATTCATCTCCACCCGGTAAGTGTGGTGTACTTCTTCTTAAAGTTGATGTTTTTAAATAACCTTGTGGTGATTCAAATGATCGATTTAAACGACGATCATATAAACCTGGATGTAAACCAGGTGCTGGGACAGCTCCAATTGAACTAGTACTAGCAACAATTGGAAAACGATTTTCTAAAGAATTTTTTCTGCTTAACGATAAGGGTGGGGTAGGAGGTGGTGGAGTTCTTTGATGTGTTTGATAACTAGTTTTAACACCTTTCGCTTGTTTATTTTTACGTGGTAACAACGGTGTCATAAAAATATTATCATAACCAGAACCAGTTTTGAATCGATATGCATTCATAAAATTTTTTCTTTGTTGATGTGCTTGTGGTTGTAAATATTGTAAATGATGTTGATTTGCTTGTGGATGTCTTTCTTCTGATGCTGAACGATTAAAATCTGATATACGACGACTATGACTTGTAGAACCACTACCAGTACAAATAACTGCTCCACCGCCACCACCACCAGTTCCACCAGCTGCATTTACACCTCCTAAAGAATAACGATATGCTGTATTTAAGGATGAAACTGATGCACTATACATATTAAAATTATTCGGACTAGCTTCTCGCCAAATATAAGAAGAATTTAAGCTATTATTTGATAATGGTTGATCATAACTAGGCCCAGAACATAAAAAAGGCAACTGTGGATTTGATGTTGAAAAAGCTCTAGTTGTTTGTAATTTACCTCCACGAATTGGGAGACAAGGTGTCCATGGTTGCAGAGCTTTTTATGTAAAAGTATTTTATATGAGTGCATTGTTTGTTTTTGTTATTTTTGATTTTGCATTCACAGCATAATTTCACATTGTACAGTTTGACAGATTAAGATGAATGATTTTTTTTTTTTTTGATGAAAGCATTCAAAAACAGATTTTTTTTTTTTAGAAAAAAAAGAGATATTTTTATAAAAAAATAAACAAGATTAGAGAAAAATGGTAAAATATTCTTTTGAAATAAAAAAAAAAATCTACAGAAAAATTTAGGGGACAAACAATAAAAAAAAAAGATTTAACTGGGAACACAAAAACAAAAATTAAAGTAAAAAAAAAATTACAGCATTAATTGAAAAATAAAAATATTAACATAAAAAATTGAAATAAAGAAGTGCAGCATTTTATGTTAAACATTATTTTGTGCTTCAGTTTTTAAATGAAATGATAAATGATTTATGATTTAAAAAATATGTGTTATTAAGCATTAGTTTGTATTAATATGAATGAGCTGTATAAAAGTGTAAGCAATGAATTATCAATGTTTAAAATAAAAACTTTTCATAGTTACTAAGTTCTAAATTTATTAAAAAAATTGAAAATCGTTTAACAGATTACTATAAATGTACTTCGAAAGACTATATTTGACGTATTTTTATAAGCTCCATATTTTTAAAATTTTTAAATTTTTGTTATTAACTTGGTACAAAAATCTTGTTGCAGATCAATTGTTACAATAATTTGAGACTTATATAGCTCCCTCGGAAATTCAAAATAAGATAGACAGGAAAGAGATTAAAGACAGTAGAGTTAAAATTTAAGTTTAAAAAAAAATGTTGATAGATGCTTTTTCTATGGGCAAATTTTTGTATATTGTATATTGTGTATTGCTTTTCTGCATGATTTTTTTTATCTTCAGTTAAAAATAGAACCGTTATTATATGAATCGCATAAAAATTTCAATTTCAAAAATTTTGAAAACATTAAGTTTAAGGCACATTATTTTATTTAACCTAAACTTCATGCGATTAGTTTCTTCATTTCAATAAGTGATATAAAATAATTTCTAAGATTAAAGGTCTTGAAAGAAAGAAAAATTTAGATAATTTAAGAAAGGACCAGTATAACTTCAAAACTAACTATTTGAAAAACTTTAAACTGACAAATAACTGTTAGGAAATACAAATGTTTTTAAATTTAACTGTTTTAAGAAAATTTTTATTTCACAAATAGATATATTCAAAGTTATTAAGATAATGACTTAAGAAATGCGATTGACTTCTTTTAACAATATGCTACATTTAAACAATTTTTTTTTTAATTTTAATATTAAAAAACAAAAATGTTTCACATAATTTTTACATAATTAATAATGTTGAGTTTTACAATGTTATTTTTGTAATACAACTTTTTTTCATTAAATTAGTCTTTTTACAAGATTAAAATTTCATAATCGTTATAAATGTGTGTAATTTCTGTATAATGAATAAACAATATTAAATGATTTGTTACAATAAATTAAAAAAAAAATCTAATTTTAAAATTATAACTAAAAATTATTTATAAAAAAATTATAATATAATATAAACTTAAAGTTAATATTTTAACTATTTAATATTTTTATAAAAAATTAATATTGACTAAGTTCCTTTTCCAAAAATTAATTATAAAATATGTAATTAAATAAAATATATTTGTAAGCTGGTCAATTTTAATTTTAATTCTACAACAATTTAATTTATTTTATATATTTTGATTAATTATTGAAATTAATTTTATTTTAAGTTATTCTAATCATACTAAGATGGTTGAATTATGTACTGTAATATTTGCGTGAATAAATTTTCAGTAAGCTTTATTACTTAATATTTTTCGTTATTATTAAAGAGGAACCAAGAATCCATAAAATATGACAGTTACAAAATTAATGTACTATTCAAGTACAAAATATCTTAAAAATAGTTGTTACACACCTTTTATTATATCAAAATTTGTATCAATATTTGGTAGTAGTGCAAATGAAAAATAAATTAAGTTTTTAAAATATTTAAATAATTGTTAATAATACAAACTTAAATGGGGAGACAAAACGACAAAGACAAATGAAATAATTATTAAAAAAAAATAAAATTAAAAATAACACAATTTATTTCTGAATAATAACATCATGTGTATCAAAATTATACAACCTACCTGAATGTATTGTATTTCTAGAATTACTTTGATAAGCAGCACAATAAGCTTCAATAACACGTAAAACAAGTGCATCTTCTTCATAAGTCGGTTGCACTTTCCGACTATTACAATAATTGACCAATGTATTTAAATTATTACCGCCACTTGATGAATTTTGTGTTGGTGGATTTAATAAATTTGGTCTCAAAGGTGGTGCTGGTTGTAAATTTGTAATACTCCAATTAGCTAAAAAAGAATCAATTGAATATCCGTTTTAAATTTATTTTATTTTATTTTAATTAAAAAAAAAATTACCTCTTGTGTTTCCTATTCTTCCGCTTTGCCCCGCTACTATTGGAGGTGTCTTTGTTATTCCGGTGCCCGCTTGTGGATGGTGTTGCTGTATTTGATTTTCCATCTTTGAAATATTCTTCGATGTCTGGACTAAATTTGATTTGAGGTTTTGACCTGGCACTGGTATTGCTGTTGTTACTTGTGTTACTGCCGCCACAGCCTGCCCCACCCCTACCCCTTGATGAATTTGTTGTTGTTGTTGATGTTGATGAAGCGGTTGAAGATGCTGTTGATGTTGTTGATTGTTGGGTGTGGAGTATTGATTGTAACTTAGGTGATGATTGAACGATAGGCTCCGTTTGTGTTGTGACGTTTGATTTATTAACGGTTGTTGTTGATTTCTTAGGGTTGACTGTTGACTTATCATTCCTAAATTCGCTGGTGGTGACATCTAAAAAACAAATTATATTATTAAATAATTTGTTTTTAATAGTAACCAAAAAAACATTTAAAAATTAATTAAATTCGCATTGTTAAAGAAAAATTTAAAAAAAAAACACTAAGTAAGAAAAGAGATAAGTAAATTTTCGATAATATGATAATAGCAAAATGATGATGATGTATTGTTAGTTAGAAGCTGATATTATAAAATATGTTAGAAAACATTTTTCTGAAAAAGCTAATTTCTAATTTCTTCATTTAGATATTTACAAAAGTTTAAACTTTGTGTTTATGGTTTTTTTTAGGAGAGTAAAGGTCTCAGGCAATGCGATGATTGATGCTGACTGATATTCACAATTAATATTTAAATGTTATAAAAAATAACAAATACATATTAAAAAAAAAATAAGTAAATAAAATTAAAAAATTTTATAAAATGGAAATCAAAGAACAAAACAAAATTTCTAACACAGATAAAATTAAGAAAGCAATGCAATTCTAAATAGAGATCACTTTTATGTAAGTCTTCTTAACACAGGCTTATAACTTTATTTTAAATGTAAACACATTTTTAAAATTTATTATAAAAGTGATCTGATTTAGATATTAAATGCACTTTGTTTTTATAAAGCGAAATTCGACATAAAAAGGAAAAAAAAAATCCAAAATTCGTTTAGAGAAAAAAAAACTCAAGCACAAAAATAGATTTTTAATTTCAAACTCGTTGTTTTCGCTTGCCTGAGCCTGAAACACCTCCTCTTCTAGACGAATGATCTAATGCCACATCAACCACTGGTTCACTTTTTTTACTCTCCGATGCTTTCTTTACTGTTTGTTGCCCTACATTTTGTTTATTAGCTGCATTAGATTTATTATCTTCCTTATCATTTTTAGATTCAGGAACATTTTGTGCATATTCTGGTGACCCTAATATACCACGAACGACAGCTACTGGCAAATTTTCTTTTTTCCACCAATGAGCATACAAACCAGTTTTGAAAACCCCCATTTTTTCTGCTTCACTTTGTTCATTTTGTACACGTGGTTCTTTTACATGAATACTTTTCGTGTAAATTTTCAATGGTCCCGACATAGTGGCGGACTCAGCACTTCTACCTCTTGCCATTTGATGAGTTTTATTAGATCTAATAATATCTCGAGATTTCCGTTCTGAAGTTAAATTTGGTGTTATTTGATGTCCAGCTAAAGCTTGTTCTTGACTTTGAGTTAAAAATTTATTTCTAAACATTCCGCAAACATCAAATCTTGTAGGAAAGTCGGAAACGGATTGAGAATGCTGCAATTCATTAGAATTCAATTCAAGAATGTCATCTACAATTTCAGTATTAAAAGGATAATAATATCCATCAGGAAATCTAAGATTTTCTGGCGACGTTATTGTACAACTTCCAGCCATTCCTGAATCGCTAGAACGAGGGCTTGGACATTGCGAACTTTCGCAACATTTACACTTTGTCCCAGGCTGATTTTTTGTAAGTTTTTTATGAATATTATCACATTTATCACTGCTTTTATTATTGTGGTTACAATTTCCTGATGGTCCTTCTGCGTCATTGCGTTCAATTAAAGATGAATCATTTTGTGCACTGGTTCCCATTGGCACGTACTGGTAACTAATGCATCTTCTAATGGGATTTACCCTACTTGAGGTACTTGGTATAGGTTTCATTGGACGTTCTAAGTTATGTTCTAAATTCTTTCCTGGTTTATCTACTTCAATGTTATGATCAATATTAGATCCTGATTTTTCATTACTTTTACTTTCTAATGCTGCACCACTTTGATCCTTAATTAAGGTTTCAGAATCATTTATTGTTGATATAGATTCTTTTAAGTTGTCTTCGGGAAATTCATTTGTATACAAATTATTAACGGATGCAAAATATTGATTTTGAAGATGCAATAGTTGTTTGCATCTATTAACTGCAACAGGAAGTGAATGTTTTCTCGGTAAGGTTTCGGGATCTGATTTTGATGCATCAGATTCTTCTGTAATGTGACTTGGAAGATTGCTGGGTTTTTTATAACTTTGAGAAGAATTACCATAGTTACAATTATCCAAAAACTTTTTATGGCAGGATAACCTGGGAGATGGAAATTTTTTATCTAGGAGTAAATAATTTTCTAAAGCCTCACAGTCTTTTTCTAATTTTTCAAAGTCAATTTGCTCTAATTCCTTCCACCTGCCTGAATAAAAGCTATCTGAATCATTTAAATTTTGTACAGATTTAATTTTTTTGTCAGAATTAAGCGAATGATTCTTGAAAGGCGAAGCCTCTCGTGATAAACTTAATTGCTGACTTTGTGTTTTTTGACATATTTTATTAACGGGTTCTTCAATAAACAAATGAGAAGAACTTCTGTGTAAATTTGTAATACTTCCATCTAAATTGTACAGAAGTTCGGCACTAATTTTGTCGGGTGCTGGAATAATCGCTGGTAAATCAAATGAACTGGAATGTATTTCTTCTTTTTTGTCTTGTTCATTATATAACCTATGATATTCATTATTATCGTACTCTTCATCTGTTTCTTGAATACTACTCTGAAAATTTAGCATTACTTTGTCATCATGATCAACACTTTGATTTTGAGTTTCACAGTCCTTCCATGTCGGAATATAAACAGCTGTCGAATCGGAATGATTAAAACGGTTTCCAACTAAATAATTTGGCATACTGCGACTTCTTTCTTCAGGACTATCGAACGATACAGGTTTTGTATTTGAAAATTTACTCTTAATTTGTGTTTCATCACTGAGATCTGTTAAATTTTCACAACCCAACATTTTTCCTGACATTCTAGCATCAAAAGACGAAATATGTGAAACATCAGAAATTTGAGGTTTTAAGTATGAATCTGGACCACCAATATTAAGACGAGCTGTAGAAGTTAAAATAATACTTTGTGTAGAAGATTTGCGATTTAGGACGCGTACAGCTTTTGATCCAAATACTAACGATTCTACCCTTTGATCATTATTATCTTCAATATCATTAACGGTATTTTTATTTAATTTATTTTCTTCTAATTGAATTTGAATTTCACATTGCACTGATTTTGTTTTATTATTTTTCTTTGGTAAAGTTTTTTCATCATTGGAAGATCCACCATGATCAATGAATGTTTCGTAATGTGTTTCTCTGTTATCAATTTCTTCTGAACGTTTCTTACCCGTGTAAAACTTTATAGATTCAAAAGGATTACTTTCACAAGAGCCAACTTCACTATAACATTCTGAGTCGGTTGGCAAATCTAACAGTGATGTTTCACTATCTTCTGTGAGCTCCTCATCTTCACTTTTATCATCAGCATTACCTTCACAAGGTAAACCTTTCTTTTTTAATCTTGGTGCAGTTTTATGTTTACGTCTCTTAACCTTACTTGTATCATAATGCCTGTTTAACACAGCTGAATATAATAGAGCTTTCACAACTTCTTGTCTTAATAGACCTTTTCTTACTAGCTGACGGAAATGAAAATTTAATGCGGCATAAGGAGCCGCGGGTGGATATGTTTTTGGGGGCAAAGTTACTGAAAAATTTGAAGTCTGTAAACTATATGCATAAAATGATGATCTTGCACAGTAGCCTCTTTTATCTAGCATAAATGCTGGATTTTTCTATTTATTTTTTAATTTGGATAAATATTTTCAAAGAAAAATGAAATTTTTATGCAAATTTGCAATGAAAGAAATACATTTTGGAAAAAAGACAAAATTTAATTGCAATAAAATCTACTATTCTTTTCCTCTGAGATTAAAATTTTACTTACATGTGTTGGAATAATTGAAGATCCAATACTAATGGCCCCGCTACTAACATTTCTCTTAATATTAATTGGCATTGTTTGTGGATTAGCTGATGTTAGCAATTCTACCCATTTATTGGCCTCATTCGGACCTTGACATACAGCTACAATTTTTTCAATCAAAGGTCCACTGACTTCAAAAGCGTTTTTAATTGCATCTGTATCATCTAAACGCCTTACTTCAATCCCAGTTAAAGGTAATTTCCCCTAGATATAAAAAAACATAACAAGTTTTAATAACAATATCTATTGATCTACAAGAAAATTAAAAAATTACTTCATAAATAAAAGCGCTCATGCGTTGGCTGACGCTTAATATTAATAAAGTTTGTGGAAATAAAACAAAATATCTATCACGATGATCTGGTCCAACTGCAACACTTCCCATATGAATAATATCACCTAAAATCAAAAATAATATGTTTTGTAATTTGCATAAGAAACATTCATTTAAATTACCTAAAGTGCTTAATTCTTGACCTTGCCAACCTCTAACTGGCCCAGTTAACACTTGTAATTCTAATTCTTTTTGACGTCGTGTTGCTGAACATGTTGCCGCTATTTCCTTGTATACAGCAACACTTCTTTGTGTATCACCACGATCCGGATGACTACTTTCCATATGTCTTTCTAATTCTTGTAACATAGCTGAATATTTATCTAAACGACGAAATGGTTTTGATAAACCAGTAGTTAAAACAAGAAGACCTGGCGATGCAGCACCTTGCTTTTCCATAAACTTTTCTAAATCATCTCTAAAATTAGACAAAAGGGCAAATAAAAATAATTATTAATAATCTACTTTTTAAATCAAATTATTTAAAACATACTTATACTTATCTAATATTACAATTGCTCTAGGATGAGCAGCACAATATGCTTGATGAACACTCTTCATAACTGGTGCTTTATTTAAAAATAATTTTCCAACGCGATCATTGCATTCCTCAAGGCAACGATATAAATTATCATGAGTTTCGACAACTTCTATAAAATTGCACATCAATTGAGCGTATTCATCGTTGTTTAAACTACAAAAAAAAAGAAACAAAATCTAAAATATATTAATAAATCGTTTTTAATAATTTATTTAAATTAGTTTATTTATTATATTAAATAAGATAACGTAGTTTTGCAAATAATTATGACCACAAATTATTAAGTTTTAAAACAAATAATATTTCTTCAGTTATAATATCAATAACCTACCAAAACCAATATTAAGTAGGTATTCTAAATTTGAATCTGATAATCTTATTGAGCACTTAAATTATTAAGACATTTTATTACATTTTAAAATTATATGTACTTACATTTGACTTGTTTGTAATGGCTCTAAAAAATTTTCCAATAAACCTGTTATTTCAGCAACATGTGCTTTTTCACTTTCCAATAAGTCTTTAAGTACAACTGAACGATATTCTTGAATTTCTTCTGGTGGTCTTATTGTTTCTGATATTGGCAATGCTGCTTTATATTCTTTAACATAATTGCTGGGAAACCAGCCAGTCTTATCATTTAAAGTTCCCTCCCACCAACCACCCTCTTCACGTTGTGTTACAGTGATTATATCTCCTTTTTTAAAGCATAATTCGTCATTATTTCCACCACGAAAGGAAAATTCTGCCTGAACTATTAAAGGTTGCTCCATTTTAATTTCGTTGTGATCTTCTTTTTTTTTTGAAAGTTTTATTTATTTTCTACTTTTTTTTTATTAATCTTGATGAAAAACAATTTTATGCCTTCTTTGTGGTGGCTTCATTTACAACAATTTTTTTATTTAACATTTATGCTAAGTGATGTTATTTCGGGTAATGGTAGAGTGAATCTGAAAATAAAGAAAATTGGAAATGATTAAATTGTTCGGTTGTTACAATTTTTTAATAATGATAAATAAAGATAATATTTAAAATTAGAGAATCTATTGTCAAAAATGTTATCTAAAATTTATATTTCAACTTGACTAGTTTTATCATGATGATTTTAACTACTGAAATTGATTCTTATCCGAATATTTTACTCGTTATTTGCGGGGGGGTTTATTTAATAAAAGAAAGAGTATTGAACACCTGCATTTGCTTTTAAAATTTCAAGTAGTCATTTACATAGACTTCGTTCATTGCTTCATCTAAATAAAATTGTTTTTTTAATAGGTATCGTATATATATATTAAATGATCCAATCATATTTAGAAGACAATCCATTTAATAATTAATAAAGCTTTTGAATACATTGAAATCTTTCTGATTTGGTAATGCATTACAATTCCAAGATGAGAGCACAACAAAGGAATAAAAGGAGTACATTAAGTAACAATCATAACATTTGAAAAATTGCTTAAAATCTTGAATTTTATTTTGCAAGGATTCGGAGCAATTTATTTGTATCAGAATCTTAAAACTCCGTTAAAAAATATTTCTCATTTAGCATTACTTTCTTACACGCAATTGACGTTCACGCTTTAGGTAAAAACACAATTCCGACCACCGACGAAATATTCGCGGCGAAAATTTTAAAACATATGGGTTCTTACTTCTTATGTACATATTTGCACATAATTGTGACGTTCGTCGCCCAACCAAATTTTCGTCGTCGTTGAAATAGGTTTATTTTCAAATTCACTGCAGTCGAGTTTCACAACATATTTAAACGTAAAAAATAAATTTTTAAATTTGACAGATTTTTTAAACGTTTTTATTTAAAAGTTTTCGTAAAGAAAGACGAGCTCTTTTATTTTAAACATTTAATAATGAGTTCAATTTAAAACTTTTGATATTTTTGTTTATATTTTTTATTTTTCGCTTCGCTACAATTGTGTTCTAACCAAAAATAGTTGAGCGGAGTGGAGTGAATTTAGCTGGTGGTTGGTAGTTCGTGGTCCGAATTGTGTTTTAACCTTTTGATTACTCATATATGTATGTATTACATGTACATATTATAACAGCGATAATCATTTCAATTAAATTTTTAAATTTCTATACAGACATTTTATTATGAATTTTATAAATTAACTTTTTTTTTATTTTTGTTTTTATTTTTTTATAAATCAAATTTTTGTTTACATTTGAGACATTTACATTTTGTTTACAGTGACGCGTAATTATAATTTAAAAAATATTTACTTCATGTTGTATACATATTTGTAGCAATAAACCAAGCGTAGAAATGATTGGTTATAGTAATTTGAAAATTTAATTTAATTTTCCAAAAACATTTATAATTTTTGTAAAATTCTACAAAATTATGTTACAAAAAAAAATATTGAAAATTGAGTTAAGTTCGACATTTCATTAGGAATATTCACTTTGAATTTATTATAGAATTTTAGCAAATTCCTTTAATTTATAATTAGAAAATATCAAGCCAAATTTTTAATTCAAACAATTAAAACAAAAATATCTTTAAACTACAGTTCTCTATGCAAATAAAACGTTCTATAAACGCTGCTTAAACACAATGTGTAAACCCTGCGTAAAAGAAAAAAAAAATTGATATTAACAATTACAAAACAGCTGAGAACTGAGCATTAATTTTTAATCTAAAATCAGTTTAAATTACAAAATTAAAATTATATAATCATTAATGATTTAAGTATATAGGTACCTTAAATCTCTAATATAACAAAATAAAACGTAATATTTTGTCACAAAATTTGAATTGAAAATACACGATAATAAAACCACAATAAAATCTGTAAATATTGAAATATTATATACATGCATGTATGTATGAGAAAAAGTGCATTAATTGCACAATTCACATACGGGAAATAATTTAAAAAAAAAAAACTTAATAGGGGGAATTTATAATTTAAAAATAAATTAGAAAAAAAAAAGTGTTATGTTAATTAAAAAAAATTACAAATGTCATTGTCAAGTTTGAATAAAATCGTCATTAATTATAATAGTTTTTTTTTCTATTATTGTACATTTTTTTTCCAACTTTTTAGAGCTTTTTTCAAATATTTAAAACATGTGCATTAGATTTTGTTTCCAATAATTAAATACAAGCTAAATATTAAAATATAAAACAAAAAATTAATACATATGGTCAATTCAATTCTGTTATAGTTATAGGTACATACCTACTTTTCGATAATTCGACAAAAAGATTCGAATTAATATCAAAGTTGTATATCAGTTTCAGCTGTATATTACATACGAATATTATATACAACTTGAATAGACTGATTTACTTACTTATATTTTTTTTATACTATAAAATAAGCCCCCTTTTTAAATGCAGCCAGTTTGCTCCAAGGATTCGAGTACCTGACATACAACTTTTTTTTTTAAATGAGCATTACTCTGTACCTATTTAGCTAGGAGTCTGAAATTTTGCCAAAAATAGTTTAGTTTTATGGACCAAAGTTTGTGGAAAATGTTGTCGGTCTACTTCAGTGGGTTCAAATAACTGTCATACAACTTCAGAGGTTCAAAGAGTTGCCTTTAACTAATACATATATTCTTTTTTACATAACTGAAGGTCTATAACAAGTTATGAATTTAAAATTTTGTCAAAAGTAATAACCGGATGATATAATGTCGATATTACGGTCAAACGGGTATCCCCGAATTCACACTGTCTTGTCAACCACACTTCCTCGTTTTAAATAAAATTATACATTATTTCATTTTTTTATTCTAGTTGTAAAAAATTTCATTCTTTAAATGACTTCCATTTTCCTGTTAGCAGTTAATAGCTTTTTTTAAGGCATTTTGCATTACATTGCGCAATAGTTCAATCTTTTGTGATTTGTTGAAGTGAACTCATTGCTTCAAGAAAACCCACAAAAATGAAATATATGATAAATATAGCACACATATGCATACATATTTATTTATAGAAAACTTCAAAAACTGTATAAATAATACCGGACAATGATTATGGCTTTGCCCATTAGTGTTTATCAAAAGTTGACTTTATTTTGAAGAAGTAATAAAAGACACTAAAAGTGCTTGCGAAAGACAGAGTCAGAAGAATGATTATTTTTTGGAAAATTTTTTGGAAACGCCGAATTAAAAAGTGAATGTATCCAAAAAACAGTCGTTGACTTTCATCATACAAAAAGTGATTGTGTGACATTATAATATATTAATATTGAATTGTCTAATAAATTTGAAATAAACTTTAGTGTAATTGTACTGTATACGGTTGTCAATGTCAAATCAAGCCTAAAAATGTGTATAGATTAAAAAATTCAAAATATTTTTAATAGTAAAATTATAGAATTAATAATTAAATATATAATTCGAGAAACAATAATGAGCACCTTTGGTTTTCTTATAAAATATACCAAAAACTTGTCACATCACCCTTCAAGAACTTAAAAAAACTGAGCAAAAAATCGAGTCAAAATATTATAGAATCATACTATAGGGTTTAGCAAAAACCTTATATAGTTTAGGATACCTATAGACTTGATTTCGGATATACCAATTAACTAAGGAATTTCAATACATAAATATAGGGTTCCAAAATTGGAAGTTCAATTATTACAAAAAATTTGGCGAGCGACAATATTATTTTGTTTATTAATTTTTTCACATTCTGTCATTTTTGAATTTTTAATCGATTAATTGATACATTTTTGAATTTAAATGAAAACTAATGCATATATTATGAATATAATTTATTATCAATTAAAAATAACTTTATTTATATTTAATACAATTTTTGCATTTATTTTCATTATACATGAATTTTTTATTTTAGTATCATGTATATGTAAATTTCATTTATAATAATTAGGTAGGTTGTTAAAAAAAATATAACTTGCAAAGTTGTATTCAAATATTTCCGAAACTATTATTTTCATTCTTAGGAAAGTATAGTAGAATTTTCTAAATTATAATATATAATTTTTTATTCGAAAGAACCTACAGGCGACTATTAATTAATTCATTATCTAAAAAATATCTCGCGATTATTAAAACAAATAATTATAGCCTCCAACCACATAATAAAAAATATTATGGTTTTTTATTTAGCTGTATGTAACAAAAGCATTTAAAAACAGTTAAAAGCTTATAAACAGACATAACTAAAACAATAAAATGTATTTTTTTTTTACTTTAAAATGTATTCATTAAATCGTACGATTGATTTACATTTACATAAATATTCGTAGGAATTTTAAATATTTTCATAAAAATTTAAAATTAATATTCCAAAATAAATTTATAAGGTTTTTGAACTGATCTACTGTTATACTTTTAAATTGTATTCAAATTTTTTTAATTTTGTAATGAAATTTAAAATAAAAATTAATTTAAAAAAAATGTGTTATACATAAGTATATATTAGGGTGATGTTCTGGTGCTCGCATTGCGTCAACGTCGTTTTGACATATAAAGAGAAAACAAGGTTTTAACTTGTTCCAATGCAAAGCTTGATATGCTATGGTTGATGACGGATGATATTAAAACAGACGAGAAGAGAACTACACCAATGTAATAAAATGCACATATAACGACGCGACGCTGATTTTGAAATAACTACTTTTTTGACGCGACGCGTAACACAATGTGTATAAGAGGGCTTCAAATCGCGCGATTATTGTTCAAGTACCTTTAGTTTTGAAAATGTACTAAAAAGTCACTCTTATCGTTGGCTTGTGGGGGAGTTAGATGAAGTTAGATCCTTAAGAAACTTGGCAACTTTCCCCATTGAAGGGCTATAACAAATTTAAAATAAAAACTTTACTGTTAATTAAACTTTAATTAAGCAGTAACTATTTCTAAGTAAATATTCCAAAGTTAAACTCAGTATGTAATACAATATAAATTTGAAAATGTGCTTTTTTAAAAACCCTTGGTTTTTTTTCATCACTTGTTTTAAACTGTTTGATCAAATGATCAAATGATCGAAATGATCGAAATGATCGAAATGATCGAAGTGATCGAAATGATCGAAATGATCGAAATGATCGAAGTGATCGAAATGATCGAAATGATCAATGATCGAAGTGATCGAAATGATCGAAATGATCGAAATGATCAAATGATCAAAATGATCAAATGATCAAATGATCAAATGATCAAAATGATCAAATGATCAAATGATCGAAATGATCGAAATGATCGAAGTGATCGAAATGATCGAAACGATCGAAATTATCGAAATGATCAAATGATCAAAATGATCAAATGATCAAATTATCGAAATTATCGAAATGATCGAAATGATCGAAATGATCGAAATGATCGAAATGATCGAAATGATCGAAATGATTGAAATGATCGAAGTGATCGAAATGATCGAAATGATCGAAATGATCGAAATGATCAAAGGGATCGAAATGATCGAAATGATCGAAATGATCAAATGATCAAAATGATCAAATGATCAAATGATCAAATGATCAAATGATCAAATGATCGAAATGATCGAAATGATCGAAATGATCGAAATGATCGAAGTGATCGAAATGATCGAAATGATCGAAATGATCGAAATGATCGAAATGATCGAAATGATCAATGATCGAAGGGATCGAATGATCGAAATGATCGAAATGATCGAAGTGATCGAAATGATCGAAACGATCGAAATTATCGAAATGATCAAATGATCAAAATGATCAAATGATCAAATTATCGAAATTATCGAAATTATCGAAATGATCAAATGATCAAAATGATCAAATGATCAAATTATCGAAATTATCGAAATGATCGAAATGATCGAAATGATCAAATGATCGAAATGATCGAAATGATCGAAATGATCGAAATGATCGAAGTGATCGAAATGATCGAAATGATCGAAATGATCGAAGTGATCGAAATGATCGAAATGATCGAAATGATCAATGATCAATGATCGAAGGGATCGAATGATCGAAATGATCGAAATGATCGAAATGATCGAAATGATCGAAGTGATCGAAATGATCGAAACGATCGAAATTATCGAAATGATCAAATGATCAAAATGATCAAATGATCAAATGATCAAATTATCGAAATTATCGAAATTATCGAAATTATCGAAATGATCAAAATGATCAAAATGATCAAAATGATCAAAATGATCAAAATGATCAAAATGATCAAAATGATCAAAATGATCAAAATGATCAAAATGATCGAAATGATCGAAATGATCGAAATGATCGAAATGATCGAAATGATCGAAATGATCGAAATGATCGAAATGATCGAAATGATCGAAATGATCGAAATGATCGAAATGATCGAAATGATCGAAATGATCGAAATGATCGAAATGATTGAAATGATTGAAATGATTGAAATGATTGAAATGATTGAAATGATTGAAATGATTGAAATGATTGAAATGATCGAAATGATCGAAATGATCGAAATGATCGAAATGATCGAAATGATCGAAATGATCGAAATGATCGAAATGATCGAAATGATCGAAATGATCGAAATGATCGAAATGATCGAAATGATCGAAATGATCGAAATGATCGAAATGATCGAAATGATCGAAATGATCGAAATGATCGAAATGATCGAAATGATCGAAATGATCGAAATGATCGAAATGATCGAAATGATCGAAATGATCGAAATGATCGAAATGATCGAAATGATCGAAATGATCGAAATGATCGAAATGATCGAAATGATCGAAATGATCGAAATGATCGAAATGATCGAAATGATCGAAATGATCGAAATGATCGAAATGATCGAAATGATCGAAATGATCGAAATGATCGAAATGATCGAAATGATCGAAATGATCGAAATGATCGAAATGATCGAAATGATCGAAATGATCGAAATGATCGAAATGATCGAAATGATCGAAATGATCGAAATGATCGAAATGATCGAAATGATCGAAATGATCGAAATGATCGAAATGATCGAAATGATCGAAATGATCGAAATGATCGAAATGATCGAAATGATCGAAGTGATCGAAGTGATCGAAATGATCGAAATGATCGAAATGATCGAAATGATCGAAATGATCGAAATGATCGAAATGATCGAAATGATCGAAATGATCGAAATGATCGAAATGATCGAAATGATCGAAATGATCGAAATGATCGAAATGATCGAAATGATTGAAATGATTGAAATGATTGAAATGATTGAAATGATTGAAATGATCGAAATGATCGAAATGATCGAAATGATCGAAATGATCGAAATGATCGAAATGATCGAAATGATCGAAATGATCGAAATGATCGAAATGATCGAAATGATCGAAATGATCGAAATGATCGAAATGATCGAAATGATCGAAATGATCGAAATGATCGAAATGATCGAAATGATCGAAATGATCAAATGATCAAATGATCAAATGATCGAAATGATCAAATGATCAAATGATCAAATGATCAAATGATCAAATGATCAAATGATCAAATGATCAAATGATCAAAATGATCAAAATGATCAAAATGATCAAAATGATCAAAATGATCAAAATGATCAAAATGATCAAAATGATCAAAATGATCAAAATGATCAAAATGATCAAAATGATCAAAATGATCAAAATGATCAAAATGATCAAAATGATCAAAATGATCAAAATGATCAAAATGATCAAAATGATCAAAATGATCAAAATGATCAAAATGATCAAAATGATCAAAATGATCAAAATGATCAAAATGATCAAAATGATCAAAATGATCAAAATGATCAAAATGATCAAAATGATCAAAATGATCAAAATGATCAAAATGATCAAAATGATCAAAATGATCAAAATGATCAAAATGATCAAAATGATCAAAATGATCAAAATGATCAAAATGATCAAAATGATCAAAATGATCAAAATGATCAAAATGATCAAAATGATCAAAATGATCAAAATGATCAAAATGATCAAAATGATCAAAATGATCAAAATGATCAAAATGATCAAAATGATCAAAATGATCAAAATGATCAAAATGATCAAAATGATCAAAATGATCAAAATGATCAAAATGATCAAAATGATCAAAATGATCAAAATGATCAAAATGATCAAAATGATCAAAATGATCAAAATGATCAAAATGATCAAAATGATCAAAATGATCAAAATGATCAAAATGATCAAAATGATCAAAATGATCAAATGATCAAATGATCAAATGATCAAATGATCAAATGATCAAATGATCAAATGATCAAATGATCAAAATGATCAAAATGATCAAAATGATCAAAATGATCAAAATGATCAAAATGATCAAAATGATCAAAATGATCAAAATGATCAAAATGATCAAAATGATCAAAATGATCAAAATGATCAAAATGATCAAAATGATCAAAATGATCAAAATGATCAAAATGATCAAAATGATCAAAATGATCAAAATGATCAAAATGATCAAAATGATCAAATGATCAAATGATCAAATGATCAAATGATCAAATGATCAAATGATCAAATGATCAAAATGATCAAAATGATCGAAATGATCGAAATGATCGAAATGATCGAAATGATTGAAATGATCGAAGTGATCGAAATGATCGAAATGATCGAAATGATCGAAGTGATCAAAATGATCGAAATGATCGAAATGATCAAATGATCAAAATGATCAAATGATCAAAATGATCAAATGATCAAATGATCAAAATGATCGAAATGATCAAATGATCAAGTGATCAAATGATCAAATGATCAAATGATCAAATGATCAAATGATCAAATGATCAAATGATCAAATGATCAAATGATCGAAATGATCGAAATGATCGAAATGATCAAATGATCAAATGATCAAGTGATCGAAATGATCAAATGATCAAGTGATCAAATGATCAAATGATCAAATGATCAAATGATCAAATGATCAAATGATCAAATGATCGAAATGATCGAAATGATCGAAATGATCGAAATGATCAAATGATCAAATGATCAAGTGATCGAAATGATCAAATGATCAAATGATCAAAATGATCAAATGATCAAATGATCAAGTGATCGAAATGATCGAATGATCAAATTATCAAATGATCAAATGATCAAATGATCGAAATGATCGAAATGATCGAAATGATCAAATGATCAAATGATCAAGTGATCGAAATGATCGAAATGATCAAATGATCAAAATGATCAAATTTCGATCGAAGTGATAAAAATGATCGAAATGAACAATTAATGATCAAAATGATCAAATGATCAAATGATGAAATGATCGAATGATCAAATGATCAAATGATCAAGTGATCGAAATGATCGAAGTGATCAAAATGATCGAAATGATCGAAATAATCAAATGATCAAAATGATCAAATGATCAAAATGATCAAATGATCAAATGATCAAATGATCAAATGATCGAAATGATCAAATGATCAAATGATCGAAATGATCGAAGTGATCGAAATGATCAAATGATCAAAATGATCAAATGATCAAATGATCGAAATGATCGAAATGATCGAAATGATCGAAATGATCGAAGTGATCGAAATGATCGAAGTGATCGAAATGATCAAATGATCAAAATGATCAAATGATCAAATGATCGAAATGATCGAAATGATCGAAATGATCGAAGTGATCGAAATGATCGAAATGATCGAAGTGATCGAAATGATCAAATGATCAAAATGATCAAATGATCAAATGATCGAAATGATCGAAATGATCGAAATGATCGAAGTGATCGAAATGATCGAAATGATCGAAATGATCGAAATGATCGAAATGATCGAAATGATCGAAGTGATCAAAATGATCGAAATGATCGAAATGGTCGAAATGATCGAAGTGATCGAAATGATCGAAATGATCAAATGATCAAAATGATCAAAATGATCAAATGATCAAATGATCGAAATGATCGAAATGATCGAAATGATCGAAGTGATCGAAATGATCGAAGTGATCGAAGTGATCGAAATGATCAAATGATCAAAATGATCAAATGATCAAATGTTCGAAATGATCGAAATGATCGAAATGATCGAAGTGATCGAAATGATCGAAATGATCGAAATGATCGAAATGATCGAAATGATCGAAGTGATCAAAATGATCGAAATGATCGAAATGATCGAAATGATCGAAATGATCGAAATGATCGAAATGATCAAATGATCAAATGATCAAATGATCAAATGATCAAATGATCAAATGATCGAATGATCAAATGATCAAATGATCAAATGATCAAATGATCAAATGATCGAAATGATCGAAATGATTGAAATGATCAAATGATCAAATGATCAAATGATCGAAATGATCGAAATGATCAAATGATCAAATTTCGATCGAAGTGATCAAAATGATCGAAATGAACAATTAATGATCAAAATGATCAAATGATCAAATGATGAAATGATCGAATGATCAAATGATCAAATGATCAAATGATCAAGTGATCGAAATGATCGAAGTGATCAAAATGATCGAAATGATCGAAATGATCAAATGATCAAATGATCAAATGATCAAAATGATCAAATGATCAAAATGATCAAATGATCAAATGATCAAATGATCAAATGATCAAATGATCGAAATGATCAAATGATCGAAATGATCGAAGTGATCGAAATGATCGAAATGATCAAATGATCAAAATGATCAAATGATCAAATGATCGAAATGATCGAAATGATCGAAATTATCGAAGTGATCGAAATGATCGAAGTGATCGAAATGATCAAATGATCAAATGATCAAATGATCAAAATGATCAAATGATCAAATGATCGAAATGATCGAAATGATCGAAATGATCGAAGTGATCGAAATGATCGAAATGATCGAAATGATCAAATGATCAAATGATCAAATGATCAAATGATCGAAATGATCGAAGTGATCAAATATCAAATGATCAAAATGATCAAATTTCGATCGAAGTGATCAAAATGATCGAAATGATCAAATGATCAAAATGATCGAAATAATCGAAATGATCGAAATGATCGAAATGATCGAAATGATCGAAATGATCAAATGATCAAATGATCAAATGATCAAGTGATCAAGTGATCAAGTGATCAAGTGATCAAATGATCAAATGATCAAATGATCAAATGATCAAATGATCAAATGATCAAATGATCGAAATGATCGAAATGATCGAAATGATCGAAATGATCAAATGATCAAATGATCAAGTGATCGAAATGATCAAATGATCAAATGATCAAATGATCAAGTGATCGAAATGATCGAATGATCAAATGATCAAATGATCAAATGATCAAATGATCAAATGATCGAAATGATCGAATTGATCAAATGATCAAATGATCAAGTGATCGAAATGATCGAAATGATCAAATGATCAAAATGATCAAATGATCAAATTTCGATCGAAGTGATCAAAATGATCGAAATGATCAAATGATCAAAATGATCAAATGATCAAATGATGAAATGATCGAATGATCAAATGATCAAATGATCAAGTGTTCGAAATGATCGAAGTGATCAAAATGATCGAAATGATCGAAATGATCAAATGATCAAATGATCAAATGATCAAATGATCAAATGATCAAAATGATCAAATGATCAAATGATCAAAATGATCAAATGATCAAATGATCAAATGATCAAATGATCAAATGATCGAAATGATCAAAATGATCAAATGATCAAATGATCGAAATGATCGAAGTGATCGAAATGATCGAAATGATCAAATGATCAAAATGATCAAATGATCAAATGATCGAAATGATCGAAATGATCGAAATGATCGAAATGTTCGAAGTGATCGAAATGATCGAAGTGATCGAAGTGATCGAAATGATCAAATGATCGAATGATCAAATGATCAAATGATCAAATGATCAAGTGATCAAATGATCAAATGATCAAATGATCAAATGATCAAATGATCAAATGATCGAAATGATCGAAATGATCGAAATGATCAAATGATCAAATGATCAAATGATCAAATGATCAAATGATCAAATGATCAAATGATCAAATGATCAATTGATCGAAATGATCGAAATGATCGATCGAAATGATCGAAATGATCGAAGTGATCGAAATGATCGAAATGATCGAAGTGATCGAAATGATCGAAATGATCGAAGTGATCGAAATGATCGAAATGATCAAATGATAAAATAATCAAAATGATCAAATGATCAAATGATCGAAATTATCGAAATGATCGAAATGATCGAAGTGATCGAAATGATCGAAGTGATCGAAGTGATCGAAATGATCGAAATGATCGAAAAGATCGAAATGATCGAAATGATCGAAATGATCAAATGATCAAAATGATCGAAATGATCGAAATGGTCAAATGATCAAATGATCAAAGAATGATCAAAATGATCAAATGATCAAATGATCAAAATGATCAAATGACCAAATGATCAAATGATCGAAATGATCGAAATGATCGAAGTGATCGAAATGATCGAAATGATCGAAGTGATCGAAATGATTGAAATGATCGAAGTGATCGAAATGATCGAAATGATCGCAATGATTGAAGTGATCGAAATGATCGAAATGATCAAATGATAAAATGATCAAAATGATCAAATGATCAAATGATCGAAATGATCGAAATGATCGAAATGATCGAAATGATCGAAATGATCGAAGTGATCGAAATGATCGAAATGATCGAAGTGATCGAAATGATTGAAATGATCAAATGATCGAAGTGATCGAAATGATCGAAATGATCGAAATGATCGAAATGATCAAATGATCAAATGATCAAAATGATCAAATGAGCAAATGATCAAATGATCAAAATGATCAAATGACCAAATGATCAAATGATCGAAATGATCGAAATGATCGAAGTGATCGAAATGATCGAAATGATCGAAGTGATCGAAATGATTGAAATGATCGAAGTGATCGAAATGATCGAAATGATCGCAATGATTGAAGTGATCGAAATGATCGAAATGATCAAATGATAAAATGATCAAAATGATCAAATGATCAAATGATCGAAATGATCGAAATGATCGAAATGATCGAAATGATCGAAGTGATCGAAATGATCGAAATGATCGAAGTGATCGAAATGATTGAAATGATCAAATGATCGAAGTGATCGAAATGATCGAAATGATCGAAATGATCGAAATGATCAAATGATCAAATGATCAAAATGATCAAATGAGCAAATGATCAAATGATCAAAATGATCAAATGATCAAATGATCAAATGATCAAATGATCGAAATGATCGAAATGATCGAAATGATCGAAGTGATCGAAATGATCGAAGTGATCGAAATGATCGAAATGATCGAAATGATCGAAATGATCGAAACACAATTTCCATAAGGTTTATTTTCAATCTGCAAGCGCTAAATTTAAAGAGGTGCCATACTGTATTATATATGGTTTATAAATTTAAAGGCTTCCCATAAGGTATTTTAATGTAACGCTAAACAAAACTCCATTTTTGCAAAATTTGAACTCCTTATATCTAGAAACCAAACAAATTAAAAAAATATGCTCATTTTTAGAAAATCATTTTGTGCTGCTCCCCGTTTATGGGAGCTGTAAGAGATAAAAAACTGAAAGTTCGTTCATTTTAAACAACTGCAACTTGTTAATGCGTTCAATTTTTTTTTAATTATTCATTTTTCAATATACTTTTTACCCATAGTTGTAATGGAACATCATAAATTTTGGAAATATGTTTTTTTATAAACCCTTTGTTTTTTTTCAGTACTTGTTTATATGTGTTTTAACGGTAAACCTAAAAAATGGTCGATTATTTAAATTTTTAATTTCGCAATACTCATTGTTTATTCGAAGAGTGGCGACTGAATTTTTTAGCAGTACGACTGTAAGGTTAAATTTAGACAATAATATAAGTACCTACTTTAAGTTTAGAATAGATAAGTACTTATTGTATTTTGTATGGATTTATTTAAATAGTTATATAATAAATAGTTATAATATTATTTTTAATACGTCATAATATACCTAATCCAATACAACTTTTAATTAGGTGTCAGTTATATACGTATATTGCTGCAATAAAATGTCTCAAATGAAAAACCACTATCTAAAAATAGTATTAACTATTATTAACTATTCAATATTCAAATAAATAAACAATATTCTAAGCTTTTATTTAAACTGCGAAATTTAATTTTGGATCACGTTTTAAGTTTGGTGTTATTTTTCGGAATTTCAGAGCTTAGTATGAAATATAATACATATACAGCAATAAATAAAGATATTTTAAGTTTTTATTAAAAAGAAATCTTGTTTTTAGAAAAAATTAATATTTATTCCAAATTATAACAAATACCATACTATAGATTTAAATATATATAAATTTTGCAGTTTAGAAATTTAATTTCAAAAATATGAAATAAATTTCATAAAACAAGTGTGTCGATTAAAGCGACTTTTACTAAGCAACTTTTTGCAACGCATTTACAAAATTGGTCTAGATAAGACATGACAGCGATTCGCGATTAATGAATGACAATTAACAACATTTAATACAATATCATCAATACATAAACTTCAGCTTTTACCTTTTGCAGTGAAATGACCGTCCGACGAGTAAGAATAATACTTTAAAAGTTTAAAAAAAATTATCACAACTAACAAATTAATGTACAGACAAACGAAATGTCATTTTTCATTTACAATTTTGAAATAGTTCTTAATAACCCCACATTTCGAATTTATTAAAATTTTCTTTTTATTTTTTTTTTATTTTATTGGCTTTTTAATGAGCAAAAATTCCAGCTTTTCAAACATTTTTTTGAAAGTAAGTAATAAAGAATTTTGCCGCACTTAAATATAGAGAAAAAAAATTAATTAGATATTTATAATATAAAATTAAAATAAATATAAACTAATTAGCAATCAATTGGTAAAACCATCACGAATTACTTCGGGATAAAACCTGTATTAGATGTCCTTGAAATTTTAATATTAAAATATTTTTTTTATTAGCTAAAATTTGAAAAATTGGACTTTTTTTTAATTTTTTTCTATATCAGCGACTAATTTCTAATGCTATCACTTATTTGGATTGCTCCTGACAATGAATGGAAGTGATTGATTTTAAAACACGTAAGTACTAAATAAGTGCATTACGAAAAGGAAATAGTAACAATATTATTACTATTGTGTAAGATAATAGATGGCGCGCAAAATTGATAAGTGTGTATTCATAATCTTATAAAATAACTATAGCCGAGTAATCAACGGCTTAGTGAATAAAACGAGTAAAGGAACTGATTACTGAAGCTTAGTCTAAATGGACTTGGTGAATGTTCTTTACTTCTTAAAGGAGTGAAATAGGAAAAAAAAACAGTTAAAGAAAAAAATTTTATATTTCTGTTCCAATCGAATACAAGACAAAATCCATATTAAAAACTCCATATAAAAATACTCTAAATTCCATATTAAAAACTCCATTAGTTCGATTGACTTTCTAATATACCAGTAGAAACGAAAGTGCTCTACGTGCACTTAGTCGATCTCGAATTAAATAAGAATTACAAATACAGTTATAAAGAAGCGTAACCGGCCTATAAAATATTAAACAACCTAACAGTTAATTACAAATTTTAAATTGTGGGCCTGTACAGCGTAAAGAAATTTGAATTCGAAAATTTTCCAAATTTCAAATCCGAATGTAAACAAATGTAACGATCGAAATTCGAAACGAGTATCAAATTCGAATACAAAGAAATGTCATTTAAGTTTTTATTGAAATTTTTCGAATTTTAAATTGTCATTATTAATGTATTTTTAACGCAAATTTCGAATGATTATAAGTACCTATACATAATTATAATTTTTTGGTATATATACTTCCATTTTTAAATTAAAAACTTAATTCTGAAAACATCAACAAAGTTTCACATTTCGAATAAAATATGTCATATGTCACATAGTAAGAAAATTTAAACTATACAATTTTCGAGTTAAATAAATTGCACAACTTCAAATTTTATAAAGTATCAATCTTTCGAACACGAAATTAGATTTACGAAACTAGAAAAATGCGGAAGGCTTACTATATTGAAAGTAATCAGGGTACCTTTATTGAAAATAATCTACAAATAGTTCCACAATCAATTGAAATTAATTTTGATTACATTATTAAAAATTGTTTGTTTACTTTTTTAATTTTTTTGTTTTTAATATTTTTAAATATTTAATTACTGTTTTCACAATTTTAAATAAACAAACAGCTAAAAAAACTCTGAATATATTTGGGAATCCTAATTTGAAAATAACGTGCTCCGTTTTTTCTTTAAAACAATAACAAAATTAAAATAATTGCTTATTATGGCAATTATAATATATACATAGTTATTTTATTGTTAATTCAATTACGTAATTAATATGACACTTATATACTTTAAAAACACTATCAGTAATATACAAGTAATTAAATAAAATAAATATATAATTATAATCAAAAATAAAATAAATAGAATAAAAAAAATAACAGATAAACCGTATTTGACTTTTTCTCATCATTAAATCTTTTAATAATTCTATTTTCAACTTAATTAATTTGTTGACTAATTTTTTATTAAGTTCAAGTTATTTATTTTTTATTTTTTAATTTTATTATTAATTTGACTATTTAATTTATAAAATTAGTGTATTTATGATAACATTAAACCCTAAGTAAATTTTTTTTTAGAAATATAAATATTTTATACTTAGTATTTGTAGCATATTATTTTTTTATTATATGAGTTATACAAGATGTCTGATAATCTTTTGAACTTATTATCTTTATTAATTTCATATTATTATTTTTTTTAATATAAGAACCTAATTCGTTTAAATTAAATAAAACTATACATAAGTAGTTAAATGCTTTTACTTAAAAACAAACAGTTTTTGTGTAAAAAATATTTATTTGGATTAAATGTCGATAAATTTTTTTATTACTTATTACATTATTACATGTTTATATTGTAATATTCTATAATATCAGATTACAATTCATTCTTATCGTTCATAAGTTTTAATCATTTTAATTATTTTTATAAATATTAACCCTTATAACCCTTCTTTAAATAATTGGTCTTACGAGTTCGGCTTTAGTGACAATTAAAAGGGATGTATATATATATAAATATATATATTCTTATTTTTTTAATTGTTAAAAATATTTGATATTTGTAACCACATAATCGAAGCTGTTTCAACCAACCAAACAAATTTTGCGGAAGTTTTTGCATTAAAACTAGATAACCTTGTATAACATTTACACGAACTTGTCACCTTCAAATTGGAATAACCAAATTTGGCGAAAGCCGATGAACTTAACTTCTTTTAAAAAAAGTTTCAGATCAGATAAAGAACTTAATTAGATCCAGGGTTAAGACTTAAAAATAAAAACTTTTATGAAAGCTACCCGAACTTCTTGCACAACACAAATCAAATTTTGTCGAATTCGGCAATTAATTTGAATTTCTTTTAACAAAATTTTAGATACCTAGCTTCTCTTCTATACGAGTAAATCTTAGAGATATATTAACATAAAGAAAGAAGTTGTTGTATGACAACTGAGAACACCTGTACGATTTCAATAGTAGAAGTGGCTTTACAGTTATCTTACTGAGTTATAATATAAAAAAATATACATTCATTAATATAACCATATAAACAAATATAAAATATAAATAAATAATTAAATTTAATAATATAACTCACAGATATATAAATACCTTATAATCCAACATAAAATTGTTAAAAACCTATCAACAATTACGCTCTCGTTTCGCTCTCATTACGTTGTTGACTACGGAGTGTACACAATGAAATGTACATGACACCGATTTTTGACATTGTTTTGTTTACAAATTTTCTGAATTTAAAAACATTCAACAGTTTAAAGTTTATTGTATAGCTATTTTGAATAATGGTTTGATATTATTTAACCCTAGATAGAAAAAAATTAATAATTTCACAATTTTTATATTTTTCAATAAAACATATTTTTCAAAGTTCAATTATGTGACATTTGAATACGTAGAGAAAGCTTAAAATAGTTAAAAAAACTTTTTTAATGGCTGCTTCAGGACTGCGTCTATTGTAGACACTTTTATATGATTCAATACAATTAATTTAGTTTGACAGATAGCTACGTGTAGAAAGCGAAACCAGAGCGTTCATTTTTGATAGGCTATAACATGTATAACAAATAGAATAGTATCTTTTTGAAAATCTAAGACATTTCTACATGGTATAAGGACTAGTAGTATCTTATGTTAAAATTGTATATGGAATTCATTAAAAAACAATTCTAATAATAAGAATATAAATATAAGTCCCCAATGCTATTGACAGGCTTACTAACTAGGTTTCAATAAAATACCTAAATATTTTGTTAATTATTTTACTAGTCCCACATGGGATAATAATGAATTGCAAAAAAACCCATTACGATTAAATTGACAACACTATTTAATTATTTTGCCTTTATTTACAGTGGAATTGAGGATGAAATTTCCGTACATAATAAAAACAAAAAACCAAATTTATGATCGATTATCTATATTATCTTATCTATATGTAAATATATTCAAAATCAAACAATGTAACAGATTAAAAATAAAAATGCCTACTAATAAAAAAGTCAATAATAAAAAAACAATTTGTAATAAAACCTATTACTTAAAGTAATTTTGAAAAATTAATATAAATAATCTTAAAAATTATAAATTAATTCCAAATAATGTTAATTATTATAATATATATTTATTTTTTAATTAATAAAATATCAATAAAATTTTAATATTAGTTAATATCAGATCACAGAAAACTAAATTAAAAAGCAAAAAAGAGAAAGATTTTAATTATCCTTGTCAATTTTTAGATACCCACGCAAACTCATTATGATGTTTAAAATAAAAGAAATTTGCAAAAGAGCTTTCCATTTTTTCATTACTTCTAACTTCACTTACCTAATTTTAATTTCAACTTCGTCGTATAATCAGCACTAAAGTCAACATGTAATCAATGCTATCAGAAGCTTTAGTTTGGTTTTAACCAAAAACAATTAGGAACCCACAAATTGTCCAAAAAATACTTTAGGGAAATTTCAAAACCTTAGCTCTTTTAGTTTTTTAACAGACGCCCAATTAAATCGAATTACTCATCGATTTCTATTCGATTCATACACTTGATTCTATATCTATATGTTTAGATCGAGCTACAAATGGAGAGGCAATTTTTATATACCCGTGACCTAATGTTCGTATGATGCTTTAAAAAACGCCCTTATGTTCAATGAAAACCATGAAATAATTTTAAAAATATTAAGCGACCATAATAATACAGTCAATGTTTAAAATGTCAAATCGATGTCAAATTGAAGTGTCAACTAAATAGACATTTATTACAATTAAGATAAAGTATACTCAATTGTTGAAGTAGGTTTTAAATAAAAATAATTATTAAATTATATTTTTAAATCTATACATTTTTGATCCTATAGTTATTATGAACACACATTTTAAATTAATTTATATCTATTTATGTGTATCAATTTCAAAATTTACAAATTAACGTGTAAGCTCACGTTTTATTCTATTTTAAAAATTTAAAACTTAAAATCCAATAAAAAATAAAATAAAAATATTTTTGATTTGATTTTAAATTGAATTTGTATATAAATTATTATAAAATGTAAATTAATTCAACGGTAAGACTAATTTTTACCGTTACCAAGTGATGGTTTTCTTTTTATTGTTTTTGACAAATCAGTATTAAAGATTTTTGCAAATTATTTATGTTATATTGAATAAATTAATTTAAAATTAAGTAGCTAAATTGCTTAAATGTTTTCATGAATCTGTTACCTTTATGGCTGGTTAGAAATTTTTAGAGGACTCATTACTACCTTTATCAGGCCTGAGATAATTGGGAGTTCCGCTACCAATATTTATTACAAAATTCAAAATATTAAGTATAACTTTTTTTTTTAATTTTTGTGACAGATATCCATGTTTCTACCAGTTAATGCAGCATGTTAAAATATGCCATAAGTGGAATAAAAGAATTGAAATTTCAATTGTTGAAAAGAAACATTACTTTAAGTTTTTACATTAAAATTAAAATGATTAAAAAATTAACAGTAGGTACACGTCCTTTTTTAAAACGTAAATAATTTGACGATCATCTCTAGATGACTTTTGAAATTCATTCGCAACATTTTGACAATCAAACATTTTTCGAATTTCAAATTTTCACATCAAAATAATCAATGACACTTTGATTTTTTTTATTTCTTTATTGAGGTTTTAAAATTTCAACAACTTAACTTACAATTATTGTCTAACAATTCATTATGGATGACTTAAATATATGTTCTACCATCTGTGACATTTAAAGTAATATGATTAGCATTAGTGTTACCATCTTCATGTTTTCTCTTAATGCTAAAAAACTTCTTACAATTTATATTCTAACTACATACTTGCTCAAGGCATATTTACATGTGTTCTATAAGTCTATCACTTTGATCATCATCGTGTTTTTGGCATTTTAGAAAAGGCGACGTAACATATGACCCCGAAACATACTGCCCTTAGATCTTTTACAATATTTTTAATGTCTAATCAAATTAATTATGGTAACTTTAACACTTTTCTTAATAAATCCGCTATCGTAATCAAATTATTTAAAAAATAAATTTTTTTGTTTTCTATTTACGTAAAACTTTATAAAATGTACATTTTACATAACATGATCATAACATTTGAAATGCTAGAATCTGATAAAGTGAATTAAAATTAATTAATTGTAAATATAATAAAAAAAAAATATTTCTTATCTCACCCAGGATGTTAATTTTAATTCATATATTATATATAATTAATCCGTATCACATTATAACAAAATTCATATAATTATTTTAATATCATCAAATATGATCGTAACCAGTAGTAAAATAAAATGCAAATCAAATATAATAAAATAGTGTCAACATATTAATATTTACGGTGTTAGTTACGTTTGTTTTTGTATAAAAAATATACATAGTCAATATTTTTATTAACAATAATGTATATATATATTTATTTAATTATACATTTTTTTTTATTACTGACAAATATTTGATTTTATATCAGTTTTTTATGTATTAGTATGTATTAGAAAATCTAATCAAATATATAATTAAAATTAATTAACTACACTCCTCATGTAGTTTATTAATAATAAAAAATTATAGTTTAAGATTAGTTTTGTTATTTTTTCCTAAGTTTAATTATATTATTAAAACCATAATGCAATTGTTTTTCTGAAACAGCTAATAAATGTGTATTTAAATACATATTTTTAACTCCTAAAACCAGCGTTTTGAATTTACCTATTGCAGTGTGTCAAAAACTAAGTAATCGTCTTGTAAACGACCTAAGCGTTACTTCTTCGCCAAGTAAAATCGCTTAACACCTATGCGTTTGCATTGCGACAGATACCCATTTGTACATGAAAACTGGTAAAATCGCATAACGTTTTTTTATATTTATAGACTTACGCAATTTATTTTATTTGTGCACGTCGCGATTATTGAACCATATTTCAATCTCATGTAAGAAGACTTAATTTAATAATATTTAAGAATACTAATTAACATATTCCCAATCCCCTTACTGTTAGCTTTTCTAATCTCGATCGATAACAATTCAACTTTTCATTTGTATTGTAAGCCTTTTAGGAATTTTATTTTATGCTCAACATTCAAAGTACTCCTGTTTTTATTTAAAATATATTTCATTTGTGAAAATGTTTGTTTAGAATTATAGCTTGAGTCAGTCCATAAAGTTGAACATTTTAAATCAGTCAGTTGAAATATTCAATACTGCTTTGAAATATTCAATACTTATAATTTTCAATACTGCTACAATCAAAATTTTAAAAATTCTTAATGAGTTCAACTGTTTTTAGACTTTTTGATAATTTATTTGATAATTTATTGATAATTTATTTTACAATACCAATTGTAGGATAAACTTTCCATTTGATATGCAATTCTTTTACTAAAGTAAAAAATGGGTAAAATTTAAGCCCGTATATTATAACACTGGCTTTAAAGAAAAAAAAAACTTTTAAGGAGAGGTCTAATGAGATACAAATTCCATAAAAAAAATTACCGAGGACTGAATCACCACTAATACGAAATCCTCAAAAAACAATCCAAACAATCTTCAAAAATTTTTCCTACATTGCTATGTTCGCCAGGGACATTAATAAAATATTAATTTTCATGACTAATCCAGGCTAAGTAACTTATGTAAAACAAGCGCAAGAAACTAGTAAAATTAGTAAATTACAAAATAATATCTATTTATCGTTAAAATTTTAAAAGAAATTACAATTTAACGGTGGCACAGCGGTTAGAGTGCCGACCATTCCTGCGTACGATTTGGGTTATAATCTCAGTGAAAGTGAAAAAAAATTTCCTAGTTTTCGACTCAACTCCATTCGTCATTGGGTTCAAATAATTGTTTAAATCAATAATTAATAATTATATATCTTTGATAAAAAATACATTAATATAACAATATAAACAAATAATTTAATTGAATAATATACCTCACAGACATAGCACACCATATTACTCAATTACAAAATGTTGCAATATAAACAAGCATAGAATTGTATCTATTGAAAATCTAAGACGTTTCTATAAATTATTAAAATGCGTAGTACTATCTCATGTTTTAATTGTAAGTATGTGGAACTCGTCAACATCAATTCTAATAGCACGAATATTCCAACATGTGTCTATGGTACAGAATGTGCTTATGCTTATTAGCCTAACAGTTGAACAGTTAGTTTCTATAAGTTATTAAAAGACCTAGTACTATCTCATGTTTTAATTATAAGTATGTGGAACTCGTCAACATCAATTCTAATAGCACGAATATTCCAACATGTGTCTATGGTACAGAATGTGCTTATGCTTATTAGCCTAACAGTTGAACAGTTAGTACTTAAAAAACACAACTCTATACATAGGTATTTACTATTTAAATAACTTATTTTGATTCATAACTATAATATACCTAAAAACTTTTACAAATATATTTATTTTTTAATTTTATTTTTTTTATAAAATAAATAAATATTAAATATAATATATTTATAATTATATCAGATATGAGTATAATAAAAGACACATAAATGTCAAATTTTATTAATTTTTTTTTTTTTTTTTTTTTTTTTTTTTAATAACAATTTTCAAATCATCTGGAACGCGGCCAGTTCTAAAAAAAGAAAGAACAAAAAAAAAACTATTTTTTGCTTTAAAAATAAAAATTAAAAAAAAAAATTGTTTTTTTAAGAAATTATGTTTCGGAAAACATTTTAAAATTATTGAAAAAATATGTTTAAAATAAAATGTAACAAATAAATTTACATTTAATTATTTTATTCTGAAATTAAATCAAGCACTTTAACATATGTTATAAGGTATTGACGAATTCTAATGTCTTCTTTTACACGTTTTCCTGTTATATAACAGTGAAATTACCATACTTAATTTTTTCAAGTACTTTTGCAAAGTTATTGAAACAATTGTTCACTAATTAATAGTAAATACCCCACCATCTGTTATTTACTAATAATAAGTGAACACCAATTGCCCTTTTTTTTTTAAATTAAGTAATTTTTTATTTAAAAACAAAAGTGTGTAATTTTTTATTATAGATTTTCAAAATTTATTTCAGTATATGTATAGTAATCAATAATTATATAACAGCCCATTATTCATAGTACTTATATTTAGATTACTTAAATGATTACTTTAGATAAGATTATTTTATAATAAGTATAATCATTAAAATTATGTAATTAAAAATAATTATTATTAAATTTCAATTAAAATTTAAAATTAGAATATGATTCAAATAAATTTTTTTTCAAAATACTTATTCAACAAAACGAAGAAAAAATGGGTGTGTTTTGTTTTGATAATTTAAATATGAAAATGTAATTGTGACAATAGGTTATAGATCTCTTAGAAAAAGGGGCAAAACATTATATATTAAGTATATAATTATATATTTACACGTATAGAATAAATTAGTATATTAATTTTGAGTTACTTTAGTCTAATTAAGGTTTTTGATTTTAATTAATTTTTAATACATTATATTTAATAAGATTTATTTTGAAACACGCTGTAATTACTTTTAATATATTAACCATTATATTAAAAGTTAATAAAAATTTTCAATATATATACAAAAATTTGAGAAGAATTTAAACTTATTGATAAATAATATTATTATATTTAATGAAGAACCTAATATTTTGTCTTGCCTCCTTTTAAAGTAATGACCTTTTCTAAACGTCTAGGCATTGAATCTATCAACTTTTTCAACATCTCAGTCAAAATTTCCTCCGAAGAAGCTAGTACATTTGCCATGCTTCTTCCATTGAATTTTCCTAATTTTAAGGAATTTCGAACTTTAGTTTGTTCCATACATTTTAAATTATATTTAAGTCGGGGCTCTGTGGTGGTCAATCCAGTATATTTGAATAATTCATGATAAACACGTCTTCATAATGTGCGTTTTATGGCAAAACCGAATAAGCTATCACCTGTAGGAAGACTAATTTAAAATCATATTTATCTTTATAATATTAATTGTCTAAATAATTTGAAACTGACTGTATTTATAAATATTGTAATTATATTGTTACAAATGCAGAATTAGTTAGTTATTTTTTTGATTAATTTTTTAGTTATTTCATAAAAACATTTTAAATATCAAAAAAGAGTGGCCAAAGTGTGACAGTTGCCCAAAAACGTAGTCTAAATATTTTTATACTTTGCAAAATTGCTTAGTCTATCTACTTTTTTATTTTTTGCAACCTTCAAGGCTTCTTCAATGTTTGTACTCGAGTGATCATTTGTACTTCTAGACTTTTTAGACTGAGCAAATAACTATAGACAGAACTATAGGCATCGGCAGTTTGTATTATTCGATTTAGTAGGCTGAAATACACCTTGGTACTTGGCTAAGATAAAGGTGGTTTTTTGATAATTTTACTAAAGTCTTGCACTCAGCAACAGTCCCATATCAGCGATATGTACTCTGCGGTTACAGCAATCTACAAGGCATCTACACTAAGTTTACTCAAAGTTACCGTAACATTTTTGTTAATATTTTTGTGAAATAACTTTACGTGCCTATTTTTAGTATCAACTTCATATATTATGATTAATTTTAAAGATATGGAAGCACGATTAAAAAATTGACATGGCAGTAGATATATGAAATTGAAGCGCTGACATCTTATTGTTTTGTTGGTAAAGAAAGAACTTTAAAAATAGGAGAATGCACAATTTTTTTCAAAAACACTATGGTTGAATTTCATGAATCTAAATCATTTCGATTAACGTATTGCCAGACGAACGTATACAAGGATAGACACAAATAACAAATTAATTTACTTTCGATTATATTCCAGTTCATACACTTAAATCAATGTCATAAACGGAGGAAAATCTAATAATACCTAGGATTTTTGTTCACATTTTTTATTTATAATAGAGTTTAATTATATTCTTAACAGTTTTGTTAATTTTAATCGACGGAATTTGTCAGAGAAAAGTTCATAATAAATGCAAAAAGTAATTATGTATATATTTTTAAATGAATTTTATTACAATGACATTGAAAGGTTATAAGTTTAATATATAAAAATTGTTAAGAATTTAAGCTTAAATAAAAAATTGTTTAAAGTTCAAACAGATAAAAACCTCAAAATGCAGTTTTTATATAGTTAGATCTAAAAAAAAATTAGTTATATAAATATTATCATATAAATTGAAGTAATTTTTTATTCATATTTTAATTTTTTACTTTGATTCTGCTATTAATTTTGAATTGATATCATCAATAATTTAACGATTCAAGCTATTCTCTAGATTTGACCTTGAATATATTTATGTAAATATATACTTAATTTGCTTCTTGTAGGACAATTCTTAAGTTTTAACTGATTTGACCATCAACGATCTAACAGTTGAGAAGATGTTTAAATTTAAAAACAATTGTAGTTATAGTGTCTACTGCTTGTCCAAGAGTTTCCAGGTTCGAATTCCATATATAATGAAAGTATGTAAAAATATTGTAAAAATTTTTATTTGCTTTTCGACTTCGAAAAATAAAAATGGCATAAACTGATAATTCTATATCAATATATAATACACATATTTAATTGAATAATATAACTCACAGATAAAATTACAAAATTAATATAAATTGTAACTAATATTGATTCTAAGTGGATCGGTAAGCCTTACTTACATACAGCCAAGCTACAATCGAAATTCGCAATTTTACCTTGGCAATATCTAAAAAGGCCAGGAAATGCTCTGTGCTTAAAAAAAAAAAGAAAACTGGGTAGACTTACATTGGTTTAAAGCTTAAGATACTAGGCATTAGATACTAAATTAAATACAAGAATCTTTCAAAAATTTAAAATTAACAGAGTCATGATGATGTCAAAATAAACATATGTGCTTATAGATGACCTGAAAAAGAAAAACAATTGACTTATAACAAAATGTTTACCTACTTCAGTAAATGTCAATTATTATTTTTTTTTTAAGTATGATTGTATTAATCATAACACTATAATATTATGTATAGTCACCATTCTTCAACATTAATACAAATTAAAACAGAAAAAAAATTTAAAACTTGAGATAATTATCTATCATCAAGTGTACATAAATAAATATATATATATATATATATATATATATATATATAAACTTATTAACAAATAATACTTCAAAACATTAAGTTGTAGACTCTTTCGTTAATAAATTTCTGACACACCCCTTTACTTATATACAAATCCGTACATTCATTATAACATATTCATATATTATATATAATATAAATATACATACATATTTATATATACATATTACTTATAAATATTAATATGACATTAATCACCTTAAATTATTTTCACCTTTAAAACAAAAGTTCGAGATATAAATAAAAACTATAATAATAATTAAATCAGCGAAACATATTATCAAATCATTATGACTTTATGAATTAGTTTTATAATAATTTTGTTTTTAATAATTTTTTTTTTTTTTTATTATTTTTAATAGTAAGAATTATTCAACATATTTTAATTGTTTACAAAAAAAAAAAAAAAATTGTATTTCGATAATAATTTTAAACCATTCATAGAAATTAATTTAAGTATGTGTAAAATTAATTAAAATAATCATAAAATAATAAAATAAACTTTAAATTTATAATGAATTGTTGTTATTTGTTTGATTATTTCGCTATAAACAAAAACAAAATAGCGACATCTTAACTCTAAAGTGGTTTTAATTATAAGTAGCTATGTATATATTATTATTATTTATAAAAAAAAAAAAAAACACGATATATTTGTTTTATTTTGCGAACGTGATATTGACGCATAATCAAAGTTAATTCTAAATCACGAGATATTTTAAATGGATTATTTTTATATTTTGTTTTTTCATAATTTTTTTTTTGTTATTGTGAATGATTTAATTGAATATGTATTTTTATATTTATTTTGTCTATAATAATATGTTTTTTTTATTTTAAATATAACCGTTATAAAAATATAAAATAACGCTATTAGAATTTTATTAAAAAAATATAAAAAATTTTTGCCGTTATTAAATGTCACGTTCGCTTATACATTTGACAGATTATATTATGTCAAATTGACAAAACAAGAAATTAACGGAATATTAGAGAAAAATATCTAAATTAACGGAATATTAGAAGGGAATATCTGTTACTGATATGAAATGTTGCTAGCCACAGCTGACCAAAAAATTAATACAAATTATAAGCTGTGAGTGAACTTACAAACAATACTTTTTTTTTGACAGTTCACAAACTGACCTGGTAAGATACAGTTCATTTGGTAATATACCGCCCATTCATTGGTACAAAAATAGAAAACCGAATTGATTGTAAAAACCTGACAGGAAAACTGACTTTAAAAAATCATTCAATACAATACAATTAGTCCAAAATCAGTTGGTCTACAAACTTAATTAATTTTATTTTAATTTAATCATCAATCTTTTAAAGTGGTGTACAGCTTGTTTCTTTTAGTTTTCTTCTTTTTCAAACATTTTATAATGTGTTTCATTTAATAATGTGTGTATTAAGAACTAATAAATTGATGTATCTGACCAATGGCGTAATGGTAAGGACGCCGCCATTCATGTGGAAGGTCTCTGATTCAAACCCCGGTCAGATCATATCTAATAAAAAATATCGTAAAATTGTATAATTATATCGTAATATAAAATAAAATTTAATAAAAATATATAAATAATTCTTGTGTAAGATTATAGGTGGCGCACAAATTTAACATAACATTTCATAACCTTATACAATATAGCTACAGCCGAGTAATCAACGGCTTAGTGAATATTAGGATTAAAGAAACTGAAGCCTAGTTTAAAATAAACTTGGTGAATGCCATATACTACTTAAAGGAGTGGAAAAGGAATAAAAAATTGATGTAAAACTGACAATTTTAATATTTTTCTGAAATTTTGCTTCAGTAATAATGACAATAACTGTCAGCAAAAGATAACTTGACAAGTGATAATAGTAAGTTTTATAAACCAAATATGTACTACAGAACTATATTATATTCTAATTATTCCTCTAAGAAAAATTTATATTATGCTGTCTTTACTATCTTCATAATATTATTAACTTTAATATACAGTACTGAATATGCATTTAAACTCCCAAAATAATGATGACAAAAGTCTACGATTTGAAAATTTATGAAATACTAATGTAAGCCACCCTTATGTTGATTCCTGCATTCAATGCATTTTAAAATACCCTATTCTGCAAATTAAATTTTGTATATAGGATTTTAATCATTTTTAATTAAATGATTGAAGAATGATATCAAAAAATTTAACCATATGTTATCATTTAAATTATTATATCATTCAAAATTAAAATATTTATACGGCGAAAAAAAAACCATTCACAATAGATTTTATTTTGACACATTTATTTTTCTATTTTACTCTAATTTTATTTTAAACAGAACATTTATTATATTAATTTATATTAAAATTAATAAAATAAATAAAAAATAAAATATAATAAAAGTAATAAATATTTCGAGCATTAAACCTATTAAAATAAATAATGTATATAATTATATTTAATATATTAAATACTTAAGTAAATATTATACTAATAAAATTATCAGATTATAAAATAACTTAAATACAAGCAACTAAATCAAATAAATTTAACAGAAAACACAAACTTAGACAGAAATCTGTTTCTAATTTGTATTTTTTTGTCAACTGTCCAAAAAAAAAAAAAATGAAAAACTTTTTTTTTTTTTTCACTCATTCATAAATTCGAAATTCGAAGAAACTTTCGTGTGCGTATTTTGTATTTTAGGTTTTGAAAAATTAAAATAAAATTGTTTTACTTAAAAACAATGTCTTTTCTTACACATACAATATTTTGATCAATTTTTGACATTAGAATTCCTTTTTAATTATTTTTAATTTTATTTTTGAAAATAACAAAAATTAAACTTAAAACACATTTTTTTCGTGGGAGAACAGATTGATTAGTAAAAATTTCGAATTCTTATAGTAATTTTTTTTGAGTGAAATGTTTTGAGTAAAATATACAAACCATTTATTTTCAACTTTCAGAGCTATCCATATTATCTTATAAAAGTTTCAAAGTTGGGATTTAAGAGCGGTGCAAGAATTGGAATTTTTATATTTTACTTTACAAACTTTATGTACATATGGCCAGTGTAAAAAATTATACATTAAAAATACTTACAACTTTCAAAAATGCAAATGATACTCGTATATGCAAATGAAATAAAGGATTATTAATATCTATCCATAACTTACTACCTTTAGATACTTGAGTGCAAATTGACAACTGAGTGCAAATTTTCAAAATTATGATCGAATATTAAAAAAATTAAATTATTTAAAAAAGTGTCAACCATTGTAAATTTTCTGTTTATTTATCTGAAAACCACCTATTACCTAATGACATTCTTTCAGTTTCCATAGTTACTACTCCATAGACTAATGTAACATATATACTACTTGGTTTGATTTAACTGTTCTAACTCTTAAATAATTAAAAGGATGCTTATTGTGACACATTTTAATATGTAAAATATGAATATTTTTTTATTATGTGTCTATGATTTAGTTATTAGAAAACTTTTATACTGACCGGGGTTGGGGTTGGTGTTTTTGTTTTTACTTATACAAAATTTAAATGTTACTATACTCTATTTTAGGTTTTTTTTTTACAATTTTTCAAATTGCTTTGAAACGTGCAAGTTTTTTTTTATAATTTAAATTATTTTCTAAAGTTCACCACAAACTTGTTACATATATACAATAAAATGCTGAATATATATAAATAATTATATACCATCTTAAAAAAAATTTTAAAATTTAACAACACAATTCGAAAATTATATTTTTGCGTCAATTAAAAACAAAAACCAAATACAATAAAGATTCCAAAAAAAATATTTGTCATAAGTTTTGTTATGTAATGAAATGTATCATTATATGAAATTTTTTTATTTTATTTGAGAATTATTTTATAAAATTGTTTTCGAATTATTATAATAGAAGTCAATTAAAATAAGTTATTACAGATATAAATATTAGTTATAGTTATTTGTTCGTTCAATAGTTACTATTGAGTTGTAATTTAATTATAAACTAAGTAAAATTACTGTATTTTTGTTTGAAAAACGGTCGTTTGTTTGAAATAATGGTGACATTCAGGAGAATGTATTGTTGCACTAAATTGCATCGGTGTAGTATGTAGCGCTACATGGTTGTACTAAACGATTTGCAGCAAAATTAAATGACATTTGATTTTATGTAATTGTTTTTATTAAAAAAATAATATCTTTTTATTTAAATTAAATTTTACTTTTAAACTATTGGTATCACAATAGAGAATTTCGCAAAAACATTTCAATAATTCTATTTTTATCCTTTCTAAAAATTCTTACAAAATCTTGTAAACAAACATTTTTTACATTTTTTAGCACTTTAACGTCAATGAAAATTTGCTACATAATTTAGAATTAAATTTTAATACTGTGAAATTCGATAAAAATAATCGTTCAGTAGAAAATTTTATCAGCTCCGCACTTTCCGCGTAGCGTTCGATGCTACTGAATGCGGCCAATGTTCTTAAAGCAGTTATTATGAGTTCTTTCAGTTCTTATATGCAGTAGGCCACTGCAGCTTGTAGCTACTGTACTAAACAATATATCCTCGTTGGAAGTTAATTATAGAAATTAATCTAATATGCGATTACATCCAAAATTTTGTGAAACTTTATGCTGGAAATCAATCTGACAGATAGCATAGCGGTTAAAGTGCCAGCTTTTCAATCGAAAAGTCTCGGGTTCAAAACTTGGTTTGATCATATTTAATAAAAAAAATATAATTTATAATTGATATCGTAATAGTTTATATCATAATATAAAATAAATTTATCTGTCACACCTGAAAAGGAAAGGCACATTCACTAGCAAATCACATTGAATGTGGTAGAGGACTGTACATAAATAAATAAATTAGTGTTGAAAATCAAAATATTAAGAAAATTTCCTATTTATTTTCGGTTTTATTTTAAAGTTTTACTTAAGAATTTGAGTTCGAAAGTATTTCAGCCACACCCTCTTTTCTATTTCGAAAAAAAATATTAATGTGAAGAAGGACTTTAAAAATCGTTTTGGGATAATTAATGAATTTCGACTTTACAAACGCAATTTAATTGATTAAAGTCAACAATATAAAGTCTTACCGTTTTTTATCAAATTCTTTATATCTCTTTGTATTGGTGATCATGGGCATATATACAATGTATTGCAAATTATTTTATTAATAACATTGACGTAAAATTTAAAAATGAAGAAAAGACAAAACAATATACAATAATAAAATACAACTTAAAATAAATAAAATAAAATAATACGAGATTCACCTCACTTCTCGCAGGAGACGTCCTTCTTTCATTGTTTATTTTTTTTTTATTTTGTATTCTATTTTAATTTTGTTTTGTTAAAAATATTTGCCGCAGCTTTTTTTTGACACCATGATTAATTGATTTAAATGAAATTCAGAAAAAAAATTTAACAAATATATTATAAGTATTTCATTCAAATACATTCTTAAAAACTGAAGAATTCTAAAGTTATTTAGTATATATAATTTAGTATAAGTATTTAATAATGATTAAAAAATTAGTAAATATATAATATAAAAAAACAAATTATAGTGTCAGAGCTTCATTTGTTTAAAATTATATCAGATTATACAAATTAATATTAAAATACATTCTTATAAAAACGTCATTATTTTGTAAAATTAACATTATTGAATTAATTTTTTTTTTTATATTTTAATTTATTTCAGTTTTAATTTAATTCAAAATTAATACAAACTTTTATTTTCGTAGAATTTCACGTAATTGAATAATATCTGATTGTCTTTGAAACATTAATTTTATAATAAATAAATAAAAACTTAAAAGTTCAAAAACATTTTAATCAATACATTTAATATTAAGTTCGTAAATTCTAAAATATAAACATTTTAAGAATTTAAAATACAATGAAAAAATAAAATCGAACCTCTTAATTTATAATCAAGACTAATTTAATTTACATAAAATTGACCCAATTCTTTTATTTAAAATATATATATATATAAACTAAGTATATAGAATTTAAAATTTACTATGAAGTAGATAGTTACACTTTGAATAGAATAAAACTAATTTTAAATAGCATATATATGTATAAAAAAAAAGTTAATTTGGCGCCAAAGATATTTTTTATTAAATTTTTATCATTTGTTTTTTAATGAAATCAAAAATTAAATTTAAAATTGCTTAACTTAATTTAGTTACATTGCCTATACATATTTTCCGATGTTTTGTGAACTTCATGTAACAGATATTTATTGAAGATATAAGAGTTAAATTTTCCAGATAAAATAACAAACGCTTTCCATATATAGGTGTTAAAGGCTTAAATTAAAGAGTGTGACTATGCAGCCGCCCGATTTAAAAGTATAATATCAATAAAAAGAAGTGAATATTTACATATTTAATCGAAAATTCATCATAATAGGCTTAAAAGTAGGTTCGGTTTGTTAAGTTAAATTACTATAATATAGTTCAAGTCAATTTAATTATGAAACGAGGAAGAGTATAAAAGGCTAGACTACGTCAACTTTTGCAAAATTTTAAATATGCAACTTATTAGGCTTTCAGTTATATAGAAATGTAAATATAAGTTGAAAGGCAGCTCTTCCAGCCTCTTTCACTACACCGACTACATTTTATTCAGACTTTGGTCCTTAAGTTAACTGCTATTGACATAGAGTAATGCTCATATAAAAAAAGAAGTTGTATGGCGAACTACTACACGAACGCGCTGCACTACCCCAACTAAATTTTTACCATAAAACTAAACTACTTTTGGAAAAATTTCAGATACCCAATTTCATTAGGTATAGGGTAATATTCCTGTAAAAAAAGAAGTTGTATGACAGCTACACGAACCCGTAGAGCAAACTGGTTGGATTTCAATAACGATGACGCCTATTGCATAAAGCGAATGTGTGAAAATTTCAGAATCGTAGCACCTTTACTTTTGGTTAGCATAGTTATCGATTTAATTTTAGATTCTGATCAGATTCATTCCTTTGAGTCTATACCTATCCTCCTCCTTCTCTCCGTCACAAACGTAATGGGAAATTTGGTATACCCTTTTGACTTATAATCATGCGTGTATAAAGATTGATTTTAATGATTGTTTTTTTATGTCCATATTTTTGAACATATCAAACTCCCATTTTGCCTAATGGTATTTGACGTAATTTCTTATTTCACAAATTTCATTTTAGCATAATTACCACATTCCAAATGGTTTATTTATCAAATTGGAAACTTTTCAACTAATACTTTTTACAAAAATTCACTTAACAAATAAAATTTTAATATTCACAATTTTAGTAAAATGATTAGTGTAATAGATTGTACTTAAATGTTTTCACTTCAGTTTGTCAAATGTCTTCTAGCGAAGTGTCTCATTATGCCAAACAACTATTTGGAAAGTGATTAAATATGTCAAATGGAAACTTGCGAAGTGTCATTTTTGTATACAAACCAATTTCATCAGATACTTCAATATTTAATTGAAAAAGTCATACACAACACTCAGTTGCCTAACAGATCGTCTTTCGATAACGATCTTCAAATGAATTAAAATTATGGTGTATAGCTAAACATTCACGGTGGAACTGAATACTGGTGTATCGAATAGATGAGGAACTGAAATCTGATGTATGCATATGGTTATAGTTATTTTAATTATAGAATCTTTGTCTGCTTCTTTTTGAAATATTCTACATTTAATATTCAGGGGTTTTTTTCTTAAAATGGTTTTTCTGTATAAAACCCCAGATTTTTTTTTGAATTTGAAAAATTATCACGTTAAAGAATTTTACTGAGACAAGAACGTTTTAATTCTTCAAACAAGCTTTTTTTTTACATTATGACATATTTATTATTTAATAAAAAAAATCCCCGTTTTTTAATTTGTTAATTAAAGAAGTATATAGTTATTTGCACAACCTTGAATTTAAAACGTATCATATCATAATCGATATTTATTATGATTAACACTTACACTTGCGCGATTTAAAACAAAATTTGTATAATATAAGCCGAAGCTTTCGAAGACGGGAATTCCTGTTTTAATTAAAAACTAGATTTATATCGTTTCCTTTGATTTTTGCAATAAAATAATAAAATTTCAAAATTATTTTAATTTTTGCTAAAAATAAATAAATTTTTAAGATGTTATATTGAATACTAATTTTATTTTTTAAATAAATTAATTAAAATTATTTTTAAATTTAGAAAGTTTTAATGCAAAACATTTGCGATAACATTGTCAATTTTTAACACAAAATACTTTTAAAGGGTCTTAGGCGTTGACCACGCGTAAATCAGGTTGTCGCTTTTATTACAAGCGATTTTTATACAGATTCTAATTTCATGACTTTCTGAAAATGAGAAACTTTATAAAGCACAATCCTGCTCTATTGAAGAGTGAATATGCTTTTTTTTTGTATTTTTGTACCGTAGAAGAATTGATTTTTTTCAAAATCTTCTTTTCAAAATACTCTTCAAAAGATCTTTTCTGGAAAAATTGATCAAAGTTCAAAATTAATGAACTTAGAATAGACTATGAAAGCTTTATTGAAAAAATTCATTAGAAAAAAAATTATTGCAAAAACCTACAAATATGCGTTTACCATAACAAAAGTTATAGCTACATTTTAAATATGCCGTTATTGCAGAATTTTTGTCTGCATCTGGTCTATTTTTGATTTGACAATTCAATCATAAAAATTTTATAATATCTGCCATAGGAATTTAAAAAAAAAAATTAATGTGTCATTCTCACTGGACTAAGAAAAGGCCAATGTTTGTCCGACCTAAATTTGCAACTTCAATAAATAATGTTGACAATGTATTCAATAGACTTCAGGATCTTTAATATTAGTAATGTAATGAACAATGTTTAATAAGCATGTGCTATGTTATATCATTAATTACTGTATTTGAAAAATTACGGCAAGTCTGTAAAAATATATTAAAATTATTTTTGAATTTATGTAATAATTTTTAAACAAAATGCTGATTATCGTTCTTTTATATGACCAGTTATTTGAAAATCAATATATTTGAAATATTTTTAAAAAAAAAATGTTTACAAAATTACTCGGTATTCAGCAATATTGTATTCTAGAACAAAGTTTGAACAATGTAAGTTATGTTGTACTGCAATGTAAACCAAAGTTTTAATTTCTTTTAAAGCATCTAAAAAGTACTCTTTGCTAAAGATCACTTGAAAAAAAAGTCTGAAAGATTGCAATGAATTGAGTGTAATGAATTCAAGTTTGTTCACCCACTCCTTTTTCTATAGTTATATAAAATATTCTAAATTATATTGACATGAGGTAATAAAAAACATTTAAAATATTTGGAAATATTTATATTGCGATCTTCAGTTTCTGATCGATGAATATCGAAACCCGATAAACAAAAAAAATATTTGCATTCAAGTACTCGTAAATACGAATAATTAGTAATAAATCAACAGCTAGCTACATGCTAATTAACAAAATACCTTACCTGAATAATAATAATAGGATATTTTGTAAAAAAAATCACAGCAATTTATTTTTTTAATCTACTTGTAAGTAAATACGTGACGTTTAATAAAAAACTAATATTAATTATTAATTTGAATTTATATGACTCGCACAATGAATCATAATCTACCCTTTAGTACGAGTATGTTACGTGTATGTAAATAAATAAAATTTAAATAAATAATTCTTTGAAACTTAATTTTCGTTTTTTTTTTTAGCTGACGTCGAAGTATCAAAGTACAAAAACTTACTACACAAAATATAAATTAAAAGATAAACATTAATATTTACAATATGACATCATTTGTATTCAAATAAGCTCGAAATTTTAATGAATGGAAGTAAAAAAAAAAAATATTTAGACTTTGTATCGAACATTTAATTTTTGATAAGATTTTTCTGTCTAATTTGGCTAAAAAAAAAACCAAAACCAAATTTAAACCCAAATAAGTTTAATTTAATACTTTAATATTAATGTTATTAAAGAATTAGTATTAAAAGCAATTCAAAGACTTAAGTTGTAAATTACAGAATATTAAATGTAGAGCGGCACAACCAAATAAATCAGAATGTACTTTTGACATATCCGCATGAACGTAAATAAAACGGTATAATAAATTTGATATTACGTTTGTGACCGTGTAAAGGAGGAGAGGTAGAAATAGACTTATGTTTATGGATCGGATCAGCATCGAAAAGTCAGTAGATTTAGCTTGTATAGCATATGTGAAGTTCCTGCGGGTCTTCCATTATAACTAAAAATTAAATGACTGATCGACTAAATAATTATATATACCATCAGTTTTATATAAAAAATTTAATTTTTTTTTTTTGAAGCCAGTCTATACATTTTTGGGGCCAGACTAAACATTTTAGAATAGTTTAGAATATTTAAAGTGAAAAAATAGAAATTCAAGTTTAATAAGATCTTTAAATATTCTTAACTTAAAAAAAACTTTAACATTTTTATATGAAACTGATCGTCTTTTTATATTTAGTCTTTGATTTAACCTATGTTTCTTATATTTAAATATGTATGTTTCACTTTTTTAAAAGTATTTAGAAAGAGCAAATAAAACTCAAGCTATTTATTGAAATACCTTAAATACCTACAATGTATTTCATATTAAGTTTTGACCAATAATAATTTATTTGAGTACTTGAAGTGTATCTTTAAAACAGGCTGCTTTTGATAAAAAAATATTTAAAGAACAATGAAAATTAAAATTGCTTTGTCTATAAGAGAAAACTCTTTTAATTATATTTTACATATAGTTTTTATAAGATAATTCTTTTGTAATAAAAACTTCAATTAAAAATTTCATTCAAATTTCAAAAAGTATACTAAGAACGTTCTAGGTCAACACTTATAAATAAAAAAATGTTAACTCTTTTTTAGGATCTTTCTCCTTAAGGGAGTTATCCTCTCAACTTATTATCATACATTATTACATGTTAGCCTTCAAAGCATTTAACATAAAGTGGGATGCTGCTCCCACACACCCGCAAAACAATTTATTTTAATAAGATGAAAAATTAATTAAATAATATACCTGTATTCTTTTCATCCCGTTCAAGGTCTAGGTCAGGAGTTTATTATTCCGATTAGTTTTTATCGAATATTATTAAAATCTATATTCATTTTTCTTCATTTATACCCGTGCATATAAATAAGGTCGCGGGTATATTAAAATTACTCCTCCATTTATAACGCATCAATCTAGATTCTAGCTAGATATAGTTTTAAAGTTACGTATCGAATATGTCTGTCCGTTCGTCCATCTGTCAAGACGATAAGTTAAAAGCTAATGAAGCTAGAGTTTCGAAACTTAAACAAAGTAATTTTAGACAAATTGTAGGTTCCCTATTGTTTTTGGTTAAAATCGGACAAAGTTTTTGGGTAGCTATACAAATTTTAGGAGCTGATATGAATATCTTCAAAACTAATAACTAAATAGAAAAACTAAACCTAAAAAGTAAAGAAGTAATTAAATTATTAAATTATTAATCTTTTAATGGTTTAATGGTTAGGACATCAAACTTTTAATCCAAATAATCTCGGTTCAAATCTAGATCGGTTCATATAATTTTCTTAATAAATTCATCTTTTATTTTTATTTTATTCTTTTTGTAATTAAATATATAAAAACAAATATATTGAATTTTCTGTCAAAGAGTTCCATTGCAAACCAAAGTAGGTAATTATATCATATAAAATTTGTTATTTTTTATAAGATAAATTCTTATTTATTTTATACATCATAGTGGGTATGCACGGATATCTATAATTTTACAAGGACAACTATAATCTTCCTCATTTTTTTTTAAATCAATTTTTATTTATGATTAAAATTTTATAAAAATGTAAAAAATTTAAAACTGTGTGGAAGTTATGTTTATTTTTTTTTTTTTCAAATTGAAAATGAAATGTCGGAAAAGAAAATGTAATTTTTTATAATTCAAAAAGGTTTACTTACTATCTTTATTAATTTTGAATATATGCTTTATGGTCCTGAGAGCGAGGGGGTGGTACGCAAACCACTATTCCAATTAATCCAAAATTTTACGAACACAAAGCAAATAGGAAAAAACACTTGTGTTCCAAATTTTAATGTTCTATCTTCTTTGGTTTCGAAATTATACTCGTTTGGCCTCAATTCTATTAAAAACTTCTAGAATCCGACCCCATTGTCCGATCCAGACCATAAGCAATCCCCGCGGTACTTATTACTAATGACCTAATGTTTAAACTTTATCAAAATAGCGTTATTACTTTTTGAGTAATGGTGGTTTTTAGATATATGTTCGTTAGCCCTTGAACTTTTCAAAGATAACAGAACTCGAAACCATTGTCTGATTTCGCCCATATGCAGTCCCCGCCATTCTTTTAATACTAGTTAAGCCTTGTGCACAACATTCTATTCTATTGGAAGATTCTATCTTAATTTTAAGTTACCATTTTTATTAATTTCGATGATAAACTTTCAAACCTAGTAAAAAAATTATCCAGATCATTAACCCGCAACGTTCTTTTGTATTTCATAAATCCTTAACCTTGAACCGAATGAAAAGAACACAGTTAATGATATGAAAATTACCAAATTTGACAAAGTTATTTCAAAAAATTTTGCTAATATCCCTTAAGTACATTATATAATATTAAAATGCAATTTGGAATATTAATTTCCCCAAGAAATCTCCTATGTTGAACGGGACTATACAATATTATATTATAATAATCAAACAAAATGATGAGATTTATCACATTATGAGAAAAACCAAAAACAAACAATTTGAAATCAAAATAAATTACTACAATTAATATTTCTTTTAATTTCACGATTTTAATTAAAAAAGCGCAATAAATTTATATAATTTTTGTTTATATTAAACAAATATATTAGATAACAAGGCGGAAAATCTGTAGTTTAAATTTTATTTTAAATATCGCATAAATTATAATGTACATTATAATATTTATATTATATCATGTCTGTTTTTGTTTGATAATTGATGGTAAATAGCTTTGCGAAAACTTTTTTATAACATTTATTAAACATTAAAGTGGATATCATAAATTATCATACTCGTATACTAAATAATAAACTTAAAAAAATGCAGTTGTTTTATTATACAGATTTCTTATGTAAATATAATAATGCATACTTATATTATCGCGAGATTTTTTAGAATCCCTAAAGTATAAATGAATTCATTATAAATTATAATGGATTACCTGCAAAGTTAAATTCAGAAAACTAATAAAGTACTATCAAAAATTAAATAGAAGATAAGCATAACATTCATTACATGTATATATACTTAATAATAAAGTCATGTATGATATAAACTTAAATAATCAATCATATTATTAAAAAGTTGCAGTGAAAAGATTTCCTTGTTAACACACTGTGATTTTAGTCCATTAAAAATTATTATTATATAAGGGGAACCACAAACTTCTGATAACGAAAAGATAAAACATAATCTAAACAAATGATGAAAAAAACCAAGGGTTTTTAAAAAAGCACATTTCCAAAATTATATACATAGTAGTTTTTTTAATTTTTAAGTCCTAATAGCCTTTCAACCAAAAAAAAGGTTCCCAAATTTTTACTAAGCAAACTTATAGTGATTCTCGGACTTAAACTCACATCTGCCTGCCCAAAATTTTCAAGATCTTCGAATTAAATTGTGACTTTTACGATATTTGTTATCTAAGCAAAAATTGTTAAAACTATAGGCGTTTTTCTTTTTCTTATCAGAGCAGAGTCAGAGCTGTTAAGCGAATAAAATGTGTTTTTTTTTATGCTCAGATTATCCATTTTATGTTCCTTTTTTAACTCGCAGAGTGCTCAGAGCACGATCTGTAAGCTTGTAAAACTGTTAACAAAAAAACGTCAATTTAAGAATAAAATAATAAAAACTCCATTAAAACAAAAAAACTCGTAAGTACATCAAGACATTTTGTTTTTAAGTTTTTTTTTAATTTTATTTTTTTAATATTAAAAAATGGAGAACGTAGATTTAGTAAAATAAATGTTGATAAAATCAAACAATAATGACGTTAGAAAATAATTGGGATAGAAATTGACAATCTGTGTTCTATGAGCATTTCTTTTTTAACTCAGAGCATCAGAGTTTGGATAAAATTTTAATCTAAGAATAGTTTTGATCTTAAGAATAGTTTTGCTCGACACGTTAAGGACACCTTTTAAATTTAAGAAAACCCTTTATCATATGTTGAAATATAATATAGAAGTTTAAAAATTTGTATATTACTAAATTAAAATTTAGACGGGTATTTAAGCTGCAGGTGCTTAAAAATAGCAAAAATTTCAATTTTTGACCTCTAAAAGATAAACAGTGACCGTGAGAAAAAAACCGACTTATCTTAACCGAATTGTACTAATTTGCGAGGATCTAACTTCTTACAATCATTCAATTCTCTGGCTTGAGTCGTTTAGAATACATGAGGGGTCTTTTGGAAAAAACTTAGTTTTATATAACGTTTATATTTAATATTAGCAATACTTACACGCAGTTAAAATTTCTTTTCTCTATTTTAAACCATATAAAAATTTTGTGAAACAGAGTGAAAATATATAAGCACATTTTTATAAAATCTTTTGACAATATGTTATTAACAAGATATACTAATAAGAAATTCTTCAATGTTTAAAGAGGTCATATCATGTTTATGAAAACACAATCTATTAAAATTTTTTTGCAAATTATGCAATTTTTGATTAGCAATCTTATTCGTGTTAATTAGGGAAAATTTTACCCCCTTAGTGGTTTTATAGTGATTTAAAGTTTTAGACCTCAATCGGCTTAAGATGTCTTGGCCCCAATTAAAGATTTCCACCTTCGCTTTAGCAAAATAAATAAATTAAGAGGAAATGAGTTGTTCCTAGCAACCTTTGATGAATAGGTAGGTACAGTCTTTTCTGAAAATAACCTTGCAAGTTTTTTTTTATTAACCATTAAACTTTGATCAAACTTAACTAAAATAGAACAATATTTTATTAACTGTCATAATTTTTTAAGTCTTTTATAATTTAATAATAAAATATCATAATTTTTATTATAGCTTAATTACACACACCCATTTTTTTTTAATCTTTGATTATATATTTTCTAATCATATTAAATTAAATTTCAATTAAAACTTTAACTTATATTGAAATTTTATTCGTCATAAATAATCAAATAAGTAATTTGATTACTTATTTTATTACTCATTACTTGCATTTCCAAAAAAAGAATTTTGACATCGTTGAGAAAATCACGTACCGTTTTTTTGTTTCAGTGTTACCGCTTTTCTTTTTGTTGTTTTTTTTTTAATCAAATTTAGATATAACACTTATATTAAAGATAAAAAAAAAATACTTTTCGATAAGCATGTTTTTTTATTCATTCAATTTATTAACGTTGGGGTATTGTTTAACTTTCTTATAAGGTACCATTTTTGAAAAGTATTCGTATTTCGTAAGTACATAGTCGTAAGCAATAAATTTTACGTGTTATACTTATTTCATTGAATACCATTTTTGTAATTAAGGACTCAATATTGACATTGATTTTATATGGTTTAATAGCTTCAAATAAAATATTTTTTAATTCAGTTTTTTGCACTAAACATCTTTAAACTCAATAATTTTATTAAAATTAAATTAAGTTTGGATTAAATTTTTCTAGTTTTTACTATAATTAGTGTGTAGAAAACAAGGCAGTTTCTAAAATGATTTTCGAAAACCAATGTTGCTAAGGAAATGAAATTAAATAGTCGCTATATATGCGAGTTAAGGCAAATTCTTTAGTTAAGAACTTTAACTACTAATTAGCATATAAGAATGTAATATTTAAGCTTAGTTTTGGCATTCTGTTGCACTTCTAGATGTTCTCAAGTTTGTAGGTTTATAGATATCAAATTGATGGACTTTAGTTTTTGATAGTAGTTACGTTACCGGTAAATTTGCTAAGAAAGATAAGATATTAAGATAAGAATTAGTTAAAATATGTGTTTGAAATATTTATTTATTTATTAAGTATTTTCAACTGCATACAATGGCTTTGCAAATTGACAGGCCCTTTTCCTTTCGGATATGGATCAACAATGTTATTTTATATGTAATATAATTTATTTTGTTTATATTATATATATAGGCATAGTTGTAGAAGTGCCGATCTCTCCTTCGAATGAATTCATTCGGATCTATGGTAAAACTGAAAAACCTTCATTACCTCCCTTTTACCACTAGGTTAAAATTAATGGCATAACCAATTAAGTTTTAGCGCTATTTCAATAATATTAAAAACAAATTAAGATAATGAACTAAATAAATACAAAATATAAAAAAATAATTTACCTGAACAATATAACTCACAGATAAATACTGCATATCTATATTGAAATCTTAGACGTTATTTCATTAGGAAGGAACTAGTATAGCTATAACTATGTCTAGAACATTTCCTTTATGATGTAAAATTTTCAGTAATTCATAAATATTCCGTAAAATATTTAAATTCCCAATAGAATTTTAATATCATAAATATTTAAAGTATAAAAATGCAAAAAATTCAATAATTCATAATAAAATGTAAATACAATAAAATTTAAATATCATAAAATGTAACGTTTTAAAGCAGCTTCCAGACTACTTAACTCTTAACAAAATATTTAAATTTAATTGGTAATAAATTTTAATTGTCTGCTTATACTTTTAAAATCATTTTTTCAAATGCAAAAACAAACATTTTTAATACAAACAAAATTGCAACAAAATTGATTATTATTCTTATAGATATTTTATAAGATACACATGTTCATATAAACATACCATATGTTCATCTATGTATATATATATTTTTTTTTGGATTGTATACATTAATATTATTAAAACTAATTTGTATAAGTATATAGGTCCCATAAATAGGTTGCAAAAAAATGTTGCCATATAGTTTTACCTTAATTGTCTGTCAGTCTGTCCGTTAGAAATTAAATTTTAGCTACGGATAAATTATAAAAGAAAATAATTAATTTTACCTAAAAAAAAAAAGTTTTTATATACCTAGTCTCATCAGTTCGAGCTACAGCGCGCCAAGATTTGGAGGAAAAATGTGACGCAATTTTTATTAGTTATTAATCTGGAAAAGCTGCCCTTTCTTAAATTCATATATCTGCAGCCCTATTGTTTACAGAGCTACAAGCCACCCAAATTTCCCAAAAGAAATTTTTCGAAAGTTCAATAAATTATTAATCTAAAAACGTCAAGCAAATAATATACTTATTTAATAAAAATATTATGCGACACTAAATTTTGCAAAATGTTTAAGCCTCATTAATCTTCCAAACAGTTTAGGAATTAGTTCAGAAATTTGAAATTTTGAAAGGAGTCGGATCCATTAAAAATAACGACTAATGTAAAAAAAACAATATTTTTTTAAGAACAGCTGTTGGAGCTGTAAAGAGTCACAAATGTGACTCCGCTATTTTTAAACATCAGCAACAGTATTCAAGCCCAATTTTTTTAAAAACATGTAGGCACCTACCAAAATTAAAGCTCCAACATTATATTTTAACATTTAACAGTTTGTTTTAACATTTTAACATTTATAACATTTATTTAACAATTATACAATAACATTCTAAGAACTTAATATGAAACATTGTTTAATTTTGGAAATGTGCTTTTCTAAAAACCTGTTTTTCATTACTTACTTCAATACAGATAAATAACTTAATTTTTGTTCTATTTTATTTTTTTTTTAATTTTAATTTATCTAATTTTCAAGAATAATGGGTGATAAAATTATTCGCAAAAATTTCATATGGTAAAAATAAAAAAAAAAAATAAAAATTTTGGCAAATTATTATTACGAAAATATTATAAAAAGTTTTTTTGTTCTGGAAAAACTATTTTCAATATTGTTCAACGAAAGATTTTCAATGTCTATGTTAATAACAAGTGACATCATTGCCAATTAACAAAAAAATATTTACCAATTCACATACATACATATAATATCATCTATTTAGATTCGTTTACATATTATATATAAGTATGTACATTCGAAATGTATTTTATCAATTATTTTCGAAATTATTATTTAACAACGGTTTTTACATTTTTATCAAAAATTAAAATCTTATTGCATTGCAAAATATAATTAAATTATTTTGCAAAAGATAACATACATCAAGTACCTATCACGTATAATTTTTGCAAAAAAAATTTCGTAAATAAAATATTTTTTTTTTTAAAGTGTTACTAAATAATTTTTTTTATTAATTAAAAAACAAATATTTATGAATAGATACTTGATAATTTAACCAAAAAAAAAACTAGTTATTCAAAAATAATTAATGATTTAAAAAGAAAAAAGATATATACAATATCTTCGAAAATTAGGATAAGATAAGGAGTCTTCCAGGTGTTAAGAAACAGCCACATAGAACTGAAATTAACAAACCGATTAACTGATTAAATACTTCTTAGTTCTTAAGCAATACAATTGAAGAACCATTGCTTAACTTTGTTTTCATTATTCGATTCGAAAATGTTCGGAATGTAATATATTATATTTTTTTGATATTTGACTAAATTTCGAATTATTCAAAAAGTAACAGAACGAAGAGAATAACAATTTGAGGGGCACAGCAGTTAAAGTGCCGACTTTCATGCGAAAGGCTAGGGTTCGTATCCCAGTGAAAGTGAAAAAAACTATTCTAGTTTCGACTCTACTTAACTACCATTCGCCATTGGCTTCAAATTAATGGCTTAATTAATAATTAATAAATATACATTGTATCAAAAATACATTGATACAACAATATAAACCAATAATTTAATTGAATAATAAAACTCATAGATATAGAATACCACATAACTCATATTTTAAGTTATCCTTTTTTACTTTATAATTTAATTTAATTTAATTTTTTCATAATTTAAAACGTAACTAAAATAAAAATTACATTTTTTTCAAATCATGTTTTTCTTATTAAATGTGAGCATACTCTGTTTATGCTTTGCTCAGAACGTGCTCATTTGGTTCAGAGCGTGCTAAGATCTATGCTCGGATTTGAAAAAAACGCCTAATAAGTTTGGAAAACATGAATAAAACAATTTATTTAAAATATAGATATTTATATTTACCAATTCAAAAATATCTTCATTTTCACTTTAAAAATAGAATTTATTTTAGTATAACTAAAAAGTGTCATTGGTACATTTTAAAGTCAAAATAAAATTTCGCAACTTATAACTAACCTCCAGTAAATTAATCTCAAATAAAAAGAAATTTCAAAAAAATATAAATACAGTGAAAGCTCTCTTAACCGGACGTTCTTATATACGGACATTGCCTAATCATAACCTACTTAAAAGAATTAATGTAGGTTCTGAATCTGGCCTAATACATAGAGGTACTTTTTATTGCTTATTTTTTAAAACGTTCTGAGCAATGAAGAGAGTATGTATTAGTAATCAGATGCAAACTCGCTCTCTTAAGAATCAAAAATTTTTAAATTTTTTAAAAATAATACATATTAGGTTTGTTAGGTTTATTACATATACATTTTAGGTAAAGTTCACCAATTCTTGAACAATTGGAAGCTAAAAACCTACTATGAAGTCTTAAAAACTATTGATAGTTTAAAAAAATTTGCGACATTTAAAGAGGATCTTACAGCATTCCAGTTTATAAAAAACTTAAAAACACATTTCAAAAATAATGTTTTAAAAATTGACCAGGAAAAAATACGGCAGTCAAAGATTTCAAATTTTTTAAAAGACTACTAATTCTTAAACTCTAAAATGGAAGTAGTATGTAATTTAACCAAATAATGTTAATCTGTATTGAATTTATTGAATTTTTGTTTAGTTTTTTGTAGTAATTTTTATTTTCTTTTGTTATTTAGTTTTTATGTTGTTTTACCATTATAATTTTACCCTTGAAAAAACGTTATTAAAAAAATAAACAAAGAATTTAAGAAAAGTTATAAAAAAAATTTTCTATTAACAGGACAATTCTCATAAGCGGACGAAAATTTTAGAACCGTGAGTGTCCGTTTATGAGAGCTTTCACTGATATAGGCGAAGAATAGTCGGAAAAAAAAAAATTTAAATCTGAAAATGGAATTCATACAGTACGTAGTTTGAGGGGTCTCGGTGGGTTCGATTCCCGTTCTGGTCATGGATTTCTTTAATTGAAAAAAAAAAATTATTATTAAAAATTAATTTTTCTTTACAAATCCCCATGGTGACAATTTTATAATCTTTCTAATCAAATACACAACTTATACTAAAATGAATATAAAATATTTATTCTAAAACTTCGTGTTTCCTCTAAAAACATTTAAAAATAAGTTGCAAAATAATTATTTTATTTTAATTCGTGAATTTTAAATTTTTATTTTCAAACAGCAAATGCTAACATTCTTTGAATTTATTAATTGCGAAATTAATTCATTAAAAATTCCATTTTTTAATTTATTCTTTATTTCTTTTTGTTAAAACGTTGATTTGATAACCACTTGTCAATTTTTGTATAACAATCATAATATTTTTTTTTTGCAAAACTACCACTTTAAAAAATAATAGAAAATAGATTTGGAAATTCCTAAGCTTAAAAATATGTTATGAATTACTTAGAACTTCTATTAACCAGAATTTTTAATATCACTAGTTTTTTAATATTGAAGTTTGAAATCGGTTATTTTTCTACAAATTAAAATTAAAATTAAGTACTTAATTAATATTCGTTGAAAGAACCTAAAAAATACTCGTATCTGAGGCAATTTTCTATTGAATATCAAAATGATAACATTCCAAGAAAAGTTTTTACAATTTGTTGTTATTTTCAAACAATTTAAATTCCACATGAAGTGTTACTATCAAAATAAAAGCTTTTTTTACTAATAAATGAATAACTTATAAGCAAATATATACGATTAATACATATACGTATATATAACATGCATATATATGTACATGTATTTATTAATAACGTTATATATACTATACTATAGAAAGCAAACTTGTTACCGCTCAAAATGACGATCGAGGCCTGAAGGGTGTAAACCTTATACCTATCTGGAATCAATATTAATACTTATATACAATTTTTAAAACTTTTAAATTAAAATGCTAATTAAATTGAGCTTTAGCAAGAAAAAGTAGTGAAATGAACTAAAAATAAATAAATAAAACTGGGTCTTTAAACACTTGAATAACAATATGAAGAAAAAAAAAACAATTTAAAACAATAAAATATGTATATGAGGCACATGGTTTTTTAATAATTTCATCATAGGAACAAGATTTTAATATATGCTACGAATACAAACTGATTTCTAAGAAAGCAAGACACAAAACAAATCTGTTAAAATATTTAAATTCAATTTTCAAGTCATGCATTTTGATTAAAAATCAAAATTTAAAAAATATAAAAAATACCTGAAAAAGTTAAGTATCTTGTCTTTTTTTAGCTTTTTTATTGCTTTAGATTTTTTATTTTTAAAATAGTTTGTATTTTTTTATTATATTTACTTACTAAATGTATATTTTTGAATTTTAAATCTTTTAATTTTTTCGTGTAAAGACAAGTTCAAGGTTATATTTAGTTTTAATTGCAATTTCAAAACATTATACTTAATATTATATTATACTTTTGTTGAATTAAAATTTAAAAGTTTAAATTATATACATACACTAGAATCGCTATTCGCGAAGCGCTCAAAATTAAAACGATTTTCGCATTCAAATTATTATTTATTTGTAAACAAATAATTAAGTGGTTTTAGTCGATTAATAAATAGGTATATTCATATATGTACATATGAAAGTAATTATATGCAAGTAATAATCTAAAAGTGATTACATAAATGTATGAAATTATATCTACAACTATTATAACATAGATTGCAAATATCAATTCGATATAAATTTTTATGTAATTCAACAATGTAAACGTCATCCACGTCGTCACTGTAGACAAGTTTAATTTATTTTAACCATAGAATTACTAGTACAAGAATGGTAAAAGAATGTTTCCGACTTTTTTTTTCTAATGTGGTTTCCTATCTTGAGGTATTCCGACCAAAAAACAGATATGAGTTTTCTTATGCGTATACAAATTGTACGAGTACTTCATCTCATTATTTAAAGAAGAATAAATAAGAATGGGTTATAAGCAGTTTCTCATTAATTCTTTTGTTTACATTTTTCTATTGAAATACATTTGATTGTATAGAGCTTGTATATTGTAAGTTATTTCGTATAAAGATATTTACGATTTGATTTAATTTACTTTTAATTTAAAATATTTAGTTTTTAATTGAATATAATTCAACAAAATATCAACAAACAAATTTTCAGTAGTAATGGAATCTCTATCAAAGTGTTTTTTATTTTATTTTTTATGTTAAGTTTAAACTTATATATAGGTATATTGGTTTATAATAATATGGATCAAAATAATTAATAAAATTAAACGATTTTCAAACTTGAATAGGTAAATAAATAAATTACTTTTTATCTCTAATTTGTTAAATTTAATTTATTACCTATTAAAATTAAAGAAAAAAAGGTCACGTTTCCTTAAAACAAAAAAAAAAAAAACAATTTATGACTAAATGTATCTAAAAGCGGTTTTGTATCAAAAACAGATTACTGTGACAAATTTTTTCTTAAGACCAATAAAGCGAAACAAACGGCATATTCCAATGTGTTATGTATAAGTGTAATTTTATAATATTGAAGGTTAAACCAAATTTTACAATATTTTTTTACTGAATATACTTATACATTCATCTGTTATTTGACATGATCTTCAAATTAGCCTGTTCCTATTTTAGTTGTACTTGATCTTCAATCATCACACATATTGCATCAAACCATTATACACTCTTAAAAAGCGCTACTTCTATTTTATATACACCTTATAATTATTTCGTGCAAATCCATCATATGCATTAAAGTAGGTAAAAATACCGGTAAATTTTTAAAAATTTTAATTTATTTATAAGACAGTTATATAATAACTGTATAACAATTTAAATTTTAAATAAATTTACATACCACGAATATTTATAGAATGATTCATATCTTTTTTGAAAATAAACTTTATATTGTATACTAATTAAAAACTCATTATGTTTTTCTATGATTTTTCTTTTTATTAAATTTGCTGTATCTATGCGTTATTTTATTGGTTTATACATAAGTATTTAAAAGCTACTATACATTTGTTAACATAAATTGATTTAAAATAAGCTTTTAATTATTTCTTATATACATATGTTATATACTTATGTACCTATACATAATAATAGTTAAAAGTTCAGAAATTTTAAACCAATTTGCAAAAAAGTTATGAAATGAAATATAATTATTAATTTTTATATTTTTTTAAATTTATTTAAACTATTTAACAACGTGAACTATTCTTTAAAAGCTTTAAAATAAACTAAATTTATTTTCAAGAAATTAAAACGTTAAATTATCAATGTGTTAAGTTTTTTTGTATACATATGTACTTTAAGTCAATATTAAAGTTGTAAATTTATCAAAATCAAATAAGTACATATATGATAATTGACAGCTTTATTTATTTTTTAATTTTTTTTTCTGTAAGCGTTTAAAAATTAAAAAAAAATTAGTTATATAGAAATTTTATCAGAATTCAGTTCTTACTTCCTTAAATGGACAGACACATTATCAAGGTCATTTGCAAATCATGTTGATTTAATTTGCAACCATTAATTAACGGATATTAAAATTTATAAAATGTTAAATAAATATATATACATTAATGGAAACTCTTGATAATATATATATATATATATAGTAAAGTATATTAAGAAAAAAATTTAAGGTTTGTATTATGTATAAATGTATGTGTATGTAGGTACTTATACATAAAATAATTTTTTCAACGCTTGATGAAATTCGTGCGATTTTTCAGTTATTTTGTGAAATTGCATTAAAATATTTCGTCATAAAATAAAGATTAAAATAATTTCAACCATTAAAATAAAAGTAATTGTAAAAAGTAAATTGGGTATTTTGTATATAAACGAGTTTATATTTAACAATTAGATGATTTAAATTTTTAACTGGATTTTTAAGAATGAAAAAATCAGTTTGTCACACAATATTTAATAGAAGCTCAATAAAATTAAAAATCCCTTATCAAACAAGTTATTTTTTGATTACATGATGGATGTAAGTGTTTAAGATTTGCACTCAACCAATTTCTAAATATGAAAGAGTATGGGTGAATTTTAGGAGAAGTTGGTTTAACCTTCATTGGATTTATAATAAGACCAGAGTTACTTACGAATAACATTACATGAAAGCTGTATAATCATTTTATACGCTACAGATATACTATTTTTACATGAATTTAGTCGTTTTTCAAATTGAATTTTCAAATTAATTTAGTCCATTTTGTTGAAAGCATTGCTGTACCTTGAGACCCATACGACGAACTAATATGATTTGGAAAACCTTGGCCCCAGTTTAGTAATAGAAACTGGAAAAAAATTGAAAAAACAAATTAAGATAAGTCTCAAAAACTTGCATCTAAATTTTCGGACCTTGTTTTAAGGCGAGCTTAAGAATTGCACTTTTTCAATTTTCCTTCCTTATTTATGTTCTACTAAAAAACCGGCGTATATTTTTTTCAGATATGTTATATTTGCCTACTGGATCCCAAGAAACGGGACGGACTAAAAAAAAGGCCAATTTGATTTGAAAAAAAAAAGAACAAATTCATTTGAAAATAGACAAATTGCCAAGTTTAGATGAAAAGAGTATAAATGCGAACGAATATAAACTTCAAGTTTAAAACATTTATGAGAAAGACTTATTATTCAAATTCGATCCATGAAGAATATGATTATAAAAAATATACATAGGTACTATAATGTATTTAAGTATGTTAATAATACGTATAATAAATTTTAAAAATATTTTAAGAATAATATTTCTTCCTTAGCAACATTCTAAAGCAAAAAAACAAAACCAATTTGTAAGCTACTATTCTTTGTTTGAGTTCTCTTTCAATCTGATAATTGATTTATAGGGTCTATGACACTTTACTGAAAAAAAAAATCCCGAATGATTTAAAATTTTTAAAAAAAAAATCCCAAATGATTTAAAATCTTGAAAAAAAAATCCCGAATTATAAAACCTTATTCAGGTTGGGTACGAAGTTGCATAAAAAAAACTTCCACTTAAATATACATACATATTTAGAAAAAGGTAAATATAAATACTCTGGAAAAAGCAGCATTCCTGATTTTGTATCCAACTCTGAAATCCTAAGATTTTTTATATAAATAATGAGTTAACAACAAAAGATTTAATAATATGTGGGCTGATTTTTTGGTTTTCAGCTGGGTGGTTATCGGCTGGGTGGCACTGGTTAGAGTGCCGACCTTTCATGCGAGAGGCCCCGGGTTCGAATCCCAGTGAAAGTGAAAAAACTTTTATCTGGTTTTCAACTCGACTCAGCTACCATTCGCCTTTGGGTTCAAATTAATGGCTTAATTAATAATTATATATCTTTAATAAAAAATACATTGTTATAACAATATAAACAAATACAAAAATGTAAACAAATAATTCAATTAAATAATATAACTCACTGATATAGAATACCATATAACTCAAAAACCAAATTATTACAATATAAACAAAAAAGAACTGCATTTATTGAAAATCTAAGACATTTCTACATGTTATAAGGCGTAGTACTTTCTCATGTTTAAATTGTATGTGGAATTCATTTGATCAGTTCTAATATATGAATATATATCCCCTGTTCCGACATGCACATATATAGTCAGGCTGTTTAGCCTATCACAGTGAACAGTTAGCACGTAGAGGTGCCGGCAAAAAAAAAGTATTTTATTTTCGGGATAATTTGAAACATTCGAAATTTTTTTTTCAGTGAACTGTCATGCACGCTAATTGATAAATAACTGCTATTTATATATACCACCGTGCTTTAATTTCACATAACCACATTCTTTCTATTTTGTATATATCATAAATTTTATTTTATTTTTTTACCTGTTCAAAATCAATTTCAATAATGTTTAAATAAGCTTAAAATTTTTTTAAAATGGAACTTTTCTCTTTTATAAAAAAAAAATGCGAACCCACGAAAACAAACAAAAGACAAAACAAAAAAATATTAACAGTTATTATAATAAAAGCATATAAAATAATATATAGAGTATAAACCAGTTATAAATAAAAGTTATAAAAATAGCATTGTAAACAAGTACTGTATGAAAAAGAAATATACAACAATACAAAAAAAAAAACAAGAAGGGACCTTGAAAGCCGCAGGGTTGTAGAGAGGTAGTTATTTCGATTTTTTTTTTTTAAAAAAAAGTTGATTTTATTAAAGTATGTATTTCGATTCGGAACTAATTTGTAAAATACAAAATATTCCATATTACTGAAGGTGTTTTAATGCTCGAAGGTAGGTTTGAATTTAAGTAATGATAATTTTATAAAACTTAAAATATCTAATTACAGTGATATTGATTGATAGGTATTATTAAAAATTATTTACGTAAATACACATACACATATAAAACACAGTTATATTTTTTTTGCTGTTATTTACCTGTGTCATTTAATTGAATAATAATAATAATAATAAAAAAAACTCAAAAACTATTCAAGCATTAACTATACACTTATATTGTGTTTTTCGATTATTTATTTATATGCGTGTATTAAAATATTTACAGGGTTATTGACATGACAGGCCCCTTTTACTGTCAGATAAAAGTATGTTAAAAAATATAAAAGCAAAAATATTATGAAAAAACGTAAACAGATATACTTATAACTGTTTGTGCTCTATTCATTGCAAAATTCAATGCAAATTTAAATATGAAGACAGTGAAGGATTTTTGAACATAATTTTTTTTTATTATAGTTTGTGTTTAACCTTTTTGTTTTTAATAATATATTGTGTTATTGTATTTATGTATAGATTAAAGCAATAGTAGTAGTAGTAAATTGTAGGTGAAATACAAAATTTTCACTCAATTCTATATTTGAAAAATGAAGGGCGTCGTAAGTTTATTTTATAATTTTGTTTTAATTGTTTTTAGAGGAATAAAAAATCTTGAAAACCAAATTTAATATTTAAAAAAAAAAAACAATTGAATTAATTTAAGGAAATCGTTTTTATGAAATAAGAAATTTACAAAAAAATAATCAATTTTAGTCAAGTTTATAAAGAAAACAAAACAAATCTGTGCAAAAATTTTGATGTTGAAATTCAGTTAGATTTAAGTGTTGTCGTTTTGTTGAAAAAAAAAAAGATTAAGAGAAGGTCATCAACAAAATTGAAATAGAAAAATGAAAGAATTAGAGGAATAATTCAATTTCACTTCCTCTAAAAAAAGAGCGAACTTTCAAGGTATGAGGTATTTCAAATGACCTTTAAAGTTTTAAAAAAGTAGCTTTAAAGCTTTGAAAAATTCTAAGGGTATAGTTCCAAATTTTGAAAATAAAAATAAAAATTCTTTTGATTTGGTTGTTGGTAATTATCAAAATAGAAAAGCTTTAAATATTTTCTTTGTTGTTTGACTTACACAAAATTTTTGAATTCTGTTAAATTTGTCGGATCTTGATAAGCGTTATATAAAAATTTGTTCGTTGTCATACACAAAAATTTTGGAATTACATATATGGAAAAACTTCTGGCCACGAAGAATAACTAATGATAAATTATTAAGATAAGAAAAAAGAAATACATATGAATAGGACACATACTACCATTGCTAAACTAGCATTAGATTGAAACAATTAGAGAAGACGAGTATTCAGATCCAGAAACTCTTCGAGAAAAACTAAAGAAAAAAAAATACAAAGAAAAAGAAAAATATGGGAAGAAGCCAGTGGTTAAATGAACAGCCCAAAATAGAATAGGAAAGCGTGGCTTTGTAGAAACTCTATTTTCTCAAAGGGAGTAAAAAAGGAGAAAAATAAACTATTATAAATTAAGTACTTAATTTTTTTTTATAAATTTGAATGATTGATTAATAAAGCTGGGGCGTCGGTGGGTTAATGGGTTGCCTTACTAACCGACGAGGTGTGTATTGGATTGACGTACGGATAATCATTTTTTAAATTATTTTTCTTTACAAATCCCCATGGTGACCAAATATATAATATAAACAAAATAAATAATATTATTTATACATTAATAGAACGTATCGAAAGTGGGTATACGAGCCGAAAGGTCGGTCTGTTAGGATGGCACCCCATCTCAAAACTACAAAAATTAATAAATCTTCCAATTAGTAATCTTACAGATTTTAATAAATATGTATTAAATTTAATTATTTTTTTTTATATTCCCATTTCGATTTCTGAGACCTTTTATTAGATTTGGAAAAAAATCTTACGGTTTATGCCAAAATCGTTTCAGCACTGTCTTGATTAATACGTAAAGTATCACTACACCACCGAAACCCCATTAAATTATTTTCAATCATTCATGCATTTCATAATATTTTTAAATGAAATCTAATTACAAAAACTTTTTTTAAATCTAATATTTAACAACAATGCTTTTATAGTTGTAATAATTTTATAGCATTATATAATAATTTATAATGCTTAAGTATTATGTATGAAAAACTGTGTGAGTGAACTTAATTATACATTTATATGCGTAAACACTTTTTTTTTGTATTTATAATGCCGCAAAAACAATTGGAAAAATGACATCAAAAACATAAAATTACTTGTTTTTCTTTATTTACTTTCTTTTGTTTAACACTTCGGTTGAAAAGAAGACGTTACGTTGGTTGAACTGTGATGGAGACAGAAAATATAAACAAATTACATATTGATCCCATATACTCACATGTAATATAAGTGCTTAAAAAAGCCGTGACATTTAGAATTTTCATTACAATCATTTTCATTCTATTTGTTAACATTTTTTTTTAAATAAAGAGTTAAGTACATACATATGTATATATATTATTATACAAGATACCTATAAATTGTAGACATATTCTTTTATTTTTGAACTGACACATTGATATAATAAATATAAACAAGAATAAATTAATTAATTGTTCGACAAAAATTGACAGATCTAATAGAAAATCTAATAGCATCTAATAGCAAATCTTTGAAAAAATAACGGAAAATCATATTAGTAACATTGAAAAAATTCTTTACTTAACCAAACTTATTCTTAAGGGGAACTCTTTAAATGAGTACTTTGACAACATTTTAACAACTTTCTCAATCAACCAATTTATTTATAAAGAGTAATGACATTCGTAAAATACACAAATTATTAAATTCTTTTGATAGAAGTAAAGCATTCCCTAAGCACATGATAAAAATGAGAAATTTTGAATCATAAAATTAAATAAAATTAACAAAATCGAAAAGAAATATTTAAAAAAGAAAATATAAAAATATCAAAATTAGATGTCAACATAACCTCACAAATTACTTACACATTTGCAGCAACATATGATTTAAAAACTGTTTAAAAATCTCTGTTTAATTAAAATAAAATAAAAAAAGTCAAGCAAATTTTCAGAAAAATTTATATTTTAAGTATAGTTATGTATATTTTTATATACTTTTTGTACATATATTTTTAAATAAACTTTTTGTATTTTTGTAAACACGTATATATATATATAAACATATAATTATTAAACACGTACAATATAAATAGAATCTAGGTTATTTTTTTTTTTTTTTTTTTTTAATTAAATACTTAATTTAGAACAATTTTGAATTAAAAAAAATTAGAAAATATTTAATTTTTATAAATTTGAAATTTGAAAATATAATTTTCCATTGTTTTAAAACAAAATTATAATATTGAAATTATCAATTGACACTTATTTATACGTGCACATATAAATGTATAACTATATTAATATTAAATATTATAATTTAATTTTTTATTTTAATTTTGACACATGAATTTTGCTTTTAAATAACACCATTTAAAAATTTTTTATAAATATATGGATTCAAGTTGACACAATTTTATATTTTTAAAATTTTTCATAATTTTTAATAATTTTTCTTTGTAAAAAAAAAAAACAAAATGACAAAAAAAATAAACACAATAACTGGAACAAAATTTAAATTTGAAATTTTTTTTTTTTTTGTGGAAAGATTAATCACATTTTTTTCTTAAAATATATTTTTGTGTTTAATATAATATATACTAATTAATATCAATATATGTACATATATATATTTAAATTAATTTTTTTTTTTTTAACTTTTAATTAAAAGTTTTGACGAGGTCTTATTATGCACTCATTTATAAGAAATTAAAACACGATTTTTATAAATTAATATTATATTTTATACTTTAGTTTGTCAAATTTGTTTTATTTTTATTTTGTATATAGGAAATAAAATAATTTTTACATATTTTTCGTCAAGAAATACAAAAAAAAAAAAAATTAAGATGCTACCTACTTTAACCAGGGCCAAATCAACAAATATTGTACGACAAATCCTCAATTTCTCGCCAAGAGTTTCAAGTTTAAAAATAAATTTCAATGGTAATAAAAATACAGAATAAAAATATATATATAAATACATATCTAAAGATCCGAATAGAGAAAAATATTAAGTATAGAAATTTTTGCTCTTTTTATTACATAGAAATTTTTTTTTTTAAAAAAAATTAATAAAGAAAAAATTTTTTCAATAATATTTTTGTTAATTTTATTTATTTTTATAAAAATTATATAGCGTTCAGTTTAATAATCAAAGTTTCCTCAATATTTTAAATTTCTAACTCTCACGATTTTTGAGTGTCAACAAAACTAATATAGTAAAGAGAAGAACCATATTAGTTACGACGACAGTTTTTTTTTTAACACGTAAATGTCAAATTAATCTGACGTAAAAATCGAAATTTTCCAAATATCGTCAATGGGATATACGTGCTACTGTCTAAATACACAAATCGCATTTTATTCGATTGTTTGGATAATAATTTCCATTAAAATAAATTAAATAAGTTTGCAACATTAATAAAACTGGTTATGTAGACACTTTGCATGTGTACAGTATTAAAGTGTTAAGAGTATAAATAAATAAAAAAAAAATTATTTCCAATTTTGCTTTTTTAAAGAAATTATGTAATATCATAAAGTAACATATATATAGAGTATTCACGTAGAACAAAATTCGTTAGTCATTTCTTTTTAAAAATCCCGTCCCATTTTACTCAATATCCAGTCCCATTTTTACTCAACACTCAAAATTAATTTTAAAACTCAAATATTTTTACATAAAAATTGAGAAGAATTTTTTTTAAGCTCTAGAAAAAAAAAAATTCTTCATAATTTGAGTATTATCATATGATATTATATGAAGAGTATATGTATATGTATGTACATATTCACATATTTACATTTTTATGCATATTTTTATGAATGTTAAGAAAAATGTATGTGTGTACATATTTTTTTGTAAATGTAACTTTTTTTATGTGATATTTTTCTCTATTTTTTTTTTGATGTATTTTTTATGTATTCTTATTTTGATATTAAGAATTATAATCAATTTAATAAAGGCGCGCATTTTTAAAAGTGTCAAGTGTTTATTTTGTTACAAGTGTTTATTTTGTTATGAAGATATTATTAAGTATTAAAATTTGAATTAAAAAAATTGAGGAACAAAATTTACATGTAAGTATTAATTTATAAATTTTCTATTAGAATAAGTATTATATTTTAGACAAAAGCAATTAAAAAAGAAAAATAACATTCGCTACATGACAAGTTATCACTATTAAAGTAATTACATATTTTTGCGAAATTTTTTTTTTTACAAAATTTGAATTTCCAGTTAAAAATTTTTTTTCATATCCCCCAAAATTTCGTGTAATTACGAGGTATAACTTGTCACATCATAGCTTATTGCTTTTACTATAGCTTTTCTCTAAATTTCATTGCATTTTTCTTATAACTTATCATGCAAGATGTTACATTAGAAATAGTAATCATAATAATATGTATGTACCTACATACATGTAAAAAAAAATTTGGATTATGAATTTTAAAAGTAAACTTAATTGCTACATTTATTTAGGAATAAAAAATACTTTACTCATGAAACACCTTGCATTTTTATATGTTCTAATTTTCTTCATCTGAAACAATGCGGTATATTTTTATAAAGCCATGTAAAAATTTTGTCTATTAATCTTCTGAAAAATATTATAATACTTTATGTCTTTTATGTAATAATCTTATGATTATTATGTATTTGATGTATTATTATAAAATAATAAACTTTTTTTTATAAATATACTTAAATTTGGTTAAATTCTGAACATCAAATTAGCGTTTCGGCCTGATAGATATATTCCGCATTGTCAGAAATATCTATTTTCTCTGCTTATTCCTTTTGTCATTCCTTCATTTTCTTTATGCATGTTTTAAATGAAGAATGTTTAAGGACGTAAAAGCAGATTACCGTAAGAATGGTACCCCTTGCATAGTGTGCAATAGAAGTAGACGTAATTTTGACGGTAGGCTGTATGAATTTCCAAAAGAGAAAAATTTATTCGAAATGTGGGTATCGGCATGTAGTGTAAGTATAGAAAATTTAAAAACAAAAAAATTATTTATTTGCGAAGACCATTTCGAGAAAAAATTTTTAGGGAGAAAACTAAAAAAGGGAGCTTTTCCAAGTTTGTGTTTGCCACATAATAATATTGAAATCAATCCTATAACTCCACTATCTAATTTAAACTTTCAGTCAAAAGAGTTTTCAAATTTTAATAAAGAAAATATTTTTTCTAAAACATTTAATAATAACTCAAATATTAAAGTTTATAGTCAAAAAAATTTAGAAAATTTAAAAGTACCCTTAGAAAACATTCGAACGGTGTCTCCAAATGAATTGTCGATTAATTTTTGTAGGCATTGTTTGAAATTCCAAAAAAAAGAAAATTTTTATTTTAAAAAATTTTCCACATGTCATAAAACATTAGGTCATATAAAAAAAAAAAATGTTTATTTAAAAAAAAAAATTATGTATTTAAAAATTCAGAATAGGAAATTACAATTAAAAATAAAAAAGGAAAAGCAGGATTCTTTATCTAATACAATTGATAGGCAGTCTCATTTAGCAAACGATGCCAAAACTTTTTTAAAAATGAATTTCAAAAATGGAAAGATATGGTCAAAAGATGAAAAAAAGGTAGCTTTAAATATACATTTTAGTTCTCCAAAAGGTTATTTATTTTTAAAGAATGCGATAAAGTTAAATTTACCCCATTTTAGTTCCCTTAATAGGTGGATCCCTATTAAATATTTAAATGTAGGTCTTAATGAAAAGAATATTAATGAATTAGGGATTATATTTTCAAATAAAAATTCTCTTGAAAAGGAAGCAGTATTAGTTTTCGATGAAATTAGTATTAGAAGGGATCTTAACTATAATAGTGCATTGGATCAAATTAGTGGTTTTTCGGATTATAGCTTTAAAAGAACGAAAAGCGTTGCAAAATACGTTTGTGTTTTTCTCCTAAGGGGATTAGTACATAATTGGAAGTATGTTCTTAGTTTTTATGCCACAGAGAAGGGCATTAGTGGCGAAGATCTTAAAAACATTTTATATATTAATTTAGGTGCAGCTTTTAATTTAGGTATTAATGTTAGGGCCGTCATATGTGATCAGGGTGCTAATAATAGGAAGTGTTTTAATATGTTAGGCGTTTCAAAAACAAAACCCTTTTTTTATTTTAACTTCAATCAAGTAGAAAAAAAAATTTTTGCTCTTTACGATCCAGTGCATTTAATAAAATCGCTTCGCAACACCCTTCTTAAATATGACCTTAATACAGATGATGGTGAGGTTTCTTTTAAAATTATTCGTTGCCTCTATTTCCATGAACAAAATAATAATAGAAAAATGTGTCCCAAACTTTCAAAAAAACATATCTTTCCTAATTCATTTGAAAAAATGAATGTGCGATTGGCTACTCAAATTTTCAGTAATTCTGTTGCTGCTGCAATTAAAACTCTAGTTTCAACAAAAAAATTTACTGATAGGATTTCTTGTGCTGTATCAACAGCAAAATTTGTTTCAAAAATTAATAACTGTTATTAATTTTTGAAACAAACATATGTTTGTACGTCTGTCTGTCTATTTGTCTGTTGTTTAAAAATTTTTTCTCATTATAGATTTAGCAAATAAATTTTTGTATGTAATTTGTAATACTTATTTATTAAAATAATTTTTATTTTTTGAATAATTTACTTGATACCTATATTATTTTCTTTTCATGAACGAGAAAATTGGATGAACACGATTGAAGTACCTAATCATAATATAATTTTGTAAATATTGAATGTAAATAACTAAATTTAAGTTAATGAATATTTTTGTTTGTTTTCGATAATTTTTTTTAGTCAATGAATTGTTTTGTTTTGTTTATACCTATGTATATATTTTATATTATATTTTTTTTTTGCTATAAGGGTTTTTTATGCCGAATGGAATATAAAATATTATATATTTTTCAATAATGTAATGCAATACTTATTCCATTTGGCTTTTTCCTTTATTAACTAACTTAAGAATTAATAATAAAACAGAATTATTTAAAAAAATATTGAAATTTTATTAAATTTTATATTTTTACCTTTCATGTCCATTTAAATTTTAAAAAAAAAAATTTGAGTCAATCAAAATAACGAACTAAATTCTTCTTAAACGTAAAATTCTTATATATACTTATTAAAATGATAAGATTATTTATGATTTTACAAGCCATACAACTTTTAATAATAAGCTTGTCTGTCGCACATTCATTCAACATTAATATCAAAAGTTACAAATAATAAATATGAAAATAAATTTTTCTATTTTGATTTACAAGAAGAACGAAAAATACACTTAGCTGTTTTAATTTCATATTTCACACATGCATCAATAAAAGATGTAAAATCTCTATTTAGTTTTTTTAATTTCAAATCAAAGTAACGAAAAAAAAGTAAAAAGACCTTAAATATTTTATATGTGTTAATATACCTATACACTATGCATGCAGTATAGATTTAGCTTTTCATACTTTTATATGGAATAAGAAGAATAATGTATAAAAATAAATATGTATGTATGTATGTATATACCCTTCATATAGTTTTTTAAAGGTATATTAATAAATACTCAAAACAAGAAATTGAGAAGAATTTTTTTTTATTTATGAGTTTAAAAACAAATTATTCTCAATTTTTAAGTAAAAATAGTTGTTATGAGAATAATTTTTGAGTACTGAGTAAAAACGAAAAATATTTTTTAAAAAAATTGGTAAAAAAATTTTACTCTACGTGAATACTCTATATTATATGTTACTTTATGGTAATATCAAGAAAATTGTAATTTTGAATAATATTTCAGCATTACAAATTATAATTCTCTTACTTAACCGATTTTCATTCCAACTTTAAATCTTCTTTACCATACCATTTAACTATTGGAAATTTAAATAATATTTAAAAAAATTATTGTTTATTCTTCTTTAAAGGTTCATTCAGATTACAAAAGGTTGAAAAATATTGGAAATATAATTAAAATTTTAATTATAGATAAGTACTAATTAATAATAAAGATAAATTAAGGAATAAGTATTTGATAAATATACAACATTTTAAAAATACACCTCCATTCTTGAAGGCGTAGCATACGATGAGTATCACAAGATTGACGATTGAAGGCTAACATGCGATATTGACGCCATGTTATCAATTTGACGTGATGGCGGTTGGAAAAATAATAACGTTTGACTATTTTTGAAAGTGTACCATACAACATTTTAAAAATACATCTATATTTTTGAAGGCGTAGCATACGATAAGTATCACAAAACTGATTAATGGCTATTCTTGAATACTTCTTCTAAAATTCTGTATTAATTTTTTTATCATATTTAGAAGAATCATACAAATAAAAAAAAAACGCATACATTTTTATTTTTATAACTTTTGACAACAAAACTCAAAAGTAAAAGCAAAAAATTTGTACTGTCTACCAACTTTACAAAAATGACATCACCTCAAAAAAAATAGTCTTGCAGAATTGCCAGACGTGATAATTTTTTTCGAGGAGCCGCGCTTCGATGCCAAAATTTTAAATTAAAAAAAAAAAATCAGTCAAACATAATGGTATTCTAAACGAAAAATAAACCTTATTATAAGTTGAATACTAAATTTTCTTTTTTAAATATTTTTTTACTCTTGCCCAGAAAAAAAAAATATAAATAAAAAACAAAATTTAAAAAGAAAATCGCAGCTAAATTTCTAAATCAAAAAAGTGGAAAAATTCAGTATGATAGTAAATCTGTTTATACTTTTAAATTTGAATTTATACATAATATATAACTATATAAACGACTATAATATATATACATAATATAGATCTTCTTTTTTTTATTTTTCAAGTCAAAGCGATTTTATATATACATATATATATATATACAGAGTTTCTTCAATTACATTTGTGCCGCAACTTTACAATTGATTGCTTTTATATATTAAAAAAATAATAGTTTTGCAATAACTCTATGGTTAAATTGGTTAAATTATGATTGTAATCTCTTGTATTCCCTGCAGCATATAATAATTACATAACTCAGTCAGTGTTAGTCGAGCCCCCATTATCTGTCAATCATATATGTATATATAATATACAAAATACTATAAATATAAAAATTGATTTGTATGTGTATCCATATTATATAAGAAATATTTTGTAATTTAATATTTTAATAAATTTTTTTTTTCAATATTGATGCATTATATTTCTATTTATAATTAAGAAAATACCAATGGAAAAAGAATAGTTTTTCTTTGAATTTTTTATTATATAAATTGCTGTAAAATGTTTATTAAAAAGTAAATTAGAAAAAAGGTTAGACTAAGGCAACTGTAAAATACGTGTAGGGAAATAATATATAGATAGATAATATATCATTCCATTTAAGGAATGCAATTATTTTAATAATTATATTATATGTATTTTAAAATTTAAATATTTTAAAATTAAATTTTACAATAATTGATAAATCTGCAAGACATAGTTATACTGAAATCTGTTGTTTTTGCCATAACTTGATTATTTTTTGAATATTTCATAGTATTAGATTGATTATGAATATTAGAATTTGACAGCTTTTTAACAAATGTACAAGAAATATTAACAAAATGTGCCACAAACTAGCTGACATAATACTTAACTTAACTTATGACCCATCTTCTAATACCAAATTTTTAAATAGATGCGAGAGTTTCAGTAACATTGATATTAGCAGCTACATTGACAGTTACAGTGACATTGTCAAAGACAGTGAATTCACAGTGACAGTCACAACTTAAAAAAAAGTAGTTATAATAAGAATGACAGTTTTTTTTAACCTTTTATGCTCGGCTAGAGTATTGATGAAATTGCAGGTGTTGTAAGGTCAATAGAAAAAATGATTCTTGTATAAGAACGGAATTTTTTAAAATGACAAAAATACAGTTGGGCGGAGGACCAATACGCCTTTTGTTAATTGTAAATACTTTTAATATTTCTCTCTAGCTTTAAATCTCTGTTTAAACTTTTCTAAAAATCTTGTAGGATCAATACTAATTTGTTTAAAAAAACCAAAATTATTTTTGGACGTAAGTAAATTATAAATTACAACCTAAGTGAAGATGAAATAATATATTTTGTGTGTGTAAGTAGAAGTGTCAAATTGTTATGTGTGAAGTTCTTAAATGCTTTCTTTATTATTAGGACTTTTCATTATAGGTATATATGCGATATTATGAGGATAATTATAATATTATATATGAATATAATTTCCTTTAATTTTTAATTTAAATATATTTTTTCTTTTATTATAAAATTCAAAAACAAAATATAATGACAGACAGGTGAATGTTTACGGAATACTTTTGTAAATTTGCGCAATCTTAGTCTGCTATTTCATCTACCCACGCAGTAACAACAGATTTTGAACAGAAGTATTGTTTCCGTTCCTTTTTTGACATCCAAAAGATTTAATTGTTTTTTTGTTAAATGTACCTTAAAAAATTAATGTAAATATTAAGTTCAGTAATCCAGAGTAAAAATCAAAAAAAGCTAATTTTTCAATGCATATGGACCTATATATAATATATGTTATTTAAAATTTATTTCATTGCCTCTTAAATGTTTTAAAGTTTATATAAATACAAATTTTTATTTCAAATTTCCATTTTTTTTTTTATTTAAAAAAAAATAAAACACTTTTTAGACACCCTGTAAAAATGTCTATACAAAATTATTTGATATAATACTTTACTTGTACAAATATTGAAAAAAAAAAAATCAAATATACGGTATCCAAAGATCTGTTTAAAAAATAAAATAAATGTGTACAAACACAAAATGTATATAAACATACCGATATACTCATTATATTTGAAATTTTTTATTCATCGAATGTTGATTTAATTTCTAGACACAAACACAAGTGTTTTTTAAATATAGACAAGTCACAGCACACAAGATTTTAAAAGGTATATTAAAAAATATTTATTACATTATTGGACACTTTTAGTTGTTGACTGCATCAAAGCTTTTGTAAATCGATGGTTATATTTAGAATTTACTTCTACTTTCTTATAACCGTAAAGTCATTTATTGTTTTTATTTTTGTTTTTTATTTTTTTTTTTTTGTAAACAAAATATTTGAAACTGTAAAATAAATGACCATGTCAAAGTTTTTTCACTTGTCTTTTATCGTTTCGTGATATCGGAAGTATATTTGACATTTCATTTTTTTTTTTTAATTTAATGACAGTTTTTTTTTTATATTATTTTATCGATTTTATTAGATGATGATTTTTAGATTCTTTCATTTTTCTTTTATTTTTTACATTCTTTTTTTTATTACATAAAATAAACAATAAAGGTATTTTAGTAAATATTTATTATTTTAGGTTGGAAATTAGAATTTTATGAGTTTTTAATACATAAAATAAAAATGTGATGTAGAAAAACTTAAGTATACAAATTCTTTAAAAAAAAAAAAAATAAATTAAGTGTTTATATAAATTAAAAGATTTATTTTATTTCAGTTTTTTTTTTTTCAAATTCTTTTACAATGAATAAAATCTCAAATATAAAATACTATTTTGTGGAATTTAAATAAAAAGAAATTTTTTAAATTAAAATGTTAACTTCAAAATAATTTAAAAAATTAACAAAAAAAAAACATGATTTATGATCATTTGAACCGTCTTCTAAACTAAGTATGTGTATTTTTATTGTTATCATCGCTATTATTTACAATAAATTTTTTTTTTTATAATATAATTGTATAATAAATTTCTTACGATGAAGTTTATTAACCGCAGTAGGTACATTTGAAATATAAAAAAAATTTAACGTTTATTAGCTAATTAATCAATTCTTTATATTTACTTGAAAATATATACATCAAACTGTTTTATTGATTAATTTGCATAAATTATTTTAAATTTTTTTAATATTGAAAATCAAATTCAGTGGCAGATTAGGAAGTTAATAAAATTTAATAAAAGAGGTATAATAGTTATAAATGGTTATTTATTTTTATAGATTAGAAAATTACTAATTTAATAAAAGAGGATGTAATAAGAGGATATTATATATTTATAATATGTTAAAAACTAGCCTTTTATCAAACAGATAATCCAGATTGTCCAGTTATTCAAAGTGCCAAAACTTAAAATATAAATTCGTTACTGTGCTTGTCTTCACTATAATATAAAAATCTTTTGTTACAATAATATGGAGTAAAAATAAGAACAATGTTTAAAAACCCAAAGAAGCCCTATGTTCGTCTAGTTTTTTTTAGTAATTATAGAAGAAGAAACATATTTTGAGAACAAGATTTCAATTTAACATAAGAATTACACAATTTGACAAATTTATTTATAATAGATTTAGAACTGAAGCCAATCGTAACCTATTTCCACAATTGAACAACTTTGGTTAGTAAAAAAATTACAAACATCATGGATTTAACACAGGAACCATAAATTATTAGTATAACGTGTCTATATATACACGTTGCCGAGTAAATGGTATAAAAGTATTTTGTGATCTACAAAAATATTTATTGGTAAAAATTTATTGAAATTTATTTATTTCGTTTGAAGGAGAGACTTTGCATCATACGGTAGATTTGATTTTGGGGATCGATCGAGATCAAAAATTTGACTTTGTCATATCATATTTGTTGTGTAGCTAAAGATGCTAATAAGTGTTTGGGTTTCTGATCCCATCTGATCTTCCTAACATCTATGCAACTTATATTAGACAGCGTTATGCAGCCATTTGGGCTGAAGTCCCTATTACGCCGCTGGAATATCTTGATATAGTCTAAAATGCAGCTTTTCGTCGTTTCGTCGTCGTTGTACAGTTTTGTAACCTATCTTGTTTTATAGATATCTTGTAGGAACTAATAGTGGTTGTAAACAAAAATTAAACAACTAATGTCTCTACTTAATTTTTCAGCGTGAAAAAAAGAGGGTAACAGATGCTCATCCCTACACAGTTGCGGATAGTTCGGATAGATCTAAATTTCACTGAAAAAAAGTTTTATGAAACAAATAATAATTCCTCCATATAAATTACTATAGATAATTAGTTGGTTGATTAGTTTTTCAAATTATTTTAAATTAGAAAACGCGCTTTATTACATTGTTTGAATATTAAAGAAACTGACATATTAGATTGATTTTTAAATATTCACAATTTAAAACAATTGAAACAAAATTGGTTGTTCAAAAATTTGTCTTTAGAACTTTTTATATTCTTAAAATTATAATTTCATTGCAATAATCACAATAAAAATGTTCAAAATGTTATACACAAAATTATACACAAAATATATGCAATAGAAAACCTTTAAATAGAATATATAAAATAAAAGATCCTATAAAAGTTTACCTTACCATTATCACCCATATGTATACGTAATATCGTATCATAAGTCAGCTTAATATCGAATAGATCTAATTTGTTTTTAAGTAAAAGTTATATAGTTTCGAATTATAAAATACTAGTTATTACATACCTGATATGCTGAAATGTCGCCAGTTAACCTATAAAAACAAATTCATAATGATTATTTATTTTAATTATTTAAAAAATGTTTAAAAACTAAACTTTATTACAGAATAATTCAATAATAGTGATAAAATGTAAAAAAATTATTGCTAAGTAATTATTAGTGGTATTCTGTTTTCTAGTTGTTTTTTTTTTTAAATTATTTATATATTTAAACTATATATTTTGTAATACATAATATTATTCTAAACTATTTAAGCAAACTTAGTTTATCTGTACTTGTTGCCAATTGTTATACTACTATATTATTATATACTCTTAAATACTAAGTTATTTTTAATATTATACTAAATCTTTGACATTTTCATTGCTTTTTATTACATTTAACATAATAATACTTATTTACTAGTTTTATTTATAAACTAACTATATATATTCACATATGTATATATACCAAATCAGACGCCGACTTTCAATTATATTTCTTAATTTTGTTTTTTTTTATTTGAAAAACATTTAAAAATTGTTTAATTTCTAATACTTAAATTAAAAATAGTTATGTGTCTAGGAATGAATGTATTCTTTGATTGCAAATTTTATAATTTTACCTTGTATCTTTTTTTCGATAAAAAACAAATAAATTCTTGTCTAAAAATATATATATAGTTATCTTTTTAAAAATAGTCAAATTTCGATTTCAAGTAAAATTATAAACAAAAACTTAAGTATTGGTATATTGTGTTAAAGTTTGTTTTAATCCCTTAAATAATTTTTTTTTTGTATTTATGATATATCGGAACTATAAGTATTAAATAAACCATTTATCTACTTAATCAAATATTTATAAGTTAAATTTTTAATAGGGCCCCTTCCTGATTGGGAGGAATGAAACATTTTGTTATTAGATTTACTTTGTGTCATTTTCAAAAGTTATCAGCTTTTTATTAGTTATCAATTACTTAAGCTTATGATAATTTCCTTCTTTTTCCAACCTTAGGAACGAATTCCTTTATACATAGCTAAAAAATTGAAATGGAGGCTTGGATGAGGCTAAGAAGTTAGAAGGAAAATAGGATAGAAGAGGAGTTTGGTGGTAGGTTGCAAACGAATTTATTTAAGTTCTTTTAAAAAACTTGCAAATTGTATAATGGTATATTCCTATCAGAGGGGAACAAATTGGATGGAAGCATGTTCCATATTTTAGCAGTTCTCACAATAAATTAGTTTCCATAACCAGTTTTGAGCCACCTAGCGATTTCCAATGTGTAGAAGTGATCACTTGAGGCCTCCCTGGTGTTGCGTTGGAATTGTTTAAAGGGAGGCATTATTGATTTTAATTCAAAAGAGCAAGTTTCAATACCTACAAGATATCTATAAAAGAGAGTTAAAGCACCGATAATACCACGATGAGCTAAGAGGTGTGAAAGCAGCCTGGACGAAAGAGTCGTCGTTTAGGCGAAAGAAGCGATTTTGGATTTTGGTAATTTAGTGAAGTTTGGGGAGTGCCAGCCCAAATATGATAATTATTCTCCATCTTCGGTCGTATGTAGGCTTTAAAGATAAAGTTTGCTAAGATCGCCTTTTTACTACTATTTCATTTTTTTATCAATATAGTCGATAGTAGTTATCAATATAATTACTTACAAAGAATTAAAAACAAAAAGCTATGACATAAGATACGACGTTGCATTTTTGCAAAATTATATTTATGAAAAATAATTTAATCTGCAATTGAACGTGATTTATAGAAAATTAAATTGAAAAAAAAAATAACTTATTTTTTTAAATCGTTTTAAAAATAAAACCAAGTACCAAGATAATAAAATGCAAACTTTTCTATTTTATTTTATTGCATTAAGCTCAGCAAGATATTCTAGGAAATATTAAATGGTGGGCATAACTTAAAATAGCTGTTTAAAATATTTATCTTATATAAATTGACAAGAATTGATTAAGTTAAGAAAAAAAAGTTTTTCGTAGTGATCAAATTTCATTCGATAATAAGTAAGTAATTTCTGTAATAATCTATTTGATTATTAGGAGGTTTTTTTTTTCTGTAATAATCTATTTGATTATTAGGACATTAGGAGGTTTTTATAACGATATTATCATGAATTTCTTAATATTTGTAACCCGATATTTGATGTAGAAAACGAGGAAGAGTGTAGTAGAGTAAACTGTGGCAACTTTGGGATACCCGTATGACCGTAATATAAACATTATATCATCCGGTTAATTACTTTTGGCAAAATTTCGGACACCCAGCTTCATTAGGTGTAGTGTAACGTTCATATAAAAAGGAGTTGTAAGGCAGCTACTCGAACCCTCTACAGAAAACCAACCAAATTTTGCAGTAACTTTGGCCATTACACTAAACTACTTTTGGCAAAATTTCAGACACCCAGCTTTAATAAGTACAGAGTAATTATAATATAAAAAAAGAAGTTGTATGGCAGGTACTCGAACCCGTAGACCAAAATGGCTGAATTTAAATAGCGATGACGGCTATTGCATAAAAACGAATTTGTGAAAATTTCAAAATTCTAGCTCCATTATTTTTTGAGTTATCGTGCGGATGGGCAGACGGACAAACGGACGGACATACATAGCTAATTCGATTTATTTTTTGATTCTGATCCGATCCATATTCTTGAGCCCATATCAATTTTAAAAATTTCGCGTACTTACATGTAAAAGTTTTAAATATTTTTCGGCTTTACCGATTTTTTGCCGAATGGCGTGGATTATTATTCGAATAAAAAATTACAAACTATTTTAAAACAATATAATTAATATTTAGTACATAATAAAATCAACTTTAGTACATAAAAATTTAAACTTAATACCTACATATATTAAATTAAATATATTGCTCATAAATAAAATTAGATATACTTATAACTAAACAATTAAATTGATAAAGATTAGTTACACATTTGGGATAAATTAACCGCGACAAATCGAAAAATTCAATTTTTTTAGTTATAATTGTAGATCTGAAAAAAACAAACTAATCACTCATTAGAAACATATTAATAAAACAAAAGTCATAATAAAAAAGTCATAAAAATTAGAAAATAATGTTATTGTTATGAGTTTTGAAATAATTTTATGAAGATTATATTATACAAGCTTTTAGTAATAAACTTACAATGTGCATAATAATTATTTGAATAATAAGTAATTTTTTAAATATTGAAGTCACACTTTAATTATCATTTTTGTAATAGAACAACTGTACAAAACTGATAAATCGGGGGTGTAAAAGTTCTTATCTTGCTGAAATAGCTTTTCAGAAATAATAATTCAGGAAATCCCCTTTTAAATAATAAGAAATTTTTTTTTTACAAATGTAATAAAGAATAATTGATAGAATAACTAAAAACATTAAAGTATTTTAACACATTACATAGTTTTTTCTGTATTTAGATACAGAACATCAGCTGAGCTACTAGAACCTAACATTACAATAGCATGGGGTGAGAGAGATTACCTGCCACATGGAAAAGTGGAATAATCCTCAAACTTCCTAAGAAAGGTGATTAGAGAATCAAATAAAACATGAACAAGCAGATTTCCGCCCACATAGAAGCTGCAAAAACTAGATTAATGAACGTATTAATGAATCATCGTTGAACAATCAATAGAATGGCGAGCCTATATCTGGTTTTCATCTATTTCAAGAAAACCTTTAATTGTATAAGCAGAAAAACTATATGCAAAGCACTTAGAAATCGAAATGTATCCGAAAAATTAATACAATTGATACAGAACCTGTATAAAGAGACACAACTCTTAGTACTCCAAAATGGTAATACCAGCGAACCATTCATCACCAACATAGGACTAAAACAGGGTTGTCCACTGTCACCAATTCTCATCACAGTAATGCTAGATAACACCATGAAAGAGATCAGTCTCAAATGAACTGAAATAACATGGAATATCTTCAGGAAATTAGAAGATTTAGATTATGTCGATGACATCCGCCTGCTATCACACACATTAAATAGCATGCAAGATTAAATAGACCAACTAGTAACATTAGCCCGAAGTGTGGATCTTGAAATAAATGTCTAGATTGAAATCCACAACGAACCTGAAAACGAGGCCACCCAATAACACCTGGAGGCAAACTATATTCGAAGAACTGACTTCAACTGGAAAAACATAGGAGAAAGCAAAAATAACTGTTCCGAATAGAGTTAGACGGAGATGCCTAGTAGATATCCTATGCTCCCAAGAGAAGCAATAAGGACAAAAAAAAACAAAAACATAGTTTTTTAACCTACAATGTCAACACATTAAAACTTTAGTAATATTTCTAATTATTTTTAGTTCAATTATTTTAGTGTAGTTATCATTATAAGATTTATTTATTTATAAACTGTCCCCTACCACTTACAATTTGATAAGTGAGTGATTAAGCTTTTTCCTTTCAGGAGTGGCAGGTATTTTATTTTTTTATTATGATATAAGTAAATTATAAAAACGTAAAACGTTCTGCCGGAGACACCAATTTTTCCTAAATTTCTTTCAGAGTAGTAGTTTAAATAATAAATTAGTAGTAGTTGTCAGTTTTAGGCTACCAAATGTAATGACATTTGCTCAAGTTTTCAAAACAAGTAGGAGGTACATATATTTTAAGATACCATTTTCTAATTGTAACTGTATAAATGTTATAGTAAAAAAGCTGAATTTAATACATTGTTACTTAAGTAACTATTAGCAGATGTTTACCCAATAGCCAAACGGTCTCGATAATATTAATTCCTAGCCAGATGCATTTTCAAAATTTGATATTGTGAAAATTAAAGTTTTTCCAATAACTTTAACTTCAATTAAACATCCATTAAGAGGAGCAGCAACGCGAGCAAATATATATATATATATATATATATATTCATATATTATAAGTATATAATAACTTAAAGTTAATATTTAATTTTTCATCAAATTGAAAAAAGTTAATACTCGTACTGTTTTAAAAAGAAATTTAATTAATAAAAGCTTTGCAGATCAAACAATAAATAAAAATTATGTTAAAGTTTTGAATTTCTTTTCAAAATTTCACACTTGTTTTAATATTTGTTAAATATATATATATATATATATACTCGATATAGTAGACACAGTACTCGATTTAAAGGTTGATTTAATTGAATTCAATATCTTAAAGCACATTTTTGATATTTTTTTTTTTATTAAATTTAAACTTTATATTTGCTTTATTAAAAATTAAAGCTTTTATTAAAACCAACATGCTAGCTTACGGTATAAAAGCAATCTTAAATAAATAACTACTTCATATAGTTAATTATACAATATAAATTTTTACTATTGAGTAGTTAAATTAAAGTTAAAAAAAGAAATGATAAAATTTTTAGGAGTTTAATGTTTTTAAACCTAAGCATTAATTGAAATTAAAAAATATCAGCTCTATTAGTACAATTTTCTCCAAAAATAAAAAAAACTTTAATAGCCTATCTACAATGAACGCTCTTGTTTCGCTCTCTACACGTAGCTATCTGTCAAACTAAGTTAAATGTATTGAATTATATGAAAGTGCCTACAATAAACGCAGTCCTGAAGCAGTCATTAAAAAAGTTTTGCTTTCTCTACGTATTCAAATGTCAAATAATTGAACTTTTAAAAATATGTTTTATTGAAAAATATAAAAATTGTGAAATTATTAATTTTTTTCTATCTAGGGTTAAATAATATCAAACCATTATTCAAAATAAACTTTAAACTATTAAATATTTTTTAATTCATGAAATTTGTAAACAAAATAATGTCAAAAAAGCTGTCATGCATACTTTATTGTGGACACTCTTTTGTTGACTACGTAATGAGAGTGAAACGAGAGCGTCATTGTATATAGGCTATAATACATTTGAGTAAGTAACAATTACTACTTTTATTAACAAATGTTTCTACGTGATTCAAGTTCTTTCTAAAAAAGAGTTATTTAATAAATCCATTTAAATATGCATTTGAAAATTTTGAAGTATACTTTCAATAAGTTGCCAATAGATAAGATAAAATGAACGTATTTAGACTGAGTAACTAGTTTGACTAGACTATATTACACTCTTATCTCATGATTATTGAAAATATAATTAAAGAAATATTGGTCTAATTATTCAATAAGGAATTATTCAATACGTAGTAAGTATAATTTTTGAATTTTATTTATTTTTGATAAGAATTAATAAATTTTTTTACTCTGATTCATTTTCACATAATTATTGAAAAACTTAACCAATTTTTGGTAAAACCAATTTTTTACTAACATTCAAAATAAAAAAAAAAAAAAAGAAATGTTGCGTCAATATTAGAAATTCAAACGATCAATCAGGGTTCAAAGTATTAAATGCAACTTTTATAAAATTTATGACCTTTACACTATGAACACATTTTGACTAAAGCGTTTGTCTGGAAGTTTAACAAATGAAGGCTAATATAAATAGACACCAAAAGAGGGATAAAGAGGAGCTAAATATGCAATTAAGGCATCTTCTAAGTAATAAGAAACTAATTAATAAATATTATATATATATATAATATATATATTCTATTAGTTAAATCTTTTAATCTCTATAACTATGTTAACTAATTATTGTATTACGTATTATAATCATCACACATAAATGCTTAGGTACAATAGCGCTATGTAAAATTTTTCTAGGTAATTATCGATTTGCGCTTTTTGAAACAGAAAATACTTTTCTGGAAATAATTAGTTAAATATTGAATTAATATTTGAAACCTACTTATACCGGATATTCTTTGATCGCATGACAATATAGAAAACTGTTTGAAATACTCAAAAAAAAAATATTCTCCAAATTAATTAAAAACGAATTATATTTGCAATATTATTAAGCAAAAACTGTTAGAGCTACGAACATGAAGCAATTTTTATTTTATTTTTAATCATTAATTGTATAAATTATGACGTATCAATTGTGCTGCCAAATGTTGGGTCAAATTCAACAAATTAAGGTTAAATGAATCACGAATAATAAAAGTATAAATATATATACATATATAACATACAATTATAATTTAAATTAAATCCAACACATTTAAAAAATAATAAAAATTGTTATTGAACTCATATTTCAATTATTAATAAACAAAATAAATGTTTTTACAATTGCGAAACTACGGTCCAAAAATATTTCCAGAATGTGTATCAGCTATTAAATCCATATATGATTTGGTAGCTTCTGTTTTCTGTTGAAAAATATTTAATTTAAGGTAAGTATAAAATAATGTAAATTAAAAGTATTCCGAACTATAATGGGTATTTAATGAATTGACTTGAAAGAAAACTAAAGTGACTTAAATATAGGAGTCCCCCTTTCATTCCGAATATTCGTCACCACAAAAATTTAATTTGAAAAAGGGATCAGGGGTTGTGAAATTAAACGAAAATATTGTTGAATCAAATTATTGGTATCCTAATGATTTTCATTGAAATCGAAACACCACCCATTCGAGTGTTAAATTTTTAGAGTCATATTTTCCAAATCTGCTATACAAATTTCTGAATTCTGAAAAAAATACGCAATATTTACTTATAAAACGGTAAGTAAAATAAAAAGGGAAGTTGTGTTTACTATTTCATCAGTATTATAAATATTGAATCAAACATTGCAATGTAACACAAATTTCTTAGAATCGCTTTTATTGATTAATATCGAAAGAAAAAGCACATCGCTCCAAATAATTATGTACAGATTTTCATGTGTATATATATATATAAATATATATCTATACCAGATAAAATACAACAAAAAGCAAATAAGAACAAATTTTTTTTTAGACTGAAGACAATTACAAAAAAAAAAAACTCTTTTTCAATTTTACAAAATCTGAAAATAATCACATTGTTCCGATATTTTTAGTTTGTTTTTTTCTTAAAATAATAAAATGTTCAAAATTAAAAGCAACAAAATATAAAAAAAAAACCAGCAAGAGTGGAGTAGAGTAAACTGTGTCAACTCTGGGATAGCCGTATGAACGTAAAATCGACATTATATCATCTGGTTAATTACTTTTGGTAAAATTTTAAATACGCAATTTATTAAACTACCAATTATGTACAAAAGAAAATAAAATTTGACAATCAGCTTTTCGAACCTCTTCCACTACACCGACGTAATTTTATTCAGACTTTGGGCATTCAAATTAACTGCTATTGACAAAATTTCAAAAATTCAGCTTTATTATGTACACAGTGCGCGTTGTTGTGCCTCTCAATGAAGGTTTAATTTAAGTTGATGTTATTGAAAAAAAGTTATCATAATAAACGATCTTTTTCTAGGATTCTTTTTTTTATTATTCTACCAATTTTTCAACTTTTTCAAGAAAAAAATTTTTAAACTTCTTTTTTTAAAATCGGTTAAAGGAACTCGACAAAAAAAATTTTTAAACTTTCCCCTTATTCAAAGAAGTATTATCTGCTTCCCAAAACACGTATAGAAAATTTGAAGTCAATCGGTCAAATAGTTTTCATTTTAGAACAAAAGAGTTTAAATACTTGCACCACAACCCCAATTTGGTGGTCCATTAGAGCAAAATTTTTAACACAGGATTTCTTTCCATACCCAAAAAACCAATTAGCAATCTAAGTTTTTTTAAAACAAACAAACGAACTTTTGCTTTTATATATAGATAGATAGATAGTTATGCTCATATAAAAAAAGAAGTTGTATGGCAGCTACTCGAACAGGTTGAGCAAACTTGCTGGATTTCAATAGCGATGACGACTATTGAATAAAAACGAATTTGTGAAAATTTCAAAATCCTAGTTTTTTATTTTTTGAGTTAGCGGACGGACATAAATAGCTAGATCGATTTACTTTTTGATTCTGATCCGATCCATACCTATATCTATCCTCCCGTTCTTTTTTAAGTCACAAACGTATTGGCAAATTTTTTATGCCCTTGTGTATACGGTTATAAAAATTGTCTTGTGTTTAATGAATATTTCGAACAATTATTGAAGATTATTCGAAAAAATAAAACCAAATATTTATAAATCATCATATCACTTTTTGACATTCCATTTTTTATTTAAAATTTTTTGAAAAATTAAGATATTTTTTTTAAACATTCTTGCAAAATCTTAAAAATCAGATTAAGAAATAATATTGAACGTTATACCTGAATAAGTATATAATATATATATGTATATATGTATATATATATATACACCTTTTAGCATCCGCTTAAATATTTTTATTAAACTTTTAAAAATTTCTTAAAATTAAATTAAAACAATTAATGACAAAAACAAAGGGTGTTTAAAAATAAACATGTTTTATAAGCTTTAATTTGATTTACATATAACTTCAAAAAAAGTTTTTATAAATACTCAAGTTACAGTTGTTAAAAAATAGGAAATTTTCAACTTTTGAAGCCTTGGGGAAGGCCATATATAAAAGTTTTCTTAAAAAAAACTCATTTATTAAAGTCTAACTCTTGCAAAATTTTAAGTTCCTAATAACTGATCCTAATAAAAAAATCTAATAAGCACATTTTCGAAATTAATAAAAATAGGAACTAGAAAGTGGTAAGACAATTTTCACCATTTTTTTGTTGGGTATATCCGTTATATTGCGGATTAGTTAGGGTTATTGTTCGGGTACTTTCAACACACCTCCTTAGATCTAACTAGAAATAAATTAATAAATATAGAAACCAAAAATTTTGTACAAGGATGTTCATGTTTCCATTGTGTTCCTGAATTTTGAAATGAATTTAAGTGGTGATTTAAATTAATGATAATTTACATATTTTAATTTTAAATTTTACCGAGTGTTCAGTTCATGTCCAAAATATTGAATATTTTTTTCCTAAAAAAGCCAATATAAAATTGTAAACATAATTTAATTAGCAAATATGTAATACATTTGCATTTTTTTGTTAATTTTTATTAATTCTCATTGATTTTTCTTTTTATTATCAAAATTTTGTATGAATTTAAACATACATAGATATATATATACATAAAGATGTTTTAAAAATTTTCTATAGTTAAGAAATAACTATATTCAAACTAAAACGAATAATCAACAGATTTTTTATTGTTACTAATTGAAGTTTCTAAGCAAATGAAAAATTAAAGAAAAGCTTTAAAAAATTATTAAAATACCCAAATAAATTAATTAAATATTAGTAAGATTAATACATACTTCGGTAAAAAAAAAGCCGAAATTCACCCAGAAACTGTACGAGATGTTAGATCAACAAAACATTAACCCCATAGACATATGTAAGTATATGACTTCTCAAATTTTAGGATCACAATAGCTGATAATTGATTCCATAACCAGTAAAGCAGTTTTACATCATTTTACCAAGTCATCGGTCAGTAGAGATATAAGTATATGTCGTTTGATATAACGTTGAAAATACCGTTTTAAATTGCAAATATGAAGTAAGGTTAAAAGTACCGTTTTAAAATTGAAAATATGCAAATTGAAACATAAATAAATTCAACACATATATATATATATAGTTACTAAATAAAAAAAGTCAAAATTTACGAAAGCTATAGCAAATAAAACCGAGAAAGAGTGTAATATAGTAGAAATATAAGTTTAAAGGCAGCTCTTTAAACCTAAATATTTACAAAATTTTAAATATCCAGATTTATAAGACATAGAGTAAAGATCTTATATAAAACGAAGTTGCATGGCAACTAGGCGAACCCACTGCACTACCCCTACTAAATTGTGTACAACTTTGACCATAAAACAAAACTACTTTTGACAATTTCAAATATCCAGCTTTACCAAGTAGTTATAAAGTTATTTTCATATAAAAAAAGAAGTTGAATGGCATCTAATCAAACCCAAGTAGGTTGGGTTTCAATAGCGATGATGGCTATTGCATAAAAATTAATTTTTGAAAATTTCCTCCTCTCTCCTCCTTCGGTCCGTCACAAACGAAAATGGTAAATTTAGTACCTATACTCTTTTAACCTATAGTCATATGAGTATAAAAACGACTTCCGCCAAAGAATTCAAGTACAAAAATGTCAAATTGATTCGTTGATTTAAAAATTATTACCTAATTTACCTAATATTGTACTTATCATTTAAATACGTATACTAACTTAATACCTATAAGTTCTAATTCTTAAAACATTTAGATCAAATTTTTGTAGTACATTTAAACCGAATAATTACTTATACATTATATGTACGCATTATAGTACTTATACTGATGGTTCATTTGAATGCTTTGAGTCTTTATAGAAAGTACTACCAGTACTACCTACAGTACCTACCTATTTTAATCGTATAATTTGAAATTTTTCTTAAAATACTTATTCAAAATTTTAAAATGTCTCTAGCCAACAAGAAAACCAAATAAACAACAAAATAATATTTTTGGAATATTGCCAATTTAAAAAAAAAATTTTTTTAAATCTACACACACACACATTTTAATTGATTGTTTACATTTTATAATTGTATACGGAATGTATACATAAAAACTAAAGATATAAATTAAAAAAAAAGTATGAGTGACTTATTTTCACAGAATTACAAATGATATAATTACGTTATAACTATGTGAAATTTAATTCATAAATTTCAGTTCTCGTTTTTTTTTTTTGGAAATTTTGAAAATTTTTTAAGTAAGATATGATAATTGTGATGAAATCCGATTTAAAAGAAACGTGCACAAAAGCACAATCAACAATCGATTAAAATGATTTTATTTTTTCCTTATACTTACAACTACATAAATCATGGTATGTTTACAGTTCTTCTGTAGGTATGTAAGTATATAAAAAAAATATAATCTGTAATAACATGCGGTATCACATCTGTAATTAATTAATTAATTTTTATAATTTAAAAAAAAATATTAAATACCTAATTATCAATAATTAAGAAAAAAAGAATGTTTTAATCTGGAGTCATTATTTCGGAACGTCGAGAGTCATTATTTAGTCGAATTTCATTTTATAATTTTCAATTACAAAATCATATGCTTCCTAAAAAAGTATTTACTTAGTGAAAATTAAAAATTTTTTTAATTTTAAATTAGTAATAGGAACAAAATTAAATTTTTATTTCTCTAGGAGTCTTCTAGGGAGCATGATAGCCTTTCCATCTGGTTCTGCTTGGTTGTCTTTCTGCGTCTACGTACCTACGTTTATTTTTTATTTTAACCATTATTTTCAAGCACGAAATTAACCATATGGTCATTTTAGTTTATTCATCTATGATGTGTCCATTATGATTAAATTTTTTTCTTTTCGGAGCCTTTTATCAACAGAGCATTGGAAATTGAACCATTTTTAGTGTATCTAATGTTCTTGTGAAACCTGCAAATCACAGGTTTATTAATAAGTTGTATTTGGTTTTTGGTTTTTTTTTTCCACTCCTATAAGAATAGTATAAAGCATTTACTAAGACATTTAAACTAGGCTTCAGTTCCTTTAATTATTATATTTACTAAGCCTTGATTACTCGGCTTATACAAGAGTTACAAGTATGTTTATTTTTTTTTAAATTAGTTTGTACGATATAAACTATATTACATTATAATTATACAATTTTAATATATTTTTTTTTTATTAAATATGATCTTATTCAAACCACAATACGCAAAGTGACACCTTCCACTCGAAAGCCGGCGTCTTAACCACTACACCATTGATCAGATATTTAGTTCACTGTTTTACAGTATGATTAATATTAATAGTCCATATGCATTCTCCCTAAATAAAATTAATTATTTTAAATTGAAATAAAAAAGCTACTTGATTTAATTATGATCAATATCTGTAAAAACTTTTAAATATTAAAAATAATAAATATATAAATTTTTCAAAAAACAAAAGTTATTATATTAGCACTTAAACAAATATAACACACTTATGAATAAACGTATTATATTTTATAAAACATGATTCAAATATAAAACACGTGTAATGAAAGAATTGAAAAACACTTATTGAGAGAATAATATTCAAAATTTAAATGAAGCGCAATATAACTAAAATATAGATCAAAATAATAATTGAGTCTCACACAATTTTAAATTAAATAAAAAAGTTGTTAAAAAATCCAAGATAAAAAATATTAAAAAAATACCTATCAGCTAAGAATTGGCAAGGCATTGCCTTCCTTCTCATTTCGCAGATGATAACTATTATTTTCTGAACTTTTCTATATTAAAGCTATAATCGAAACATTGCTCCCAAAAAATATGATTCAAATATCATAATTAATAATTTAATCAGTTTTGAAGATATTAAAGAGAGGTTCACAAAATTTGTTTGCCAGCTACTTAAAGGCTATCAAAAAAATACGCAACCTAGAAATTTTTAAAAATTATACTTTCGATGAATTTTGAAACTCCAGCTTATACTAAGGTATTCTTACAGTCTTTGAGTTAATGTTCTGACTGACGGATGGCTAATTAAATAAATTTATTTCTCGAAGTCGATAGGATCCGTACATTTGAGTCTGTACCTATCACGTCTAATTTGAAGTATTACTAACAAAGGAGAAGAAATTTTAATATACCCCGATCCGCAACCCTTGATTTGTAAGCTCGAAATGAATTTCAATTAAAATTATAAAGGGTATATAATTCCTATTAGTTAATTTAGAGAGGAAATGTTAATTTGTCGAAGAAAAGATTAATAATTTTGTTCTTGCATATTTTTACGATTCGATTTCATCATCAATTATCAGAATAATAAATTTTTACATTAACTTTGTAAGTAATAAATTTATAAAATGAACCAATCAATAAAATAGTTATCAAATAATATAAAAAAAAAATTTTACCAAATTTTTTTATTAGACAGAGTAATCAGTAGTTTTATTTGCACTACTTATTTAAAAAAAATTAGATTAGATCAATTATACTTAATATCGAATAAGAGATCGATTTTTTTAATACAAATATTAAGTAGAAAATATTTTTCCCTATAATAAAAAATTATTTGCAAAATTTTGCAAAAGAAAAATACTTTTGCAGATTTTTTTTTAATGTATAGGTAGGTACGAATATATAAAATACAAATTAATTAGGTCTTTTTTTAAAATTCTTCCAAATTTTATTTAGGTTATGTAAACAATAATTTCTAATTATTATTTTCTGTTTACACCTTTACTCTTTATGATATTAGTATGGTTAATATAGGTACATATACCTACATACATTTAATTACATACCTTTCTGCGCCTTTGAATTTATTAGTGGGAATTTGTTTAGATAAGATTTGAGACATAGTATGTACATATGTATATGCTAACAATAGCCTACACGTGTTGTAGAAACCAAAAAAATTATATTATTAATGTATTGAATTTATTTAACAACACAACACTTGTTATTTTTATAATACCTATATTAATAAAAATAATATTATACCAAACAATGTTGTATAAATATTTTTTAATATGGCAACTCTTAAACATTTTTTCATTATAAAACCAAAAATAGATTTTGGGTAGACAACTGAACTGATAATGAGATTGTGTAAATAGAAAGAAAAACTGTTAGTATGTATACATACATATATCAAAGAATCTATACCCCCAAATAAAATATCCTTGTTGAATTTTAATAAATAACATTTGTTATATATATCTACTTATAATAGTGTATTTATATGTACCTACGTAATACATTCAAACCAATGTATATGAATATAAACTATATGTATATTATTATGTAATTACAACTTATGCCTACTCAAGCTTTTAAAATAAAATTCATCTACTGTACAGTAGTAACTACTAGAACTAGAAGGTAAAGAAAAGTCAGTACAGTTAACAATACACATTTTCTATATTTCACAACACATGACATTTATTTCTAAATGCAATACCACCAATACTCTTATACATACACATTTCAAAAAAAAATCAATGGAATATAATATATCTTATCTATCTATAGATATATAATTCTTATATAAAATATATTAGGAAGCTTGTTTATACATACTTATTAATATGGTTTAATCAATTGTCTGATATTGTATATTATATAAACATGGATATATGTATACATACATACATAATAATTTTCATTCATATATTATAAGTTCTATACTGATATCTATACTATAATTTTGTTTTATTTTTTTTTTTTAGGATAGATATGGAAATGCTTAGAAACAAAAAAAGGGTGTGTCAGAAGCTTTCGTATACATTATTCCAATATTTTTATATAGTAACAAAAGCAAATACAAAAAAAAAAAGAAAATAATAAAAAAAATGACAACAAAAAATTAGTTGACGTGACGTTGGATGTTGAAAGTCACATTGCCGGTAGCCAAGCACTATATATCTATATTTTTTCTCCATACATATACCCATATATATAATGTACATATATATTTTTTTTTAATCAACTGTTTTTTATTACCAATATACACATTCCGCCAAAAAAAAAAAACTTCATTTTTTTTATTATTTTTCGTTGTTATCGAAAATTCGAAAAAATTTTCGAAAATGGTTTTTTTTTTTCAGAAGTCAGCCAACACAAGGGAATTATGATTTATGAATAACAATTTTTATTTTAAATAATATATTTCTTAGTCATGGATAAATAAATAAACTTTAAAAATATAAAATAAAAATGAAAATTTGTTTATAACTTATAAAAAAAGGACAATGAAAAAAATATTCGGAAACACATATGTACATACATCTATATAATAATTACACAAGAAGGGAATTTTAAGACAACACTTTTTAAGGAAATTTTATTTTCATTTACATTTATTCATTGATATTTCATTATTCAATTGATTCATCACAATTCGTTTTTTTTAAACATTATTTATTATGATGCTTGATGATTAAAAAAAAAAAAGAAGATGATTTTTTCAGTTTGTATTTAAAATATTTATTTTGAATGAAAGTTCTAATATTTTCCATAAATCAGTACTTGATACTAATGCTGCTTTGCTCATGGCCAATTGTATAAGTATATTGGAATTTCTCGTGCAACTAATTCTGCGGATTTAAAAATTCAGATTTTATCAGGAGCCAAACAGAAACAAACCTCGGAAGGAACATTGATTGGAAATTAAGTTTATTAAGAACTTCTTTTGTAACACTTTTATATTCATCAATTAGGCTTTTAAAATAACATAAAGGAGGGCTTACTGAGGAAAATTCTTTAAAAAAAAATGCGTCTTTTGTCCTATCGCTAGGTGGTGAAGAAAAGGGCAACAAAATGCAAAATTAATGTATTTAATAAAAATTAAACTCAGCGACTTTACAATGACTCTTTACGAATTGCACAGGAGTTTTTCTAGTATATATATAGATTAAGATAGTATAAAAAATTACAATTCCACTTATGTACTGTCAACTTTACAAAATCCTTATTATTCTATAGTTCAATGAGATTTGAGAATAGTAAAATCTATTACCTTTTTTTCCTTACTTATTGTATTTAGAGTTTTTTTTTTAAGATTTTAAAAGTATTTTTGTTTTATTAATTTAAATAATTAATATTTATATTATACAGTATGGTTTTTTTAGCTGCAATTACATTTCGCAAAATTTAAATCAAAAAGTTCCAGGTATTACATCCAGGTGGTACGGCTTACATCTGTTGGATCTTAAATTTAATGAAACTTCAAATCGTTATTAACTCAACTTAAAAATTACTATACTCATATGAAAGAGGAGCATACAAGTAACAACAGGGAATGAACTTTTTAGGGAATCAAGGTAGAGTTCCACTTTGTTGATAGGTTAAATTATATTTTAATGATAAGTGATAAATGCTTCCGTTTGAAAATATACTTAGCCTTTTACTTCTGTGTAAATATGCGCTTAAAAAACATCGGAATCTTGCAGGCATTTAATTGATCAAGAATTGATCAAAAGTAATATTTTATCTACACAATTTTTAACCAACCTTATCTTTTGGTCTCTAGTATTAGACTAAGACTTAGACTAAGATTATTTTTAAATTATTTTTTTAATTTAAAACGATCTTAATTATGTAATTTAAAAAATTAAAAATCTTAGTTATTGACATTATACCAATCTAAGAGAGCATGCGGGTCTCTTTTATATCTTTAAGAAGAGCAAATGTTTATTTTTTTAATGAAATCATCAATTTAATTTCAACCCTAAAACAAACTTTTTAAGTATATAGATTAAAATTTTAAAATGTTTTCCAAATATTATTAAACAAATGTCTTATTGCAAAACAATTCAAAATTAATTTTAATTTAATTCTTCTAGATAAAATATACTCATATATATGTATATTTTAATTCAATTAGTGTTTTCCAATTGACAAGATAAAAGAGAAATAGAATTTTTTAAAACTTCCTTTTCTTACAACAAACAACATTCATTTCCTAACAAATAAATCTTCACCATGACCCCAGGACATTCTTGTATTATATAAACACCGAAGACATTTAAATGCATTAATTTTGAATGACTTATTAACATTTAAATCAACATAAAAATAAAAACTCCAAATTGATTATACAATACAACTACATATAACATATGATGACTTAATGTAAGTTCTAAACTTTCCCCAAAAAGAAATGAAAAATATTGACATAAAGTGCCGGTTAGAAACGTCTCATTTTTTATACATAAAATGAAATAAAAATGAATTTTAAAATTCTATATATAGAATACATATCTAAATAATACTAAAATATACTAACAAATATGTATATATGTACCGATCAACATGTGCGGAACCGTTTATTTAAAAATGTTTTATTCCAAAATTAAATTTAAAAAAAAAATCCAAAAAATGAATGAATTTGATTTTATTTACAATACAAAATTCAAAGGTATTTAAAAAAAAAGATTCATCTTATAGATCGTTTTATTTGGTTTTTTTGTTGTTGTTGTTGTTGTTTTTTATTTGTTAAAAGAAAATTTATTAGTGACATTTAAAATTTCTTTTCTTTTAATTTTTTTGTCTGTTTGTCTAATTTTATTAGGCCCTGAAATTATAATACAATTTATTTCTTGGGTTTTTCTTTTTTTTATTTTGAATTAATTATAATCTTATTTTGAATAGTGGTCACGTGACTTTAATTTATATAATAATAAAATTATAGGGGTTTTTCCTTTCAAATATATTTTAAGCCATAAATATTTATCAGATTCATTTTTTTTTTTTTTTTTTTATAAAACTTGCATTCTACGAAGATTTTTAATTTTTTAAATAATTTAATAGGATTTCAAAACATACAATACAATCTTAGATACTTTTTTAAGTATTTATATGTATGTATGCATATTCAGTTAATCACTAATCGGTATATAAAAATAAAATTAAAATAAATTAATTTAAATAACAGATACTATATTAAAAAAAATTTTTTTTTGGAATTTATTAAAAACGGGTTCTAAAAGTAAAAATATTAAATTTTGAATTCTTGATTTCAATTTCATTATAGGTATCATACCTATAGACATTATACCTATAGATTCAAAAATATTTTTTATAACTGAAGTTTGACTACTTACTGATAGATAACATGTTCTGAATTCAAATTTTTATTCAAACTCACAGATTGATTTGAAAAATTTTTTATTAATTACTTAGTTATGATATTCTATGAATAGATTTTTATTAAAGGAAAATGTTCATTAAAGTTTTTTTAGCTCATGATTTTTTTAAATTACTTTACTAACAATTATTAAGTAATCATTCTTCACATAAGTATATACAATCCGTGATTTAGATACGGATTTAGATACAGATTATATATATACATATGTGAAGAACTAATAAATAGTAACTAATATTAAATGAAGTTTAAAATGAAACTGACTTTAAATGTGAAAATTTTATTATATTAAATTATAACTAATAATAAAAGTACTTACTTGTGGATGACTATAAAATACAATACTTAAATATTATCATATAAGTATTTTAATTTTTATAAAGTAATTTTAATTTTGTATCTTTAGGCAATTTTGTTAATCTATAAAATAAATTTCTAAAGATACACACATCTGAACTTTTGAAGAAACAATTTTTTAACAAAACGACAAATTTTTTAAAACGTTTTAAAGAATAGAAAAAAAAACAACCGAATTTATTTTTAAATAAATTCAGTTCCGGATTTTTTTTAGTTTTTACATATTTTACTTCTTTCTATTTTGTTATATTTTGACAAAATGACTAATTGCATATGTAAAATAATTTAAATCTAGTTTCTTATCAAAGAATAGTATAAAACGTTTTACTAAAACAGAATTTCTAAAAAAATTCGTGTTTTATATTTGTTGTACAGGAATAAAGAAAAAAGGAATCAAAGAAACAATCTACTTAAGTAATTTATTAGAATCAAAAATCGGTTAAATTAGGTGGCAATGACTACTACTTGCCAAGGTTTTACAATCTTAGTCAACAACAGTAACATTTATTATTGAGGAATATCTTATACCAGTCAGAGGTTCAAGTAATGCTTTATCTAAACCGCTCGTATACATGTTAAAATAAGGTAGAAGATATTGGACAGACTATATTCTTATAATTAGAATTGGTTTAAAACAAATCAACATACAAATAATTCATGAGATAGTATTCTACGCTTTATAACATGTAGAATTTTTTTAGATTTCAATGGATACAGTTCGATTTGTTACATTCTAAATTAAGTATATACTTGTATATAAAGTACATAGTTATTGTATAATTTCGTACCAATTGAAATTATACAGGATATTTGTATCTGTGAGTTATATTATTCAATTAAATTATTTTTAATTACTAGTTAGAATTTTTAATTATTGTTAATGCTACTAATTTGAGGCCAATAGCGAATGGTGAATCGAATCAAAAACCTGATAAAAGTTTTTTTCACTTTTACACATAATACTATAATTTAACTAATAAGTAAATAAGTATGCCAAATATACTTTTGGAAAACATATAAAATACCTTAACACTGTACTGTAATTTTCAGCTATTACGCAAAATTACAAAAAAAAAGTACTTGTTTATATTTTATTACTTTAAAATATATATTAACTATTTGTTTAAATGATTGCCCCATATTGAATGATAAGTATATTTAAAATTGGTCAATGAACTGAAGTTCGATTCATGGAACTTTAATTTTCAATTTAATTTAGTCTTAGAAAGTTAAATAGTAATTTTATTTAACTGACTTATTGTTCTAAAATGAACTAAAACTTCTATAGAGCTTTAATTTACTAAAACGTGTCACAAATCTATTATAATACTGATATATATGTTATTAATATAATTATATACTTGATACTTATGTATGTAATATTTGTTTAAGAAATTTTTGTCCAGTTTATATATATATATATTATATATAATATTATTTACGTTTTACCATAAAGTAACATATAATATAGAGTATTCACGTAGAGTAAAATTTTTTTACCAATTTTTTTAAAAAATATTTTTCGTTTTTACTCAGTACTCAAAAATTATTCTCATAACAACTATTTTTACTTAAAAATTGAGAATAATTTGTTTTTAAACTCATAAATAAAAAAAAATTCTTCTCAATTTCTTGTTTTGAGTATTTATTAATATACCTTTAAAAAACTATATGAAGGGTATATACATACATACATACATATTTATTTTTATACATTATTCTTCTTATTCCATATAAAAGTATGAAAAGCTAAATCTATACTGCATGCATAGTGTATAGGTATATTAACACATATAAAATATTTAAGGTCTTTTTACTTTTTTTTCGTTACTTTGATTTGAAATTAAAAAAACTAAATAGAGATTTTACATCTTTTATTGATGCATGTGTGAAATATGAAATTAAAACAGCTAAGTGTATTTTTCGTTCTTCTTGTAAATCAAAATAGAAAAATTTATTTTCATATTTATTATTTGTAACTTTTGATATTAATGTTGAATGAATGTGCGACAGACAAGCTTATTATTAAAAGTTGTATGGCTTGTAAAATCATAAATAATCTTATCATTTTAATAAGTATATATAAGAATTTTACGTTTAAGAAGAATTTAGTTCGTTATTTTGATTGACTCAAATTTTTTTTTTTAAAATTTAAATGGACATGAAAGGTAAAAATATAAAATTTAATAAAATTTCAATATTTTTTTAAATAATTCTGTTTTATTATTAATTCTTAAGTTAGTTAATAAAGGAAAAAGCCAAATGGAATAAGTATTGCATTACATTATTGAAAAATATATAATATTTTATATTCCATTCGGCATAAAAAACCCTTATAGCAAAAAAAAAATATAATATAAAATATATACATAGGTATAAACAAAACAAAACAATTCATTGACTAAAAAAAATTATCGAAAACAAACAAAAATATTCATTAACTTAAATTTAGTTATTTACATTCAATATTTACAAAATTATATTATGATTAGGTACTTCAATCGTGTTCATCCAATTTTCTCGTTCATGAAAAGAAAATAATATAGGTATCAAGTAAATTATTCAAAAAATAAAAATTATTTTAATAAATAAGTATTACAAATTACATACAAAAATTTATTTGCTAAATCTATAATGAGAAAAAATTTTTAAACAACAGACAAATAGACAGACAGACGTACAAACATATGCAGACAGACGGACGGAAATAAACAGACAAATAGACAGACAGACGTACAAACATATGCAGACAGACGGACGGAAATAAACAGACAAATAGACAGACAGACGGATATTATGAAATATATTAAAAATAAGTTATGCATTTAATATTTTAATTTTACTTTGATTACTCTCAGCTTTTTTTTCGTCATTTTTTAAAAGCTTTTCCCTTAACCATTTTGCTTGCTTTTTTAGCAAAAGATTAATTAGTAACTCTAAAAACTTTATTTTATGCGTGTAGCATTCATCATTTTCCCTAAACCATGTAGGATATTTATCAGATTTTTTTGTGGCTTCTAAACAACATAAAAATATATTTTTCCTTAAATTTTTTTCATGATAATTTTCATAAAAATAGTGATCAAATATGCTCATATGAAATTGTGTAATTTCGAAAATTTTTTCGGTTGGAGCTTTCAAGTTCAGGATTTCTGATTCATTTTTATAATTTTTTTGATAAATAAATTGCTCCGAATCAAGCAATAATATATCATTAGAATTTTTTAAAAATGAAGAAGTACATTGATCACAAGAAATTTTTTTTATCAATTTAAAGATAACGTAGCCACAAATGTATCTTTCGGCGTTATTTGAAACAATATTTAACTCTTCAGTTTGATTATCCTCTAAAATTTTAGATTGAAATCCCTCTAAATAATTATTAACTAAATTAGTTAAATCGTCATCAATTTGATCATTTGAATCCGAATCATCTTGTTCTAATTGATAATCCTTTAAATCGTCTATATTTAAAAATTCAGCGTCATCTTCTTCACAGTTAGAGCTTTCAAATTTATAATTAATTAACTTAACCGACATTAATTTTGCTAAAATATTACTAAATTCATGGACGGAAGGATTATTGTTACATCCATTTCTATACCGAATCAAAGAAAATAAATTTTCTAAAACATCCTGATTTAAATGAGCTAACAGTAAATAATAACATTCGTGTTTATTATAAGTTGAAAATATTTCGGAACTTAGTTCCGTAATGCCTGTTAAAGTTTGTAGCATACCGTCGATACAATAAACTTTTTTAGATGTGATTGGCCTTATTAATTGAAAATATTTTTTCATTTCTAAAAGATATTTGGATATATGATTATCTTGCTGCAATGCTGCACGAAATGGATTTTTTTCATATAATTTCCTACTATTGAGACAATCAAATAAGTTATTAATTTTTGAAACAAATTTTGCTGTTGATACAGCACAAGAAATCCTATCAGTAAATTTTTTTGTTGAAACTAGAGTTTTAATTGCAGCAGCAACAGAATTACTGAAAATTTGAGTAGCCAATCGCACATTCATTTTTTCAAATGAATTAGGAAAGATATGTTTTTTTGAAAGTTTGGGACACATTTTTCTATTATTATTTTGTTCATGGAAATAGAGGCAACGAATAATTTTAAAAGAAACCTCACCATCATCTGTATTAAGGTCATATTTAAGAAGGGTGTTGCGAAGCGATTTTATTAAATGCACTGGATCGTAAAGAGCAAAAATTTTTTTTTCTACTTGATTGAAGTTAAAATAAAAAAAGGGTTTTGTTTTTGAAACGCCTAACATATTAAAACACTTCCTATTATTAGCACCCTGATCACATATGACGGCCCTAACATTAATACCTAAATTAAAAGCTGCACCTAAATTAATATATAAAATGTTTTTAAGATCTTCGCCACTAATGCCCTTCTCTGTGGCATAAAAACTAAGAACATACTTCCAATTATGTACTAATCCCCTTAGGAGAAAAACACAAACGTATTTTGCAACGCTTTTCGTTCTTTTAAAGCTATAATCCGAAAAACCACTAATTTGATCCAATGCACTATTATAGTTAAGATCCCTTCTAATACTAATTTCATCGAAAACTAATACTGCTTCCTTTTCAAGAGAATTTTTATTTGAAAATATAATCCCTAATTCATTAATATTCTTTTCATTAAGACCTACATTTAAATATTTAATAGGGATCCACCTATTAAGGGAACTAAAATGGGGTAAATTTAACTTTATCGCATTCTTTAAAAATAAATAACCTTTTGGAGAACTAAAATGTATATTTAAAGCTACCTTTTTTTCATCTTTTGACCATATCTTTCCATTTTTGAAATTCATTTTTAAAAAAGTTTTGGCATCGTTTGCTAAATGAGACTGCCTATCAATTGTATTAGATAAAGAATCCTGCTTTTCCTTTTTTATTTTTAATTGTAATTTCCTATTCTGAATTTTTAAATACATAATTTTTTTTTTTAAATAAACATTTTTTTTTTTTATATGACCTAATGTTTTATGACATGTGGAAAATTTTTTAAAATAAAAATTTTCTTTTTTTTGGAATTTCAAACAATGCCTACAAAAATTAATCGACAATTCATTTGGAGACACCGTTCGAATGTTTTCTAAGGGTACTTTTAAATTTTCTAAATTTTTTTGACTATAAACTTTAATATTTGAGTTATTATTAAATGTTTTAGAAAAAATATTTTCTTTATTAAAATTTGAAAACTCTTTTGACTGAAAGTTTAAATTAGATAGTGGAGTTATAGGATTGATTTCAATATTATTATGTGGCAAACACAAACTTGGAAAAGCTCCCTTTTTTAGTTTTCTCCCTAAAAATTTTTTCTCGAAATGGTCTTCGCAAATAAATAATTTTTTTGTTTTTAAATTTTCTATACTTACACTACATGCCGATACCCACATTTCGAATAAATTTTTCTCTTTTGGAAATTCATACAGCCTACCGTCAAAATTACGTCTACTTCTATTGCACACTATGCAAGGGGTACCATTCTTACGGTAATCTGCTTTTACGTCCTTAAACATTCTTCATTTAAAACATGCATAAAGAAAATGAAGGAATGACAAAAGGAATAAGCAGAGAAAATAGATATTTCTGACAATGCGGAATATATCTATCAGGCCGAAACGCTAATTTGATGTTCAGAATTTAACCAAATTTAAGTATATTTATAAAAAAAAGTTTATTATTTTATAATAATACATCAAATACATAATAATCATAAGATTATTACATAAAAGACATAAAGTATTATAATATTTTTCAGAAGATTAATAGACAAAATTTTTACATGGCTTTATAAAAATATACCGCATTGTTTCAGATGAAGAAAATTAGAACATATAAAAATGCAAGGTGTTTCATGAGTAAAGTATTTTTTATTCCTAAATAAATGTAGCAATTAAGTTTACTTTTAAAATTCATAATCCAAATTTTTTTTTACATGTATGTAGGTACATACATATTATTATGATTACTATTTCTAATGTAACATCTTGCATGATAAGTTATAAGAAAAATGCAATGAAATTTAGAGAAAAGCTATAGTAAAAGCAATAAGCTATGATGTGACAAGTTATACCTCGTAATTACACGAAATTTTGGGGGATATGAAAAAAAATTTTTAACTGGAAATTCAAATTTTGTAAAAAAAAAAATTTCGCAAAAATATGTAATTACTTTAATAGTGATAACTTGTCATGTAGCGAATGTTATTTTTCTTTTTTAATTGCTTTTGTCTAAAATATAATACTTATTCTAATAGAAAATTTATAAATTAATACTTACATGTAAATTTTGTTCCTCAATTTTTTTAATTCAAATTTTAATACTTAATAATATCTTCATAACAAAATAAACACTTGTAACAAAATAAACACTTGACACTTTTAAAAATGCGCGCCTTTATTAAATTTATTATAATTCTTAATATCAAAATAAGAATACATAAAAAATACATCAAAAAAAAAATAGAGAAAAATATCACATAAAAAAAGTTACATTTACAAAAAAATATGTACACACATACATTTTTCTTAACATTCATAAAAATATGCATAAAAATGTAAATATGTGAATATGTACATACATATACATATACTCTTCATATAATATCATATGATAATACTCAAATTATGAAGAATTTTTTTTTTTCTAGAGCTTAAAAAAAATTCTTCTCAATTTTTATGTAAAAATATTTGAGTTTTAAAATTAATTTTGAGTGTTGAGTAAAAATGGGACTGGATATTGAGTAAAATGGGACGGGATTTTTAAAAAGAAATGACTAACGAATTTTGTTCTACGTGAATACTCTATATATATGTTACTTTATGGTTTTACTAAAATAACATTTTAAAAGCTACATTGACTTACAATTGCCCTTCTAATAATAAAATAATGTTTAAAAGTATAACACAACTATATTTCCCATTTTTTTTAAACTCAATTAGCAAAAATTCGTCACTAAAACCACATTTTTATAGATAATTATTTCAATACTACTTATAGTTTTTGGATTATATACACAAAATTTATATAAAGGATGATATTTATATAAATACTACATTTATATACATGTATGAAGTATCCTATTTGTTTAAGGAGCACCATACATATAAAATATTTTTTATATACCATGTAATTTCATTTTTATTTTTGAGCACTTTCCTTTTTATTGACTTTATTTAAAGCTTTAAAAAAAAACAAACTTTGAAAGTGTAGTTTATTAACCTTTTCATGCCTTTTCTTTCCTTCAATTTTCATTAAATTTTTCTCTTATGCTTTTTTTATTGATATTTTCTCATGATTCATTGTAGTGTTGCTTTTTTTCTTATTTTATTTCAAAGGTTTGAGGAACTTTTATACTTTAGGGATAAGTAAATGTATATATATGTATATATATATATAAAAATATATGTATAGTTAAAGTTTGAAAATAAGTCGTTAAGTACATATTTGTATTGCTTGCGTTTTTTTTGGAAAACTTTGATTAATATAATGGAAAATGATATATAAGAAAAACTTAACACACTTACTGGACACATTTTTACTTAAAGTGAAGATTTTTTGGTTTAAGCGCAGACATTTTTACTCCCTCTGCTTTGAAAAAAATTAACCATTATCGTACTTTTGATAATGCGATATGTCTTTCTTTTGACTATATGCATAAATTTAGGGTTATTTTTTGATCATTTCTTTATTAGAGGGTTGCCTGCATTCAATCAAAGTTTACTCAAAAGAAAAATGATTGTTATTTTGATATTAATGAAAGTGTGACTAAAATCAAGCCATGTTTACCTTAACAGATAAAGTTTTATATTACTTACTGCTTCTTCTAAGTTTACCTAATGAGAATTTTTAAAATTAAAGTAACGAAGTGTCAAAATAAAACCATGTAAAATAGACTGGAAAGATTAAAAACTAAACTTTTATACTATGAATTAATACTTATATCAATTATTAAACTATTCGATTCTAAAAAAAAAAAAATTCTGTAGCAAAAGTAAAACAGATGAATTTGCTTTTGGATATAGGAACTTGTTAAAAATAAGAAAACTTAAAATCTTAAGTAACTAAATCTATAGTAAGTAGTTACTTTTATTATAATTAAATTTATATGATAAATAATCACCCCTATTCTAAATTCCCTCGTACAGCTACGTCGAAGATTAACGAAAAAGTAATTCTCAATTCCGACTTAACGCTACGAAAAGTGCAAAAATCTACGAAAGAAATATTCATTCGTAGCATATTCGTATTCATATATTACAATTTTTAAGGGTAAAATAACGAAAGAACTAGACATAATCAAAATATTAAAGAAATGATATGAAATATCTTACTATTTTTTATTTATAATCAATCTTAAAATACTTTTTTACCTACTACAAATTTTAAAACAATAAACATCATTCTTACTTAAAAAAATGAATTCAAACGTCAAAGTTGCCATTGCCATTTTAATTTTCTACGAGGGAATTTAGAATCACTAAAACTTCTTTTCGTAGAGTAGCCAATTTTTCGTAGAATGTCTACGAGGGAATTTAGAATATTAAATTAAATAGATTTTGTATCGATTGGAATTTAAGATTTTGTTCATATGATAGAGTCGGTAAATTTCAAACATATTTTCCACTTTCCCTTCGTTATTGTAACAACACTAATCCAGTAATGCTTGTAAACTTAACACTCGACCTATTAGCAATATTAATATAAAAAATATTAAAAGCATTAAAAAACAGCCTAACATAATTCAATTCAGATATATATACTAAGTATATGTTCATTTTGGGGAACCTAATGCTTGAACAGAAAAAAATTAGCAATTTTTCGCAACACTCTAATGTATTTTATTTTTTTATTAATATACTTAATAATATATTATATAAACCTTATTATATTTAAAATTAAAAATTATAAATATGTGTTAAATAAAAAAGAAAAACAATATTGGTTTTTTTTTATTTCTTTTAATATTTACAACAAAAGTAGCAATCAATTTTTAAAATATAATGTTTTATAATGAAATACAATACTAAAAAATTAATTAATATTTTTGTTGTTAATTTTGTAATATTATATAATATACAATTTTTAATTATGTTTTCTTAATAAATTTCGTATAGTATACATTTTTTTTTTAAATAAAATGAATCTTACAGATTTTGTATACTATTATAAACGTTTTTTTAACTATTTACTTATGGCTTGAAACTAAAATTAAAACCTATTAAATTTAAACAATTTCTATTTTATTTTATATTAATGTTCATGTACTATTTAATTTTTTAATAAATATTAACCATTTTTTTTTTTGTTTTTAAATATTAGTTTTATTTTTTTATCAAAAATTTGTATATTTTTTGTATATGTATTTCCGTTTTTATTAACTTTTGTTTTTTTTTTTTGTTTATTTTTTATTTTTATTAGAAGAAAAGCATTTTGAAAAGAAAATGCATATTCTCTATAAACGTAATATGTTTAATTAAAAAAATTTTAAAATCAAATAATGATTTTAAAATTACTATTTATTTTTATTAATAAATAAATACTAAAAATAAGTCCAATTTTATATTGAACATCCATATATCATTTATATTAGTACATAACATAACATAATACAATTATTCAATTTAATGTTTAATATCAATAGAATTAGTTAACATGTAATAGAACTTCTTTTTAACTGATGTTGTACAGAAGTTAACTAATATAATTTGGCTTTAATCTGTAAAAGAAACATTTAATTTCTACACAATTGGTTTAGGTTCCAACTGGATATGTTTCAAAGCAAAGTTAAAGAGTAAATTAATTAGAATTTAAAATTTATTGTGAAAAATTACTAAACAAAAGGTAAATTTCATAATTCATATAGATCCTTCATTAAAAACACTTAGACCCTTTGTCTTGAAAATATATTAAAAAACGTTCTCTTAGAATTGTTAATATGATGTTTTTTTTAGGATTTCCAGAACCAATTTTATAAGACTTATTTGAAGCACTTAAAGATTAATAAAAACTATAACTAATTTCTAAATTTACTAATAATTTCTTTGTTACTTTGTGTGTTTTGTTGTATTTTATTTTATAATTTTTTAAATATTTTAAGTTAGTTAATTAACGTAAATTTTGTATCAAACAAATAAAAAAAAAAGGGTTTTTACTCTTAATTGTTATTTAAAAAAAAAAAAAAAAAAATAAAATAAAGTAAACTCGTATAACTTTGAGGAAACCGATAACATTTAATATAATTAAATTTTGTAATTTTAATAAAAATAATAAAAATAAAGTAAATTAAATATATAATTTTAAAACAGTTTTTTTTTTTTAAGTTTTTATAATAATATACTGAAAAATCATCACATATTTTACGATAATAGATTAATTTTAAATTTTTTTTTCAATCTTTTTATTTTTTGAGATTTGTTACCAAAAAAAGCTTAGAGTGTCTTTACAATTTGATTTAAAAAAAAACAGTTAAAATAGAGAAGGAAACATCTTCTGAGGCATTATTGTTTCAAATTAAAATAATCCTTAAGAATTTTTTTTTTTATATTTAATTAAAATATTAATAAATACATATTATATATAAGATATTATAAATTCATCAAATTAAATGTAACTAGAATTTAAATGTCAATTTTGTTAATTTAAGCTAATAATTTTATATTTTTGAAATTAAATAAATTGATGTGAAGCAAATTGAATGTTAAGATATCGATATTTCAAAAGTGATAACGCTTTATTAAAGTATAGATTAATAATTAATTACTATGTTATTAGTTATTATTGATCAAGAAATAAACAAATTTGCAATGAAATTTATATTAAATTACTAAAGTTAAAAAAATCTACTTATGTATATTGATATAAAATATTTTAATTGATGAATACGTATAAAAATGTTTAAAGAATTTTTTTCTTTTAGTTAGTATCAATTAAACTAGAAAGATAGTTTATTTCTTAAGGATTATCAACTTAATTTTAATTAAGAAAAACAACTTAATCGATATTTTAATAGTAAATATACACGACGTACTTGAATTTAAGTATATTTTCAACACTTGTATTTATAAGCCCAAATACTTAAAATATATCAATTTAAAATAAAAAAAAAAATATATAAAGTTTAATCACCAAAACAAAAATTTATATGTAAAATACATAATATAATATATAAAAAAAATAACTAAAAATTAAATATTAACTACTAATTTAGGCAATTTTTAAATAAAACCTAGATAAATAACTTTCATAACATTATTCCCAATCTAAAAAAAAGAATTTATATTATAAGAAACTTTTACTGTGTACAGTATAGGTAACAGATTAAAAACATCGAGCAAGAGTTATTAAAAGTTATCAAATAATCTTGAAACACAATAATTGTCAAGCATTATAATTAATCTAAAAAAAGATTAATTTATTGTAAATACGCCACACATTTCAAAACGACAATATATCTATAAGATTAATTGAATATATGATTAAAATCATATAGACAACAAGTATCTATACATTTTAATTACTTTTTATCTCATTAATACTCGGAAATTTGCTTTACTATTCTTTTATAAATAAAATAGAAATTTATTGAAAAGATACAATGAGCTTTAATTTTAGAAATGAACGCAAAAAGCTCTCACTTAAATTGTTAAATAAATAACATATCAATGTATGGATATTGGAAAATATCCATATCTGAATTTCTAATAAAATATTCTTTTTAAATTGTTGCTAATGTTTTTTGAATTTAGTTAGTACATTGGGATGTATTTTATTTTGGGAAGAAATTATAAAGTGTTACCTAGGTTTCCCAAGATCAAAATAAAATTTGGCGACTATTTTAATTTATTTTTAAATTTTAAATTTTTCTTTGTTTTTAGGAGTATTTCCTTTACGCTTCTTCTCATTATTTTTCTTCTCTAAAAACTTGAAATATAATTATATATTTTCAAATTTAAACTTAGTAATATATCTAACATTAAAACTTACGGTTTTTTTTTAATTCTTTACTTTTTTAAGGTTTGCGTCTTACTTTCTTTTAAGAAATAAATACTTGTCAACTTTTATATTTTTTTTTTTAATACACAAAAAAAACATCTTTTTTTTAAGAATTTTGATTGTAAAATACCACCAATTATATAATTAATATTAGTTACTTTTTTTTTGTCAATTTCTAATTAATTTTACTTTAATAGATAAATATACATATTATAATAATTATAAATTCAACTATAATTCTGCCAAGAAAAGAAGGGGATGATGATTTTTTTTTTGTTTTTATATTTATTTTTATATACTTATAATATAATAATAATATTGTATTTTTTTTTCTTTTTTTTTTTAAATTAAAACTTAAAATTATCATAATAATATATTTTATATAATTCAATGAAATATCTATAAGTATATTTTATTTTGTTTGCTGTTGTTGATCTTTTTTTGTAAGTTTTTAATAAATACCCATAATAAACTTTACTTGAATGAAGAAATACATACATGAACTACGTATTGTTTGTTTCTTAGTTTATTTTTATACAATTTATTTTTATATTACAATTTTGGTTTTTCTCGGTATTTATGTTTTTTTTAACAACATTTTATTTTAAAAAATTATTCTTTACATACACCAAAAAAAAAAAAAAAAAAACATTTTACTTTTTTATAATATTTATAAATTAAAATCAAAAATTATTTGGAACTTTCGTTTTATTCACTTTTATATTGGTGCATTGATAAGTAATTTTTGTTAAAAATATTATTTATTATATTCAATATAAATTTTCATTTATTTATTATTGTTTTTTCTTTTTTTTTATTATTGGTTAAATTTTTTTTTTTGTTTTGTTTTATTTTATTTGTTTTTTTTTTTTGAAAAGCATTCATATACATTTTATTCTTAACTCTTATTGTTCATAATATAATTTATTTAAAATTTTATTTTCTAAAAACAAAATATATATTAATATAATTTTAATTTATTTATAATTTTTTTTTTTTTTATTTATGATCCCGTGATGCAACAGCAGCAACTAAAGCAGCTCCCCTACCAGAACCATCTTCAGATAACATTAAATCAAATTTGATATGTGGTTTGACTAATTCACGCATTTTTGATACCATTAAATCATGAAATTTGGGGTGGAAACGATAAACTGAACCATCAACACCAACAGTAACACTTGGATCATCCATTTTATTTAATAATGCTGCAATGCCACATGATGATAAATGGGCAGCACGTGTTGATACACATTCACATATATACCTTACAGAAGCACAATCATCATCAGGAACATCAGTGATACCTAATTCTTCTAGCACCATACGACAATTTGTATATGTACCAATTTCATCTGTTTCAATTTCAGATACATATTTGGTAAAGAATTGTCCTCGGGTAAATAATGCATCAGAACCTTCACCATGAAACAGTACCTTATCATTTACGCATTTTTCAATAACCAAACGTACTAATTCACCCATATACATTCCCGATATCATTTTTTCATGCAATTGTTTACCAGGATTTATACTATGTGTATCAACTTCACGATCATATTCAGTACGTGCAAAATCTAATGCACCATTATCACCGAATGCACCCCATTCAGTGTTTATTAATACATGAGGTTTTTTATTATTTGGGGAATCAAATAATTCAGCATTTTCAACACGTTCCACATAACATGCATTACTACCAGTACCAACAATTAAACCAACTTTACAATTATGATTTTTCCAAGCACATGACATTAATGTACCAGTTGTGTCATTTAATATTGCACATATTGTTATTTCAACATCACCACGTTTTTGTATAGCCTCTTTTAATAATTGTACAACATCTTCACCAACAACACCTTCACAATTAAAACCTTTTGTCCATCTTACCAATAAACCTTTAGTCAAACCCAATTGAACTAATGGAAATGAAAATGTAAAACCCAATGGTAAACGTTCATGTTGTAAACCTTGTTCTTTTATAAAATTAGCCAAACATTCAGCGATATGATCAAATAAATGGGTACCAGTACCCAACATTATATGCTGTGGTATCGCATAAATTCTTGATTGCATTTCAAATTCATTGTCACCTTTTAGATGAATTAAAAGTACTCTGAAATTTGTACCACCTAAATCCAATGCCAGAAATCTGCCACGCTCAGTACCATTTGGTAAATCTTGAACATATGTAACAAAACATTTAATGTCAGCTTGTGCATTTGTCTTTTTTGATAAACCTCGATTTATTTCATTTAGAATGCTAACACCTAATTTCTTAATTTGTTCATCGGTGTATCGTAATTCCTTACAGTTTTCAATAACTTTTGGGTTTATTTTTACAACATCAGCTACTGATTTTTTAGAACTATCGGTATTCGTGGTAATATCTTGATTTTTTGCCATTTTTGTTTATTCTTTTTCTGTGATATTTAAATTTTTTTTTAGTAATTTATGTTTTTTGGTTTTTGCAAAGTTCTTTTATTGTTTTTTTTTTTTATTATATTTAATTTGAAACGTGTATAAAAACGTTTAAATATAAAAATGCTTAAATCAGAAATAAAAAAAAAAATAAAATCAAGTCAATATATTAAAATTAATTTAATTAATATTTTGGTGTAACTTATTTAATTAAAAAAAAAACAAAAAAGTGTCACCGGGGTTTTTCAGTCAAAATTTAATTAATCAAAATATTAAAAAAAAAAATATCCGTGTAATTTGTGTAGCACGTCTCTCGAAAAACTAAAAAGAATTAGCGGTTTTAAGCTTTTATTACAGTTATATTCCAGCAATATACTTTTATAATTTGTTTATATATTTATATTTATAATTTTGTATTTTATTGCTTTTATTGTTTTTTTTTTATATTTTGTGATAGCACAGAAAATAATATAAGTATATATATATATATACACTTATATTTATATATATATATATATATTAATATAGTATAAATTTTTATAGTTTTTTTTTTTTTGTTTATTAAATAAACCCCAATTTTTTTGCAATGTTTTTAACAAGGGGTTATAATTATTTTATTACAGATGTTAAATATTAACTATAAGAAATATTTCAGATAAAAAATGAGTACTTACAAATATTTTACCGTTATTATTATAGTACTTTGAAAATATTAAACTTACATAAGAAGGTTTAAATATTATTATACCGACTTTAAATTATAAAAACATTTTAAAATAAACTTTAACTTTAAAATCACCTTTGCTTATCAGATTCATAGTAATAAAATAACACCTAATAAAATGATATTAAAAAAATTCTTATTCTTTGAAATTAATAAAGATTACCCTGAAGTATCTTATGAGTAATAAATAAAAGTATTTACTTATAATGCATATAAAATGTTAATATTAAAAGAATAAAACTACGTATTATAAATAATTTTATCAAAGATCTTGTTGAAATTTCAATTACCTATATAGAATTCTAATGGAAGTACTGGATAAGTACTTGTTTAAAATGAGGCTAGCATAATCAATTTACCTATTTCATATTGCAAATTTACTAAATTTAAAGAAAATGAGAAAACATATTTGAAAAAAGTAGGTAAATAATTCAAAAAGTAACGAAAATTCTCTTTTATTATACCTAAAGGGGCTAGCATATAATATGCCTTGCAAAAATTTTTATAATTTATGTATATAAAACGTGATTACTGATGAAATTTCAAATTATATAACCTTTTTCTCACCCTCATATTAAAATTTATTTTTGACTGAATCCCAAAATTAAAAAAAAAAAAAAAAAAAAAACAACACTAAATTGTTTACAATTTTTAACAGTGATGTTTTAGAACTCACCGACAATTTTTCTGAACTGAAAACAATCTGAAGTGTTTAATATTTTGTTTTGTTTCTATTTTTAATTAATAAATATTCGGTATAAAAATCCTCTTTTGGCCAATTTTTAAATGCCCAACTGTGAAGAAAGATTATTTCACACTTCTACAAAATCGATCTTTTGATAACAGGTTAATATTGGAGAAACTGAAAAAAAGAGAAATGAGAAAATTGTAGAGCAAGGCTAGCACATGTGAAAGTAAAAGAGTGGATTTATAAAAAAAAAAAAAAAAAACGAAAACACTAAAATGGAATTTTTGAGATGAATTTGGTTTTGATTTTGCTTTTTGTTTTAACCAAAGTTTATTTAGATTAAGATATTACTAGAGAATGAATTATGATTATAAATGCCAAAGAAATTATCATACACACACGAATGAAACAAATGTATAAATTGTAAAATAAAAAACGAATTGGAAAAAAAAAACTAAGTAAGTACTATTAACTAATTCATTGTTATGTACATCAAAAACACAAAACTTTAACAACTTATTCACTTAACTATAATTAAATAATTAATTTTTGAGAACAAGCTTATAATTATTTAGTTTATACCTACTTAGAAATAAATATTTTAAATAATCATATGATAGTTTTCAAATATATTAAGATTTTTGATTAAAAATTATATTTGTAAAGCAAAATTTATTAATTTGTACATAAAAATTAAAACACTCTTAAGTCAAAATGAAAGGCAATTTTTTATTTGCGTAAGTATTTAATATTTGGGGATTAATAAGAGTAAGTTGATGATATTTGTATACAAAAATATCTAAATTAAATGCGATTAAGAACTTAGTGAATAAATATAGATACCATATCTTCATTCAGAGTTAGTCACAAGAAACTAAATGTTAAATGCGATGCGATTAAGAAAAAAAAAATTGATAAGATATCAATTAAAAAAATGATCCTAATTGATAATTACGTTTAATATGTAAGTATAAGAAAATAAATATTCATTCGTTGCCGATTATTCAAGTACAAAATATATCATATAAAGGAAATCAGAAAATAAGAATTATTGTGCAATATGTAATTAACGATAAATAATGTTGTGTATATGATTCAAACTGAATACATAGGTAGGTAGATTATACATATTTATTTTATTTAATTTTTCTATTATGTAACAATGTTTTGACATTTTATTTTGAAGTTATTTGAAAGATCGTGAATTTGATAGCTCTTCTAAACACTAATGTTATAATACATATATACATATATATATATATGTAATTAAGAGCATATAAACAAAACTAAAATATAAATTGTAAGTCAAATATCATTATATGATTTAATATAAAAAAAAAAATATAGAGTTATTATAAAATCAATTTATATACAAATTAATTAGTCAGACAAAATGTATTCACCTAATAAAACTTTTCAACTTTTTAAGTTGAATAAATTAATAATAAATAAAAATACTATTTTATGATTCCTATAAAAAAAAACACAAAGTTATTATTATTATATTCATAACTAGGGCAAATAAAAATATGCTCTAAAAAATCCGTTTTAAGCGCTTAAAATATGCTCTAAAAAATCTATTTTAAGCATTTAAAATATGCTCTATGAAAAGGATATCAAATACATAAAAAAAGATCCATTTCTTAGAAAGCTTGAAATAAAATGAATATTAATAGGGTGGGCTAGTGACACCATCTTCAAAAGTTGTTTAAATTTAAGAATTAAAAGCAGATAGATTTTTACTTTTTTATATATTATTTTTATTATAATTTTTTATTTTAGAGTTAAATTTAATAAAGTAAAAAAAAATTAATTCATGAAATTAAAAAATTAAAACAAGATAAATTAGAGAGTAGAATAAGTTAAAATTAAAAAAAATAAATAAACATAAATTAAGTAAACATAAATTAAAATAAAAATTAATCCAAATAACGAAAATCTTGCATCTAGTAAAATTAAAAACTAAGTTTAACTGAAATTTTAGTTGCAATATATCCATTTCACTTAAATTTTCAAATAAGAACTTATTCCGGTTCGATCGCAGGACGCTTTTGTACAATTAAAAGCTCTTTTCTACATTAACTGAGTTGATTGGTGCGAATTTAAATGTAATAGTTTCGCTTATAGTGTAATTCATTGTAGCATTGTGTATCGCTTCACCAGTCAAAGCTGCAGCAGACATAGTTTTTAATCAAGTTGAAAGTTTCTGAATCAAGTTGAAAGGAAAATAAATATGTATATTTACATGCATACATAGAGATTTCTTTAAATACCTAATACCTACATGTTTATTTTAAAAGAATGATATTTTAAATAAATAAATATCTAAATAGTGAAATTAATTTCTATGTTTTTTTATGAAAAATATTTTAAATGCAAGAAAAATAAAAAAATTATGATCTTTCGAACGAAAATTGTCAAATTATACCAAAAAAATGCTCTTAAAAGTTAAAATATGCAAAATATGCTCTAACAAAAATATTTTAAATGCAAGAAAATTAAAAAAATTATGATCTTTTGAACGAAAATTGTCAAAATAAACCAAAATATGCTCTTAAAAGTTAAAATATGCAAAATATGCTCTTAAAAGTTGAAATATGCAAAATATGCTCTAACAAGTGAAATATGCAAAAATATGCCCTAACAAAACTAGCTTAAAATTCATAATTTTTGTTGAAACGAACTTCTATCTTGTTCATTTATCAATAAGACATAAGGAAAAAAACATGCTAATGCATATTTTTATTTGCCCTATTCATAACTGTTCAAATAACGAATTTTAATGTCTAAGTTAAAAAAACAAAATAAAATTATTTACAAAAAAAAAAAATCATGAAATTATTATTGATTACATCAGCAATTACTTAACAATCTACAAGTACTATTTCTCAATTAAAATTTATTATATTATGTTTTTTGGAAATAAATTAAAAAAAAAAACAATTTCTATCACTATTATTTTAATTATTTAATTTTTAAAAATAACATAAAAAACAAATAAATTAGAAATAAAAAAAAAACAAAAAACAAAAACATACCGTGTAAGTAGTGTGCGTTAAAGTATTATTTTTTTTCTTAAATAGTGATTTTGAAGATAGTAGGTACCCGCTTTCAAAAAAAGTTTTTATCCAAAATAATAATTGAGATGCGATTGCAGGTGGGTTCTTTGCCCCGCCCGCTATTTCGATGAACTAGAAAATAAAGAGAAATAAATCTCTTTTATTTCTTTTCACAAAAATTATTCTATTATTTTTTATTTTATTTTTACTTTTTTTTTTTTAACTAATTCGTATATATATATATATATATATTGTTATATCACACTTAAAAAATTTTTCTTTTTCTTATTATTATTATTTTGTATTTTCATTTATTATTAATGGATAAATACGCATAACAAAAACAAAATTAAAAAAATATATTGAAATCACTACAAGGTAAATTAAGATTTATTTTTTTTTTTTCTATATTTTTTCTTTGTTTTCTTTTTTTTTTTTAATTTTTTTTAAATATGAAATATTTCTTTTTTAATATTTTTTATATATATATATTTCAATATACATATACCATATATATTATATACTTTTATTTTAAAAAAATTTTTTCTGTGAAATCACTAATGACAAAAAAATGCTTCGTGTTTTCTCATACTTTGCGACATCGAAATTTATTTTTAGAAAGATTTTGTTTTGTTCTTTGTGGAATTTTATTCTTAAAAATTGAAAAAATTGAAATAAAAAAAAATTTGGAAAACAGAAAAAAGCAACAATTTTTATTTTTTTTTTTTACTAAAGGCACTGTATTTTAAAAACACTAAACACAAATTATAAATATATATATATATATATATATTGTTTAAAAAACAATTATTTAAAATTAATAAAATATAACAAACGAGTCAAAATCCTTTATAAAACTAAAAAAATAAAATTAGAGAATTTTTGGTTAAAAAACTTCATGAAATTACTTCGGAAATTTTTCAATACTACTCAAAAACCCAACACTCGAAAAAATTTTCGAAAACGAAATGTCAATGTCATGTGTATGTATAGATAAAACGTCAGAACGATTTTTTTTTTGTTTTGTTTTTTCTTTTGATTTTCTTATTCATTTTTTGGTTATTTCTGTTTTTTTTTTCTTATTGTTGCTGAATGAAGCTGGCAAGTCCATATTATTTATATTAAGAAAATTGTTTTCATATATACACAACACACATACAAACATGAAAAAATTTAAATTGAAAAATGAATTGAAAAAATCTGTTAAGAGTTACCTATATGCAATCGCATTTTTTCATATTGGAAAATAATTTAAACGTCAAATTATTATAATTAATTATATTACCCAAAATTTATTAATTTAATTTAAAAAAAAAAATGTTTAATTTACATAAAAATATATTTTACAAGCAATTTACATTATTCAATACATTTCACAATTTAAACTTTTGATGTTTGCGTGTTTCCTTTTACCTCATACCATTATTTAAAAATAAAAAAAAAAAAAAAAAAACTGAAAATCATAAAAATTAATATATTTACGGTTACAAAAAATTAACGTAATTTTATTCTATTTAATTTAAATTTATTTTAAATAGAAAAAAAAAACAAAACACTGTAATTAACGAATATTAATGAAATATTAAAAAAACCGCTTTTTCTTTTCAGATCTGACTTTTGTGATTCGTCCTTTAACGCACGAAAATAAGGAAGCACAAAAATTCATATAGTTAAAGTGTATTTGTATTATGTATGTAATAATGTATATATATGTACACCAATATATAAAGCACCATTCACTTCGATTTTCAATGTTCTGTCGTCTCGTATGTTAAGTTTGAAAGTCAAGTTAAGTATTTCGAATAATTAAAAAAAAAAAAAAAAAAAATTATTTTTTTAACACTTACCAGTAAAATTTTTTAATTATTTTTGAATATAAAAATTATTTTTTTTAGTTTTAAAAATTCAATTTATATTTAACAAATACTTTTTGGTATTTAATATTTAACAAAAAAAAAAAACAGTGTGTACGCAACTCTTCCTATAAAATATAGCAAAATATAACGCAGTCTCTACCAACACCCGAAGTACATGCTTCAATGTCAAAATTGTCAAAAACACTAAAAAAACAAAAAAGTAGGACTATTTAATAGACCAATTTGATGGTCTTGTATTTTATACCAGTTTCTTGTATAATTTGACATTGGATAAATTTATATATGCACAATTAATTACACAAACAAAAAAGTAACGTTTTAAATGTCACTTTTTAAATTTTCTACAAAAAAAAATTCCCTTTTTTATGGTTTTATAATTTATGTTTTATTTTATTTTTTTTTTTATTCGATAAATATTTTTTTTTTTATTATTATTATTTCAATATTTTTTAAAGCGTTTAAATTATTAAATAAAAGTTTATTGACAACATTAATTTTATTCAAATACATTTATGTAAATTATTAATCAAGTTTGATTTTTACAAAAATCCGGCAGAGGAGCTTGACATTAGAATGGCTGTCAAAAGTCAAATATATACAATTTATATAAAATTTTAAAGTCAACAAAAAATCTAAATTTGGATTGTCTTGTTGTTTTTAGTAATTTCAATTATTTCGTTTTATTTTTTGAATAAAGAAATATTTTTTAGAATTTGCTCACTTTACTCTGTACAATTTAAAATGACACACAATCCTTTAGATAAAATAAATGCTTTGGATGCTATTGAAAAGGATATAATTTTATGTTTACAAAGCGCCGGTATAATTAATTAAAAATTTTTTGTGTTGACATTTTTTTTTATATTGAAAACATTTTAGGTCAGGCTCTTCAAGAACTTGGTAAAGAAAAATCATCTTTAAAAGCTGCAGAAAATCATACGCAATTATTTATCAAATCATTGCAATCTGTTGAAAGTAAACTCAGTGAACAAATTAATTATTTAACACAAGTTTCAACTGGCCAACCACATGAAGGATCTGGATATGCTAGTACAAAAGTTTTACAAATGGCATGGCATAGAATTCATCATGCAAGATCAAGAATTCGTGAATTAGAAGATTGTAAAACTAAATATACACAAGTTGCGGCAGCAAGACAACAGCAACGACCTGGAGAATTCTATAATCAGCAATAATTCAAATAATAAAAAAAAAAAAATAAAAACTAAGATATATAGGTGTTTTTCCAAATTTAATTAAAAATTTTACTTTATTAAAGCAATAACCTTTTTTTGTTTTTTAATATTTTAAATTTGCTTTATTTTTTTATAAAATTCTCAATTATTAGTTTCAAAAAAATTCTTATTTACAACATATCTGACACATTGAAGTAAAACATTTCTTTCGTGTCTTATTTGCGGTTCAAGTAATTTCTCTAAAAGTGTATTTTGTGGTGTTTTTCTTAATTTGGAATAATCAAGTAAAAATCCAGTTTTTCTAATTTTACTATTAATTTTAGATTTACGATTGTTACCATTTCTTGTTCCTCCATGGCTGAATTTTTCATCTTTATGGATTTTGTCTTTTTCAATAGTTTTTATAATTTTAGATTCTTTAGGAAAATTTAAAGGTTTAGATATAAGTTCATCTGCCAATTTTCTTAAAATTGGTGCTTCATCAGGTGCGTCTTCATTTTCAATATCAGACACTGCTTTCATTTCTTCCTTTTTTTCAAATGTACTAGTTCTTACGTTGTTAACTACATTTTCGTCTTTTAATAATTTTACTTCTAAATCGTCCTTCATACTTTTGCTTTCATAATTCTGTTTATTCAATACCTTTTCTTGGGTTGTCTGTATTAATTTTTCCAAATTGCAGATACTTTTGTAATTTTCTTCATTTTGTGAAATGTTAGGAATTAAATCAATGGCCAATTTTCTTAGAATTGGCTCTTCATCAGGTGCGTCTTCACCCTTATTATCAAAAATTGCTTTGACATTTCCCTCTTTTTCAAAAATTTTAATTTTTACATCATTGACCACAGTTATGTTTTGTAATTTATCTTTTTTACTTTGTTCTACTTTTTCTAAATTGCAAATATTTCCATTTTGTAAAATTTTAGGTATAAGGGTATTGTCCAATTTTCTTATAATTGGAGCTTCATCAGGTGCATCTGCACAATCAATATCAGACACTGGTTTCATTTCTTCCTCTTTTTCAAATTTAATAATCCTTATATCGTTAACTACGCTTTCGTCTTCTAATAATTTTACTTCTAAATCGTCCTTCATACTTTTGCTTTCATTAATCTTTTTATTCGGTATCTTTTCTTCAGTATTTTGTATTAATTTTTCCAAATTGCAGATATTTTTGTTATTTTCTTCATTTTGTGAAATGTTAGGATTTAAATCAATGGCCAATTTTCCTTCATCAGGTATGTCTTCCCTTTCATTATCAGACACTGCTTTAATTTCTTCCTCTTTAAATATATTCATTTTAAAATCGTTCTTCACGTCATCTTTCAACGATTTCATATCGAAATCGTTTTGTTCACTTTTGTTTTCATCGTTTTTGTTATTAGGTTCTTTTTCTTCAGAATCTTGTACTACTTTTTCTATATTATTTACAATACTATTTTCAGTTTGATTTATCTTTTTAGGTAATTCGTCATTTGCTTCATTATCTGAATTAGATAAATCTTCATCTGAATCAGATGAATCCCCATACATTCCAACTAAACTTGTTAAAATATTTTGTACAACCTTTTTTTCGTTTGCTCTAATACTAACATAATCTGAAATCGATGAAGTTCCTTGAAATTTTGGAATATTACTATTTGAAAAACCCTCTTCTTCATCACTACATGCAATAATTTCTTCAGTATTATTTTTTACACTGTCTGTGTTTGTACGTTGGCTCTTATTATTTATGGTAGCTGCGTTATTTCTCCTTTCATCGATTTTTTTCTTCTTAAACTGTTCGAATTTTGTTTGACCTTTTCTCTTTAACATTTGACTATCACTAGAATTACTAAAATTAAATTCACAAACTTATATCAGAAAGAATTTATTAAACATTCAAATCGTACCTATTAGATTTTTTTACATCATTTTTAGGACCAAATCTATTTCTGTTATTTTCTATTCTTTCTCCTCTTTTTTTTCTCTCTTCTTGAACTTTTTGTCGCAATTCAACATTAGCCATTGTGGGATAACGCTTTTTTCTTTCTTCTCTCCATTTTGAAATTTCCTCTGGTGTGTTAAAATTTTTAATTTTGTCATATAAACCTGTTGTGTGTAATTCCTGTATATGCTGGGCTACGGATTTTGAGCAACCATGAAATGTACAATCTCCAATTGTACATTTTGAATATTCTAATGAATGTTTATCCAACTGAGATTTATTTCTAAATTGAAGATCACAATTTTCACACCATAATGTCTGCTGAGAACATCTTTTGCTAGCCTAAACAAAACTAGCTATAATAATAATAAATTTAACGTTAAATTTTAAAACTTACGGCATTTGTTTCTTCACACTTTTTTTGATATTTTTCAAGATACGGTTTGTATTTTTCTAGGTATTTCGCTGGTATTGTGGCTCCTAAAAAAACGTTATCTAAAAAACTACTTCATAATGTAATGTAAAAAAAATACCGTTCGGACCAAACATTGGGGGAGGTTGTTTTTCTTTTGGTAATAGCATACCCTGTGCTGAAGCAAAATGAGGAGTTGGTAATTTATTTTCCACTTTACTAAATATTGGAGATGGTAATTTAAATTTTTCTTTTTCCATGATGATTTTTTTAAATCGATTTGTTTTTGTTTACTTTTTAGATGCACATGTAGTTTGACATTTAATAAATAACAACATGTGTTTATAGTTTAAATCGTCGTCGTATAGTATCAAAGTTTTCCGAACATTTTTGATTAAGTAGTCTTGGGAAGTAAGCTAAATAGTACTTTGATGAATATTAATTGAAAAATAAATAAACAAATTTTTTAAAAAATTCATATTATTTATATTATATTTCTTTAATAAATATAAATTATAAATATGTATTTACAATAAAATTTAAAATATGAGCATTGAATTTATTTTTGAAAACCATGAAGTGAAATTATTTGTTCTATATAGTTGGAAACAAATTCCGATAGCTGAAAGAATACCATACAAGTTAGTTTTTTTATGGTATCACAGATGTCTCATCGTTAACTGATGAGAATCTGCTTATTATGCATTTTTTTTTAAATGGCTGCCAATGCTGTACTTGGTATAAACAAAGCGAATTTTCGTATAAGAAGATACACTTTCGTGCGAATTTTAAAAATAAATTTAAAAAAAATTAAATTAGAATTTAAAATATTAAATGAGTGGAATTAGTAAAAAATAAATAAATAATGTATTTATTCAGTGATTTCTTATTTGAAAAGCAGTGTTTTATATAAAGAACAATAAGAATAAATAGTAATAAGAAAAATAAATAAGAAAATAATTATTTTAAACTAAAGGGAAAATAATGCCAACATTGTGTAGTGTAACCGGTTGCAACTCAAACAGCCATAATGCACCAGAATACACTACATGTTTTTTGTTTCCAAAAGAAGAAGAACTTCGAATTAAATGGCTTAAGGCAATAAGAACACCTGATTTGAGAGTATCTGCAGTCTGCACATACCAACGTGTGCGTAAATCGCTTTGCGGAGGAACATATAAAAAAAGGAGTATATTTTTTTATAAATGGAACAACAATATTTTTATCGAATAAATAATGAACACTCAAGCCAGGTACCATTCCAACAATTTTCCCCGATGGGCCTTCTAATGTTACTACCAAACCAATGAAGATAAGACAAGACCCAAGAGCAAAAAGGAAACGTTTTGTTATTGCTCAAGAAGCTGAAAATCGAGAATGGCTAGATGAAGATAAAATTTCATCAATTGAGGATATCATAAAAAGAGGAGATAAGTATGTATTTGTATCCACCAATTATTTTATATAAATAAAAATATGAATAATTAAAAAAAAGCAGAATTAAGTGATTTTATTTTTCATTACGCCACCCCGCTGAATTATATATCGTCAATACTCTAAAACAAAGATGTATAGACTTTTTTCAAATACAAAAAGCAAAACAGGATGAAACTTCACTGCAATTATGTTGTTGATAAATTAGTAATTTACCACTAGCAACATTTCTCAAATATTAGTAATATGGTATTACAAGTTGTTGCTTTTGTTTAAACTAATTTTCCGTCGCCTGACCAAATCCTAGTGAGTAATGGCTATATTTAACAAAAGATTGATTTAAAATACTTTATTTTTGATGCATTTTTATCTGGTAATGCAGAATTTATTAATAAATGTAGAATTTAAAAAAAAAAAAAATATGGTAGTGACAGCTGGTGGTTAGCATTTTATTTATTTATCCGTAACAAACATTGTTCCGCATGACAGTTTAATGACTTATATGGGTCAGGAACAAAATTATTAAGTATCGCTTATCAGTTGTTATTTGACAATTGTGTTGTGAACATTAAATTAATTAATAGAAAAGGTATTATGGAAGAAACTGGCGTGTAAGTAGTTAAATGTTTTTTTTTAATTTTTAAAATTTAATGTTGAAATAGTACAAATTTAGTATCAAAGTGCCAAAGGTGGAAATGAAGTCATAAATATTTCAACAACATTAATTATTTATTAGTTCTTGCTACTGTTTTACCCCAAATCCGAAATTCGGTGATTTACGTTGTGTTCTTTTTCAGTTTTGGAGTAAGATTTTAGTTTTAGATTAGATCAAGTCGATTATATTATATGAGTTTATTTTTTTTTTTGCACGTTTGGTTTTGAGGGAAAGAACTGAAACGTTTTATAGTTGGCATGTTTTGTTTTAAATTTTAATTTGGAAATATTAAATATAAAAAATTAGATTTCCTAACTATGTAGAATCTTGAATTTTTTAATTAACAAAAAAAAGATTAAAAATTTAATGCTTAATTTTATAAATTTACTATGGATTGACTATTTTCAAATATGAACTTTTTTTTTGTTTAAAACTTTTAATTGAAATGTTCATTTACAATTATGTATTATAAATTTTTTTAAAAATTAACTTTAAATTTACTTTACTAAAATTGCTAGGTTCTAAAACGAAACAACCTTGAACGATAAAGTACAGATTTTGGAACAATGTAATTAATTTTACAACAGTATCATATTTTATTGGTTTTGAATAAGTTCTTTTAAAGTGGTTTTACTTTCAGAATGCACTTTTTTGTTCTAGATTTCAATACACTGGACAAGGCTTGTTTTTTTTTTCATTTTGATGGATTTAATACCAATTTGTATGTTGTTCTAAGTTTAAGTATTTTACTTTTTTTTTTAATTTTAAGTTAACAGAAGTTATGAAACCTAAACGTTGTTATATTATTAAATTTAAATTAGTAAGGACCATTATTAAAAATAATAATATTACCATAACCATGCAGTGTACGGTAATCAGTTACAATTAATCGTTGTTAAACCATTGTTAACGTTCAGTTTAGCCTAAAGTTTAAATTTAAGTGTTTGTTTAGTAACATATTAAAAAACCGAGACTGTGAATTAGTTACCCCGAATTGATTCAAATCATGTTACAAAAAATAACGAACTGTAGTTATAATTTTACTGATTTAAGTCCTCAGCAAAACTATAACATGACCTAGATAACAAAATTAACACATTAGATAGAATGTTTTACTGATGTCAGTAAACATAGTCTTTTTAAAGAACTGGATTATCTTTTTCTGATTCATTAAATCTTTTTACTTGCATATACAAATTCATATGCTGATATTGTAATAAATTTAAATTTCTATTTTTTTATATCGTTTAATTTTATATATAATTTTTTTTAATTATTTTAATTTTAACCGGAAAATAATTTTATTTATTTTAGTGGTGGTAGAAGAATTTGGCAACAGTCTGAAACACTGGCTCTATTGGAATGTTACAGAGAACATAAACATGAGTTTCAAATTTCTAGAAGAAAAAAATATGCTTATCAAAATATTTTAAATGATTTAATTTCCAGGGGAGTTCTGGTAAATACTTTTTTACAAACAAACGCAAGTTACTAATACATAATTTTTTAAATAACAATAATTTCAGGAAAGTGAAACTACAACTGATATGATAACTAATAAAATTAAAAGTTTGGTGAGAGCTTATAAAAATGCAAAAAGAAATGAAGAAGAATACGGTATTGATTCAAGTTTAAAACCGTATATGAGTAAATTAAAAGAAATTTTTGGTAATAAACGAAAAGTCTACGATGAATATTCATTAGATGTCAGTGAAACAACATCTGATAAAATTCTAAAAGAAGAGGAAGAAGATGAAGAATTTCCATTAGAAGATTATTCAATTGAAGGAGATAATTTAATGATTTCAAATGTACATTCGTTAAATTTATGTGGATCACCAACAAAAGCACTTCATAATACGTTAGAGATTGAAGTAGAACCATTTGTATCAAAAAAAAATTTAAAAAAAGTTAAAAAAACACAACACATTCCAGAATCATCAACACAATATATTAGAAATAGACCCATAAAGAAAATTAAATTTACCAAAAAATTTTACTTAAAAGAAAAATTAAAACTAGAGAAACAAGCATTAAGAGCAAAAATAAAATATAGAAAAAGAAAAGAAGCAAACGCCGAGAAACGTCATGAGGAACTAATGAATTTATTTCGGATTTTTTTAAATGGAAATAGTTTATTAGGATGTTGACATTTTTTGATTTTATAAAAAAAGAAACGTTGTTTATGACTAAATATATTTTTATCAAACAAATCGTATTTTTATTTCACATTTTTTCAACATATATTCCCCATACTGCTAGTTCGTAGTTATACCCTTACTCCCTTTCATTAAGTTTAAAATCGGTATCAACTTTCTAATCTTATTTTCAATACTGTTTCACTAGTATTTAAATGTCAGTTAATCAAATTATCTCTTTAAACTAAACGACCATAACTTTCCAATAACATTTAATTTTTACACTTCAATCTTGTTAAAAAAACAAGCCTTAATTTTTCATAAATTCAATATTTTTATTGAAACTCAAAACATAGAATTTTTTCCAAAAATTCAATGTAATACATTAAAAACTTATAAGATGATTTCATACAGAGATATATAAAAATAGTTTTAACTTATCGCACATATCTTAACAATCAAAATGAAAAGATGAAATTTATGAAATTTTTATTCATCATCTTTTTCTCCTTTATCTTGTTTTGCAGGCGGTTCACTGTGTGCATCGTCAATATCGTCGTTTTGTTGTTCATTTCTATTTTGTTTACGTTTCCGATTTCCATAACTTTTCTTTTGATAACCACCACCTCCTGATCGTTGTTTACTGTTGTTTCTACGACTTTGCATTGATTCAACAGCTTTTTGTAATAGTTCTTTCTCTTCTTCACCTTCAACTAATTTTAATGTTAATTCAATATCAGTATCTTCTAATTTAAGTTTGTTATTTTCAACTTTTTCAAGAACCGTTTTCGCACTATCTTCTACCGCTAAACGAATGTAACCACTTTTATCACCCTTACTATATTCAATAAAAGCAACTTGAGCACCCAATTTCTCCATATGTTCTTTAATTATTTCCCTTCTTAATGTTTCATCGGTTACACCATCAAAATGTATTAAAGCTCCTTTCGGTAAATCAATTTTATGTTCCTCTTCATCTTTCTTGTGGGGTTTCTTAGTTTTCTTATTTGTTTTATATTCTTCACGTTTTTCTTCAATATATTTTTCTTGCCATTTACAAATTAATTCCCTTTCTTTATATTCAACCTGAAATTTAAAAGAAAAATTTAAGATATTGTTGGAAAACCTTTTAAAATACCAATTAAATACCTTTTCTTTTTTAAGAAACTCTTCGCACTGTTCTTTAGTAGCAAAAACAGCAAAAACACTTCCTTTGAATTTATAAGTTTTACTAGGTTTATCTAAATATTTTCTCATTGTTATATGAACAACTTTTTCATAATCATTAAAATATTCAATTAAATCTGACATTTCAATATCTAAAGGAAAACCTTTAATATAAGCTGTACGAGAACTTATTTCTTTTCTTTTATCTTCGTTAAATTCTGGAATAGGACGATCTGGATGACGTCTAACTTTTGTTTTATCTTCATTTAATTCTATTAAACCTTCATCGGATTTTGAAATTGCATTAGCGATTTGTTCAACATCTGTTGATAAATTTGCTAAACGTTTAAATGTTAGTAATGTTGAAAATGGTACCCATCCTTTATCAACACCAATTTGTTCCAGCAAATATTTATCACGTTGCAAATTTGCATCGCCAAAATAATATTCCATTTGACGTATGATATCTCCTTCTAGCTTAGAAATATTTTTAGATTGTCCATTTTCTGTGGATTCATCTTCTTTTTGTGTAACTTCTTCGTTTGATTTTTGTTCTACTTCAGTCATTTTGAACCTACGACACAAGAAAAAAAAACATAAAATATAAGTAAGGTTAGGGTAACTTTTTAATGTACATAAAAAAATGCCGATGCGCCAACACGAGGTAAACGTTTAAAATTACCTTTAAAGTAATATATCCAATTGCAGAAATAAAGTTAAAAATGTTTTAATTTATTCTTTGATATTTTTAATATTAAATTTTAACAGAATTTTTTATATATCTTATTTTATTTTAAAATTATCTTCTTAGTTAAATCTAACGATAATAAAAAAAAACTACCCCACGCACTTATGAATCGGGAATTCTGTTGTATACTGTGTGTATACAAATTTTTGAAAAATGCTGTATGCTCTGCTCTGTTGTATTCTGTAAAGTCAAAAGTGAAGTTAATGTTGATGTTGAAGTACACTGTCATGTTTGTTGTCAATGTCATTAACATTTTATGAAGTCATTCATACAGTTCTGTGCCTATTTGTGTCACATTACTGCTCTCAGGTAGTGGCTCAGTGATGTAATAGTAGAATCTTTATTTAATTCGAGGAATATTTTAGTATCTAAACTGCCAGATATTTTCAATTTACAACATTAGTTAATTTTTTGCAATTTTTAAAAGAAACCACTTATTACTCAATATTTTCCTCATAATGCTTTGGAAGCATCGGAGCATGGCTGTGAAGAGTTATTTCATCCAAAATCATGAGTATCACAGCTGTTGTATTTGATAAAATAAAAATTACACCAGGTTTAGTCTGTCAATTTTAAAAATAGGAAAGAAATTTAATTCAGTGAAAAAAATTTTATTTCAACTTTCGAATCTTTAACGGAAATTTTCGATAAGTTGAAATGTAAGAATAACAGGCAAGTCACATTAAACGATGGTAATCATTCCATCGATAATAACAAAGCGTGTTAATTGGTTTCTCAGTATAAACCTCACACGGAGCCTATTAATTTAATTGAATTAAAATCCCCAAAGTCCCTGAGTGCTGCTCGCCGTTGTACTTGAGCAAGGTGCTTTTGGTGCCTCTCTTTTTGGAGCGACTTCATTAATTTGCTCAGCTTCCGCACAGCTATCGCCGCTAATAATCGTAATCATAATTATTATAATAATAATCATAATAATAATAACAATGGTATTGGTCTACCTGGTAGTAATTGTACAACTTGTAATTCTTCCAACTTACAAGTAGTTCCACATAAAAAATTCATATTTGTCTCTCGTTTACATTCGAATAAAGAACCTTGTGATATTTATCACCACTTATAGGGTGGGGAGTTCAAGTTCTATTAGCTGTTAATACAACGCTAATGGGCAGTTTAGGTGATTTACTATCTTCTGACCTATTTGAAATGATTTGTGTCCAAATCTAGTTTAGTTTCTTAAAAGCTAATTTATTCATCATATTGGCATATATATCTCCTAGAAATCTAAATAAATTTGGGTGTTATAGCGAGTTCTTTATTGTCATTAAAAACATCTGTTACAAACTCACAACTTTTGATTGTCTTTTACTTCTAGGTGATTTTAATCTTCCAAATTTGAAGTGGTTAGAATATAAGAGAGATAATATATGAAAAGTGCAGTTGTTATTTTTCGTTGTTAGTCACTAGATGTCGGTGATTGTGAAATACCTTATAAGAGAGGGCTTATGTATGAAAAACGCATAAATAAAGATTAGGGTTATGTATAGGGGGAAAACTTTTAGAAAAAAGTGGATCATGTACATTGGCGGAGGCAGTGGCAGTGAATAGAAACTATGGTGATAATTTTTGTGTTATGAAGCGAATTTAAGCTTTGACAAGTGAATGTATATATAGCAATAAAATATTTGCATACATTTCGGATGATCATATTAAAATCCAAAAAATAATAAAAACAAAAAATAAAAAAGCTAATAATGAAACAAATATATTAGTACTACAAAGTTTTTTTTAATTTATTTTTTAACGCTTTTCGAAACTTTATAATTATTTTCTTTAAACTTTTTTATAGTTTTAGCCCTCTTTTCGATGCCTATACACTACTGGATCTTAGCGGTCATATGTTCTGAAAGTTGAGTTGAAATCTGAATGAAATGCTTCCGTATTCATTTCGATCCATCGCGATGTGTACCAAATCACCAATATTTGATATACCTTTCCAGTTTCTGATATTAATAAACCACGACATTTGTTTTCGGCCACCTCTTTTACCTTTAATTTTTCCTAGTACGATAAGCTGTAGGAGTTCGTCCTTTTGACCTCGTATCACATGTCCAAAATATGATATTTTTCTTCTTTTGATATCAGTAAGAAGTTCCTGGCCTTTATTTATTCTTCAAAAAACTTCAATATTTGTGAAACGATCTACCAATGAACTTTTTAGTATTCTTCTATAGAGCCACATTTCACAGGCTTCGACTTTATTCATATGGGTGGTAGTCAAGGTCCTTATAAAAGAACCGATAGCATTTCAAAAAACGTAAAGGAAAATCTAAATTCAGATATCTGCAGAAAAAAACTTTTTTGTACTTAATAAATGCACCTCTCGCTATTCTAATACGACATCTTATTTCTTGTTCCCATGCCTACTGCTCATTAAGCCAACAGCCAACTTGTAGGTAGAAGCACGTTCAATTGGAAGATGGTCGACTGTAAGTGTAGCTGTGGTATATGGTGTTTTACATCTACTTATAATAATGAATTTAGTTTTTATCACATCAATTTTTAGACATATAGAGAACAGAGAAAAGTTTATCTATTAAATGTTGTTAATCACTTAAATTATCTGCCAAAAGGGTTGTGTCGTCAGCATATCTGATGTAATTAAGATAGGTACTGTTTACTTTGATACCTATTTCAACTGATTCTAATGCTTTTTGGAAGATTTTTTCTGCATAGGTGATAAGATACAACACTGCCGAACTCTACGCTTGATTAAAATGTTTTCGTTTAGCCCATCTGAAGATTTTATGTTGGCTGTCTAATAGTTTTGTCTTCAATATCTATCGTGCTTATTATTTCTATAAGTTTACGATGTTGAACTTTATCAAACGATTTCTCATAGTCAAGAAAACATAGGAAAACATCATTCTTGACATCACAACAATTTTGTACGAGTACTTGAACACAAAAAGAGCTTCTCTTGTGCCTGTTCTTCCCTTAAATCCAAATTGTGCTTTTTCTGTATGTATTTCAGCTTTTGAGTACATGTGATTGTGCAGTACTTTAAGAAAGATTTTGAATGTATGACTCATTAAACTTATCGGCAGTGCCGCCGCGTGCTATTTAGCCGCCCTTCTGAAAAGCTCAAAAGCCTTCTAATGACAATTGACTTTTGATGTTATTGTCTTTTAGCTTTTCTATGTCGATTTTAAATTGCGTGTTAGCTAATAATAATAAACTTATTTTAAAAAATTTAGTGGAATTGTGTGTAATCAAATCTGCTCATTTATCATCTTGATCTTCTTTGAGTGAATTAAATTGAATTAGTGTTGACTCTGCATAATTTATCAGAAATTTAATATGGTACTTAATTTCCTTCTTGTATCTCTTTCTAAAATTTATTAAACATATGAATTTTTCTAGCGAATTCCATTATGCGATTAAAACTAATTAAGCCACTAATTAGAAATAAAAATATAAAAATTAAGAAATAACTAGGAGTGCTAGAGAGTAAAATGAAAATGTGATGCGTCCAATATTACGTTCTATTAAAATTAATTCTTATCTAAAAGCCTCAATAGCTTTTAAAGTAGTGATTAGTGCTGTTGTTGTTGTTGTAGTTTTTATTTTAGTTGTTAATTCAATTGTTGTTGCTTTGCTTAACTCTGTTGAAATTACATGTTTTAATTGTTGAACTAATAAATTTACTTTCACTGTCTTATTATTTGGAAGTAATATATTAAAGTATGTACTACCAAAAGCTGATTTATCTAATCTAATATTTGAAATTGTAGCTGAATTTGAATGAATAGTTAACCAGCAGAATATGAAAAAACTAATATTTTCATAGTTTCTTTGATTATTATGTGTCTTCGTTAAAGCTTAATGAAGTAATGTTCTTAGAAATTTAAATATATATTTATATATATTTCCTTTTTTATTTTCTAGAAATTTCTCAATTCAATCAAAAGCTTCTAGAATCCGAACCCATTATCCGATTTCGCTCATATGCATTCCCATTTTGACCATAAGCAATCACAGCGGTGTTTTCATTACAAGAAACCTAGAGTTTACATTTTATCAAAATAACGTCTTTAGTTTATGAGCTATCGTGATCTTTGATGTATGTTCTTTAGCCATTAGACCGATCAGAAGGTTCAGAATCCGAACCAATGGCCGATATCGCCCATATGCAATCCCTGCTGTACTTTCAGTACTAGTAAGCTACAGTTAAAATTTATCAAGATAGCTCCATTAGTTTTTGTTAGATCGTGTTTTATGGATACATATGCTCCTTACCCTTGAAGCGATTAAAAGTTCCAGAACCGGATCCAATTGTCCGATTTCGCTCATATGCATTCCCCCCGTACCTTAATTTCATTTTAATTCTTGTAAACATTGGGAGGTCTAAGCAAGATACCTGAATCACCACTCTAATTGAGCCCAAATTTTGGGGATACACAGGAAATAGTGAAAAACAGGGGTGGTGGGTGGTCTCTGAACCGATAATCGAATTGGTCCCCAATTTCAAGGACACTAAGGAAATAGAAAGTGACATCTTTATACCAAATTTGGTGGTCCTATCTTCATTGGTTTCGGAGTTATTTTCGTTTGGCCTCAATTCGGTCAAGAGCTTCTAGGATCCGAACCCATGGATCTATCTCGGCAGCACGCAGTCCCGCCTTAGTTTCATTACTAGTAACCTACAGTTAAAATTTCATCAAGATAGCTCCATTTTTTGAGTTATCGTGCCTACGAACGGACATTTGCAAAGGTGTAGAGTATAAAAATATTTTCCATAAGAAGGGCATGATTTATTAGAATCCTGAATCCTGATCCTAAGATTAAAAACAAAAATTAATTTGATAAACTAAAAAAAAAAAAAAAATAAATTAAATTTTGAAATATTTTTTTTGTTTTGTTTATTTATTTTTTTTTATTAAATTTAAATAGGTTTCTTTGTTTTATACATTCTTTTTTTTTTTTTTGTTTTTGTTTTTCTATTTCTACATATTTTTATACATGTTATTGTTAAATAATAAATTTCTTAAAATATACACATAATAATTTGTTTTTTTTTTTCTTTTTTAAATAAAATAATTTTACAAAAAAAAAAAAAAAAAATTATTTGTAGTTTGTTTATTTTTTTTTTTTAAATTAAATTTAATTATTTTTTTTTATTTGATTAATTTTTTTTTTTTTTTTACAAAAATAGTTCTGTTAATATTAAAAACAACTAAAAAATATTTTTTATTTTTGTCTTTATAAATAAAGTTTTGTTTGTTTTTTTTTTTTTTTTTGGAAAAATAATAATTAAATAATTTGAGATAATAACGTTTTAACTATAAATGTTTGTTTTGCTTTTTTTTTTTTACAATCTATTAGATTTAATTTTATTATTTTTTTTTTTTTGTATATTATTAATTTTGTTAATTATTATTTTTATTAATATAAATTGGTTTTCTTTATGTTAAAATACTCTATTTAATTAATTTAAAAAAAAATTTAAAAAAAAAAAATATCATTTATAATTATAAATCTTAGAAAAACAAAAAAGACATAAATTTAAATCTTTTTCTACTCAATTTTTTTTAAATACAAATAAATTATAAAAACTAAAATTAAATTACAAATTTAATATATATATAATATATATGATATATATGTATATAATTAGGTATATATATATATATAAAATTTTATGTTTTAATAAATTGTTTAATTTTAAAAAAAAAAAATTGCTTCAAAAGTTCTTCAAAAAGTACATTTTGTGTCGAACAAAATAAACGTTTTAAGAAAACTTAAGTTGATTAATAACAGAAAAGATAATTTTAAAAAAATTGTTTTATGGAAAAATATTTAATTATAATTTGAAAAAAAAAAAAACAAAAGAATTTAAAAAAAAATTACAAAAACTACAGAAAATATTTGACAAATCTAGTTATAATAAAAAGTGTTAACTTGTTTTAAATTTTCAAAATTTTTATTTTAATCACTTACCGTTTAATTTTATTTTAATTTTTTTTTTAGAATCAAATTAAATTAAATATTAATTTATTATTTTCAATATAGAACATTTAAATTTTATTTAATAGAAAAACATATATATGGCAATTGTATTGCAATCTATTTAAATTGTCATTCATAAAGATAATTTTCATTTTTATAGTATTTCAAATGTAGATTTAATTTTTTTTCTGAAATATTGAAATTTAAATTTTGGCTTGTCATAAACATTTAAAAGATTCAATCTTTACTATTAAATGTTATTACACATTAAGGCTGAAAAACTGTATTTAAATTATTAAAAGTTAATTCAAATACCTTGATTAGTATTGAAGTGCAATGCATTCAATTAATCCATTAATTTATTAAATGTGACAATTGTACGTGCGCACACAATCCTTTTTAATTGACAAAGATAGTTTATTTTTGAAAAATTGAACGTCAATATGCAAATGCAAATATATCGTATACCATTAATATTATACAGAGTTGAATATTGAACGAAATTGTAAACATATAATTTTATATTAAAATATTTTGATATGTTAATTGATGTGTGTCAATTTGAATGATTAAATGAACGTTCAATTTTAATTTTAATGTACGTGTGTGGGTTGGACATACATATATAGAATTTTTAAATAAAATAAGATACCAGTTAAAACAAAGAACATAGGTAAAGAAGCGGTAGGTCTTATACTTATTCATGGATATACATGCAGTAAAATTATGGATAAAATATATTGACTATATTCATTGAAAGTTAAGCTTTTCCATCAATGATATGTGATTAATCTGAATAAATTTTGGATTAATTGGCAGAATCGGACCTCTTTGTGTGTAAATCCATGAACAAATAAAATTAAAAATATTAATTAAAGCTTTTTTTTTTTAATGAACATCAATTATACAGTTAGTTGGGGTTTTCTCTAAAAGTTATAAAATTAACATTGCCTACTTATAGGCTGATAAATTAATTGAACTGTTTGCACCATATGAAAATTATCTGTATGTGACAATGTTTACACAATTTTTTATTTAAAATATAAATTTGGATTAAAATTCAATATAAAATACAAAAAACCGTTTCAAATTTTATAATAAATTGGATAAAAAATTAATTAAAAAAAAAAAAAAACTAAGAAAAATACAAACCAAAAACATTTAAATTATTTTCAAATACAATTAAAAAAAAAAGGAACAAAAAACGTTTAGAAGAAAAATAAATTACAAGAAACGAAAAACGTTTTTTTTTTAATAAATTAAATTGTATAAATTGTATTTAAATTAAATTTGTAAAGAATATTTTTATTAAATTAAATAACTATATAAAATGTTTTATCTTGAACTTTTTTCAACATTGGTTTTCTACATATAAATACATAATACATATACATTTATTTTAAATTGTAGAATATAATTTTTAGGTAATTAGTTTTTGTTGTTGTTTAATTAATTTTATTTTATATACGGAAGTCATTTATTATATATTATATTTAATGTATATTTTTTTTTATTATTTAATATTTATTTAATTTTTTTTTTTTTTGTTTTTTTTTTTACATATTTATAAAGTTTTATATATATATAGAATAATGTTTTTTTTTTTTGGATTTTATTTGTAATATATAATATATATAATAATATTTAACATGTAAAATTAATAAATTTAAAAAAAAAAAACTCTTCTCAGTATATTTTTTGATGAATTTATTTTTAGTGCATGTATTAATTTAATTTTTTTTTTTTTATATTTTTGCATTTCTGGTTTATATATATATATATTTTTAATTTAATTAATCACATAATGTATTAATGTAATGTTGTTTGTAAAAATTTATTTGTAAACTGGGGATATATCAAGTGTTAAATTTTTTAATGCTTGATTACGAGCTGATGAACGATGTTGCCTTGATGAACGTATTATTTCTAATACTAAATCTCGGCAATCATTACAAACAGCCATCATTTCACCACGTAAATTTTCCTTTAAATCAACAGCACCATGTGATGATGAGGTTGATAATGTAAGGGCACGAGCGAAACGATTTCTAAAAAAAATAAAATTGGAAAGCATTAGTAAAATTAAATACAGACACAAAATAATTGTTATTTACTTATCATACTTTCTATCTAATGTACTGCAAGTAGAATGTGCTCTGCCTGGGCTTTGCATTGGAAGACTTCTGGGTCCTTCCATACTTCTTGACATAACACCAGCTACCTGACGATTGGTGGCTATTCCACCATTTATTATTGTTGTACTATTATTTTCTTTATTATAGCCATTGCTTAAAAGTGTATGAGAATCAGATGATTTAGTCATAAGGTCATTTGATAGATGACCAGCAATAACACCTGGTGTACTCATATTTGATCTTTGGTTTTTAGGTGATGATGGAGCGCTACCAACTGAATTTCTTGCCTTTTTTGAAAAAAAAAAATAATAAAATTAAATATAAATATTGAAGTAAATATAATTATATATATATATATATATATATATATATATTGTACACTATTTGTATATATATTATTATACTTACTTTACGATCAGATTCTGAACGCATTAAACGTTCCATCAATGTTTTTGGAAATGTTTCATCAATTGAACCATTCGGATGTGATATTGAATTATGATGACATGGTGATGCAGCACTTGAACTAGCTGGACTTCCAATTAATGATGGTGATAATAATACAACTGGTACATTACGAAAATGTTCTGTTGGTATTCGCATTTTTGAATAACATTTTGAACAAACAGTCCTTTGACATAATTTACATTGTATACCCCAAACAAATATTGTAAAACGTGTTCGTAAACATAAAAAACATATTTTTCTTTTTTCAACTTCTTCTTTGACACGTATTCCAACTGGAAGACCTTCTAATTCAGCTTTAGTCATAACAGATCTTATATGAACAATTTCCTCTAATGTTAATGATAAACGATCTGTTGTATTTTTATCCGTCCATTGTTGATTTGTTTCATCAGAATAATTACTATTTTTGGTATATGTTTCTGTACTAGACAGATTTGTTGTACTAATTGTTGGTGTTGGTTCACATGATTGATTTGCTTTACTTTGATATCTTATTGTACCAGATGATGTTGGTCCTGTTGTTGATGTTATTAACATTTGTTGATTTGAATATTTATTATTAGAATGCTGTTGTTGTTGTTGTTGGTGTAGTTGTTGATTGCAGTTTGATTGTCTTGAATCTGGCCGCGATGGTGGGACTGATTGAGTCTCATTATGAATTACACTTTGGCAACCAACTATTGTATGACGACGCATTGAAGCTCGCCGAGATTCACATTGTGTAGCTAAATCGTATGCTATATGGTGTTATTTTTTTTAAGTTTGTTTTTTTTATTTTTTTTTTTTTTTTTTTTAATTATGTTGTTTTTTTGGTTTTTTCATGTTTAATTTTTGTATGAAAAGCAAAAAAAAAAAGAAAAGGGGGAAAAAGAAAGAAAGATTATGATGTTAGAAACGGAAAAAAAAAATTTTAATGAATTTTTTTTTGATTTGTATATTAAGTTATTAAATTTTTTAATCATATTATTTTAATTATGTAATTTAAGTTAATTTCTAATGATCGCAAATATTTGACTACACAAAATTAATTAAAAATAAAACAAAGATTATTTTATAAAAAAAAATTTTAAATTAAAATATATTAAAAAAATTCTACAGTATTTAAAAAAATATCTACTATTTAATAAATAAAATTTTAGTATGTATTTAATTTAAAAATTGGGTAAATTATTTTCTACAAATAGTTAAGGATCGGGTTTCTTCAATTGAGTTTAAGATAAAGATGGAACTGAAAATTGATTGCTATAAAATGGAATGAAGTAAAGAAGTGAAAGAGGAGTATGAAAAATGTAACAAGTTTGAATGTATTTGATGAAATGTTTTTAAAAGGTTGTGATTATTTAAATTTGAATTGAAATGTAAGTAATTAGAATTATATTGAATTGTGACGTAATTAAGTAATTCTATTTAATTATTTGTTGATAGAATGTCCTTTCCTCAGGCTTTGTGAGTTTTATGAAATTTATATTATTAAAAAACTCCACATGGCCTTTAAATGATATTTTATATAATAAAATGAATACAAAAATTAATTATATTCAATTTTATATTAATTTTTGGGAAGTTTATTACACTTCTTAGGCAGAAATTTTTGAAGAAGTTCACTTTCTTTTCTAACCTTTTCGTTTCTTATTTCTTAGTAACGTAAGAATAAGCAGTTTGAGTTTTTATTACATTATTTTGGCTATGGGAAGTGGATTTTTTTAGTAAAACCCTCAGATTAGCACGGTTTTCAGGGTATTCACAGTGCCTTCTGAAGATTCTACAACTTTTGAAAAAAAAAAAACAATTTGAGTGACAATTAGTTTTATTGATTAAAGTAGAGATCATATCCACCATAACGGTATTGCTTATCTAAACATTTCATCTTGTGGTGATTTGTGACCTATATAGAATGCAGATCTAATAGTATATTTCAGTACTAAGATTTGTTTAACAGTAATTTAAAAGAATTGCCAGTTATTCGTAAGACTTTTTTGAGCATATATTGCAAGGAATCACAAATGTCAATCAGTTGGGTGGGTCATGTCAATAAAAAAATTGTAGTACTAAAATTATACTCGCAGATGACGGCGACCCTGAAAATCTTTGAAATGTCATAAAGGCGAGCAAAACAAAAAATCTCTTTGAAATTCCGAAGTAACGCTGGAACGTCATCACTTTCACATAAAATCACATAAAATTTTTCCGCATTACTTCGGGGTTTCAAACAGACTTTATGTTATGTTCCAATTTTTGACATTTCAAAGAGCTTCAGGGTCGCCATCACTTTCCAGTACAATAATTCTAATACTACAATTTTAGTCGGCAACATTGATTATAATTCGTCAAATGTTGTCATCTTCGTAAGTTAAACTTTAAGAATTCTTTAAATTGGTATCCAATATAATTCTACATATGATTTTTGATTAGTAATAATAAAGTATGATTAAATGATTAGTGATTAGTAATGATAAAACAATACAAAATATTTACAGAAATTAATTTCTAATTACTATTAATATCAAATGATACACGTAATGCAAGTTATTTAAAATGATAATTAAAAAATAAAATTAAATAAAAAAATATTAAAAGAAAATGTTAGTTTTAAATGTTTTTTTTTTTTACATATTTACTTTTTATTAAAATTTTTATAAATCATGTATTTATTACAACATTACAACATAAAAAAAAAAACAGGAAAATCTATGCTATTTTTTTTAAAATATCATTTCGACATATAAATTAAATTTTTAACGTATTTTCTTAATTTTCTTCTTATTTTGAACAAAAAAAATTTTTAAATTTCACAATTAAATTACATATTTTTTTATTTTTATTTTTGTATTAATTAAAAAATAAACAAAATATTGAAAAATAATTAAAAATTAAACAAGTGATAATTTATATAAAGTTTTTTTTTCCATTAAATTTTTTAAATGACAGTTAATTTATTAAAGTGTTGCCATTATGAAATGGAATTATGTATTATAATTAATTGATATTTGCTATTTTGATAATTGGTAATTCGTAATTGATAAATGTGAACTTAGTTTTTTTAAATTTAATTTAATTAAAATTTTTAAATTGATTAACTACTAGATTAGCAACTAAACAAATTATTGGTACACAGTGAAACCCAGATAATTGTTAACTATTTTAAAAATGATAAGAAATATGTGACGTAAATATATGGTATATGCGTTTAAAAGTAATTATTTAACTTTATATAAAATAATGTATTCCTAGAACTCTTTCATTACAGTAATTATTATACTCTAAGAGTATTTAATAATTCCGGTAAAATATATTTCTAAAATCTTTTTACTTTATTTAACTGTTTTATCAGAGTTTTAGCTAAACAATCAGTATAACATTGAACGAATTGTAGCAAATTTAAATACGAATATTTAAGTACAGTAATAATGATACTTAAGGAGTACTTTTTGAAAAACATCTGTAAAATTTATACGGACAGATGGATAAAATTTGAAATTGAAACTTAATTAAATTTTTACGAAACCGTTATTACGCATACGACTTGGGATTAAGTTAACAATAGGGTGGAATTATCCGGGTTTCACTATAATTTATTTTCTAAATTAATATTTATTAAAAAAAACATGTTTCGTAAGTGTAATTGTTTTATATTTTGTCGTGCTAATAAAAGTAATTGGAAGTGTTCGCAATAAAAATTGAAAGTAATCATTATTCATATTGGAAATAAAAAATTTATTACATACAAAACATTTAATGTACCACACATACATACAAAAAAAAAACAAAATATCATAATAAAACAGGATTTTGGAACCTAAATTTAAAAAAAAAAAAAAAAATTGAATTTTCAACCGAAAAAAATTATGAATTCCAAAAAAAAAGTCATTATAAATTTTGTGTAAAAAATAGAATATTATAAAATATAAGTGATAACTTCAAAAAAGCTAAATTATATAATATTAAAAAAAAAAACAGAATCGTAGCAAAAAAAACAATAAAATTTGTAACACTTTTAAAAAAAAATTTTTTTTTTTTCTGACAAAATATTTAAAATTTTTAAAATTGAAAATTACATTCGAGAGCGTTGTCAAAAAATCTATGGTATTCATCTTGTGTTACGGTATCCTCTGTAAAAAATTTTTTTTTATAAATTTATTAATTATATATTTTTTAATTAATTTATATAAATTAATATAATTAAAAAATGGAAATTGTTTTTTTTTTTTTTCATTTAAAATAAAAGTTTGTTCAAGTGTTTGTTAAAAAAATTGTGCCACATTTATATAAATTATTTTTTAAATTAAAATTGAGTTTAAAAAAAGGTTTTTTTTTAAGAAAAATTAAGAATTTGTGAAACACAACACAAAACACACTATTATTGAATAATATAAATAAATATATGTTTTTTTTTTTTAAAGCAAAAGAATAAATTAAATTACCAAGATAATAATATATATAAAAAAAAATTCAAATTAAAAAATAAATTTCAATCTTAATTCTAAAAATTCTAAAATACATTAAAATTTAAAAAAGGCTTAAACTATATTAAAACTTTATATTGTGAATCAATTCTGACAAATGTTTTCTAAAAGAAGTTTTATTGTGAACTGTGATCATCTTTTGACATTTCATTTGACAGTTTTTTTTTTTAAAAAAAAATATCCTTTTTGGTTTTATACTTTTATACATAAATAAAATTTGGTAAATGTCACATGTAACAGATAAATGTCATACATTTGAATAGTGATTGAGGATACTATTCGGTTGATTTAGTTGAACAGTAGATCATTGGAATCCAATAAATGGATTTTTGGAAATTAACAATTGACATTTTGGATGGTTGGGAAGGTTGTGAGATAAGAAATAAAGAAGATTTTAAAATATGTTCAATGTTTTTTTTGTATATATTTATAAGACGCAATTTTATTCGGAATAACTCAAATATTCTAAACGTAACTTTAGCAATAATCCTATATTAATATTTTCACATATTTGCATATGTTTTATACACATTAGACATTTATTAATGTGAGATATAAATTAATTTAAAATTTGAAATATTGAAATTAAAATTGAATCAAAAGTACACAATAAATTACGTTTTAACTAATAATGTTTAAATTGATAAAATTTAATAAAAAATCATATTGTGAATCAATTCTGAGAAATGTTTTCTAAAAGAAGTTTCATTGTGAATTGTGATCATTTTTTGAGATTTCATTTTTCATGTCAAGTTTTTTATTTGAAAACAAAATATCCTTTTTGGTTTTATACTTTTATACATAAATAAAATTTGATAAATGTCACATGTAACAGATAAATGTCATACATTTGAGAATTGATTGAGGATGTCAATTCACAATTGACTTTCAATAAAGTTCACAATAAATATGAAATTTTTCATGTATTTAAAATCACGGATATAATAAATAAAATTTTCTTAAAGTTGTTAGAAGATTCCTGATAATTGATCAAAATAAGAGTATGTTTTATAACTTTTACAAATTTTTTTTAATTAATTAAGTTACAAGTTGTAAAACAGATGTAGAATAAATAATTATGCATATTTTTGAGTTGATATATATTATAATATTTTGTAAAGTTTAAGTTTGTTATTAAATAACGACATGTTTGAAATATTCTTCACCATTTGAAAAGTATATTTGAGAGTCAATATTTGTTTTTTTGTCCCCTCTCAATTTGTTTAAGCCTTTTATTTAAAAAATAATAATTAAAAATAACATAAAACTTATATATAAAAAAACTAATATATAAAATACATATTTATAGGAGTTATTTGTTTTTAATTAAAATAAATATTAAAACAACCAGTAAAATATTTAAATTTGTTTTTAAATAACTATTGTTTTAATAAATCATATTTAAAAAAAAGTTTGTGTAAATTCAAGTGATTTTGTTTAAATGTTGACATTTGCTAAAATTTCAAACACCACCTTAATCAAAATTTTGTTTTATATATACATATATATATTTATATAAATTTATATATAAATAAAGTTTTCACTTAACTATTTTAAAAAAAGTATAATAATATTTTGTGTATTTAAAATTAAAAAAATTATTAGTGTCTATTTTTTTATGTATATATATACTACATATATATCAATACAACAACAAAAATTAAAAAAAATTTGTTATTTTTTAAACACCTTTACAACCATAAAATGTAAAATAAAAAAATAAAAAAATATAAAATAAAAAGGAAAAATTAATACATTTTTTGTAAATTTATTTACAGTTGAAAATATAGAATTATTATTATTATTATTTTTTAACATACTTGTTCGTCTTATAACTGTTTTATTTGATGAATTTGTTGATGAATCTTTACTTGTTGCATAACCAGTTATTGGATAAGCTGGCATTTTTGGTTGTGAAAAATGATTAGTTTGATTATATTGTTGTTGTTGTTGTTGTAGATGTGGTTGCTGTTGTTGTTGTTGAATTAAACTTGATCCACTAGAGTCTATTTCATCCACATAACAATCCTATATACAGTATATAAAAAAATTTATTAAAAGATTATTAATTATAAAAAATAAATAACAGGTCAATTATAACCAATATATAATATACACACACACACACTTACATTCATCATAGTAAAAGGAAAATCATTTTTGTTATTATTCTTTTGTATATTTTTTGTGACTGATGATCTACTACTGCCAGCAGTTGTTGGATTTATTGATGATGAAGATGACATATTATTTGTTCCTGTTGATGATGACGTTGTTGCTGATATTGATTTTTCGTCACGTCTAAGAGATTCATGTTGTTGTTGGCTTGTTGATGGAAGCACTTTAAAATTAAAAAAAAAAATAAAACCATAAATTAATAAAAATATATACATAGTTTACACAAGTATTTGTGTGTATTAATGTATAAGATTTTCAGATTAAAGACTTATTGAGAATTATATTGGTTTAAGAATTTTTAAAGCTTAACTGTTAAAGTTTAATATAAAATATACATATATGTGTTCAAATTTTCTATAATTTTTGTAATATAACGGTATTTAATAAATTTTGAAATTTTATGCTTTATAAAAATAAACATTTTTTAATATTTTATACAAATTTGAATTCTTAAATCTTATGGAAAATATTTTGGAAAACTTTTTGTAACACAATTGAAAATTGGAGATCCCCTAAAAATATGCAAATTAATAAAATTCTATAAGTAATAATAAATTGAGATTTCATTTGAGTAATGGTGAATCAATTGAAAGAGGGCAATTTCGAATAGCAAACTTTGTCTCCGGTAGATGATGGTGTAATTTCTATTACAAAATCCAATGCAATTGTTAATATTAATAACAAATAAATGAAAAAGGAGGCGGAGTATTAAAGGTTGCAAAACAATACATTAAAAGCATTGTAAAAGACATTAAAAAACTAAGTCACGATTGAACAATTTGATTCAAAAAATTCCTATAAATTCAAATAAAAAAATAATTTTAAAACAAGTCCTATAATCAGAAATAATAGATGAAAAGTTGAAATCTAAATTATATTTATCACAAAAAAAAGCATTTTCTAAATTAAAAATATGGAGAGGTAATTTAGTAATTAAGTTACTTATTAATTGAAACTCTTGAACTATTTGAGTTTTTAAAGAAATTCAATATTATTTAAACTTTAAGGATAACTCGAACATTTTTAATAACTCTGAAAACTTAAATTAAAAAAAAAAAAAATAATTTATTATTGAAAATGTCAAAGATTGTCAAAGTAGGAACTGTGTAATATGTGAATTATCATCTGATAAAAATTTGAATTCAAAAGTCAGAAATTATTTAATTGTATAAGGATAATTACTACTTGCTTTCAATATTTTTGTAACTTAGGCTTGGTTATTTTCTAGTATTTTGGTAATTAAATTAACAAAACTATCAGTACCACCATTAGAAAAAGTACTCAATAAATTCCGAATACTAGTACTTGTACCCACATGTACTCAAAAAATATCAGTACCGACATTAGAAAAAGTACTCAATAAATTTCGAATACTAGTACTTGTACCTACATGTACACAAAACAATATCAGTACCGATACTGGAAAAAGTACTCAATAAATTTCGAATATTAGAACTTGTACCCATATGTACACAAAACAATATCTGTACCAACACTAGAAAAAGTGCTCAATAAATTTCGAATACTAGTACTTGTACCCACTGGTACAAACCAGCAGCACTATTTTTTGCAGTATCAGCAGCACTAACAAGTTCTAACCTCTATTATTAATATAACATAGTAAAATCCGGTAATTGAGAGAATTTTAACAAAGAAGTGATTACTTTTGTAATATTTCAAAGTATTAGTAAAAAGATACTGAAAAAATACATACAAGTGAGTACTAGCACTTTTACTGGTACTTCTATCTTTTTCAGTAATAGCACTAGCACTTGAGTTTAATTGAGTATACTAGTAACTAGTAAGTACTTGACTGGTTTTGTAATTCTTAATGTTATTTTATAAAATCTTTTAAAATTACTTTCACTGATTTTTAATATTCACTATTAATAGAAAATCAATTTAAATCTTTTGAGATTATCTACAAAAAAAAATTCATAAAAATGGCGGAAAAACTTAGTAATAAAACCCAAAGATATACATAATATATTTATGAAAACTTATGGATGATGAGGTGAAAATAAAAATATGCTAAGTGTTATTTAGACAACTTTAATATTTTTCCATTTGCAATTCAATCGTATAAGTTAACATTTTTAAGGATGTATGTATGTATGTAACATACTTATTTATTTTTCTTTTGAAAATATTAATGTAGATCAAAAGTGAATTCAACCTTCCGCCACCCTTACATATTAAGATTTGTAATTCTAATTTTAAAGATATTTTATACGAGTATTATGTTTAATTTTTTTTAAAATGTTTGTTTTAGAAGTAAATGGAATGATTTAAATAATCATTGGATTTTGGAATTTATTTTTTTTTTAAATTGTTCCATAAATTTATATGAAGATGTATAATTTATATCCGTTATTTTTATATTTTGTATTTTTAAGAATAATTAAAATTAATGAATATCTTAAGATATAATAATTATATTTTATTACTTTCTTTTTAAATTTTGCAGAATTTTTTTTTGAATCATTTGTTTAATATTCTTAATTTTATTTATTAATGTGTGTTGTGTTTTTAATAATTAAAAATTAATAGATATTTTTTTTTAAGATAAATTGTTACACTCATTCTGTGGTAAAATTATTACTTGTAAATTTTGTGGACAATAATAAATTGTTACTTTAAGGTTTAATATAAAAAAATACGCTTCTGTATTTCATAATTTTTCTTTTAAATATCATAAATTATTAGGATTATGTTGTGTGGGAAAATTAAATTAGTTATGCTCACACCTTCCGTTAAATAAAATGTAAATTGTGACTGATTAACATGTTAAATAAAAATTTTTATTAGTCATGGATGGAAATAAAACTTCTATAATGGAACACTTAATGTGGAATGCTTAATTAGCAGCCGTGAACAGAGGTCCCGCGAGATATACCTGCCGGGGTATTATGTCTAATTGATAAATAAGAAATCAATAAGACCCAGGGGTATTCAGACAATATTACATTGAATATAAGAAATTAAATGTATTATTTTATAACTACAGTACTTTAAATTTAAATAAAATATTGAATGAACAATAAAACTTGTGTGTTTTCCTTTAGTTTCCCAAGAAGTTGAGTAATAACTGAAGGAGAAAAATTTAATTTAATAAGAAATAAAGGTAGTAAAATTTACATTTAATAAGAAATAACACCGAGTTCTAATTTCCGATATTTTTAATATTTGAAAGATTTTAAATTAAGACAAAATTTAGAAATGTATTGAAATCTGGCTTTTCTTCTTTCCTAGAATTTTGAATTCACTTTTAAATCTCTTCTAATTCATATAAATATTCTAGACAACGGAAAAATAATCTATATATAAGAATTAACACCCAGGGGCTTAATTACACAAAAGTTCGAACGTTAAATTAAACGAGAAATACCACTTCAGGATATTTATATTGCAGGACCTTATTTTTTATTTATACCGCAGGACCGCTTAATTAAGTCCTAAAACTAATAAATCAAATAAGTTAATCAACTTTTCTGGATGAATACCGGACAATTAGTCCATTCATTGTTTTGTGCTCGCGATATAGAGTAAAACTTTTCAATGAAACACATGTTTTTTTTTATCCATATATCTGATTATTTAAATCGTAAAGTCATAGGTACCCAAATAATGTTAAATTAATTTCTAATTTGAGAAATTAATACAACCTAAAGTATTTTATACGTAATTAACATTTTTGCACGTAAAAATATTTCGTGTTATTTGTAAAAATCAGAGTTTTGGAATGAACCGAAATAAAAATGAAAAATACCGGAACAATATTTTTCCGAATCTTATCCGAATCAAATTTTATAACGTTATTTCTGGAACTTTAATCACAAAAAAAAAAGTTCCGGTAAAAAATAAAATTCTTTACGGTTTTATAATATTTGAAAAATTCAAAAAATTAAAAGTTTCCGTTTCTCAGGACCCAATAGCCGGATCGACATAATTTGGTAGAAGAACAAAACAATTTTGCTCCAATAATGTTTCGTTCTGGAAACTCTGATAAAAATATATTTATTATCTTCTTTTACAATTTTCAGATTAAACATCCTAAATTATCATCTTCTTTCTGTAAGTCGAATCATGCGATTAGAAATGTTGAAGCTACCAAAAGCATTTTTGTAAGACATATTTTCAAATTGACGCGATAGAAAAGTCATATTTATCGTGCATTTCTATAAGACTTTACTCACTACACGATAGTATTTAATCAGTCACTAAAAAAATCACGTGCTTATTTGCTGTGGTATGAAATAAATATTTTTGTGAAAATACGTAAGTAAATGACATTATCGGCTGGGTGGCACAGTGGTTAGAGTGCCGACCTTTCATGCGAAAGGCCCCGGGTTCGAATCCCAGTGAAAGTGAAAAAAACTTTTATCTGGTTTTCAACTCGACTCAGCTACCATTCGCCTTTGGGTTCAAATTAATGGCTTAATTAATAATTAATAATTATATATCTTTAATAAAAAATACATAAATATAACAATATAAACAAATACAAAATGTAAACAAATAATTCAATTAAATAATATAACTCACAGATAAAGAATACCATATAACTCTAATACAAAATATTAAAATATAAACAAAAATAGAACTGCATTTTAATGAAAATCTAAGACATTTCTACATGTTATAAGGCGTAGTACTATCTCATGTTTAAATTGTATGTGGAATTCATTTGATCAGTTCTAATATATGAATATATCTCCCCTGTTCCGACATGCACATATATAGTCAGGCTGTTTAGCCTATCACAGTGAACAGTTAGCACGTAGAGGTGCGGGCAAAAAAAAAAAAAAAAAAAAAAATTTTTTAAATCAAAAAGTAAAATATGAGCTTCTTTTTGTTATATGATTCTTATTCTTTGGAGGATGAAGTATTACATAAAAATTTAAATTAATTTTTATCGGGCGTAAACTTATGTTCATTTGTATCAAAAAATCAAAAGGAAGGCTTTAAATTTTTTATTTTTCATAAAATTAATAATCATTTAAGCGATGAAGCGATACCATTCGTTTTTACTTGGCTGGAGTGACTTGGAGAAAGATTGGGTATACCTTAGATCAAATTGAAAATACCTATATCAAAAAATTCTTTTAAATTTTGACAACTTAAGAATCATAGAATATACATATATATCTTTTTTAATTTAAAATTTAAATAAAACTTGATAAATTACAAAAAAAAAAATATATTTAATTCCCTAAATCTAAACTTTATCTATAGATACTTCAGGTTGTTTATAAGTCTATAACTTACTACTTAATAGTAATATTTTATATATTTATATATATATTATTAAGTATATTTTTGCATATATATATAGGATATATATATATATATATATACAGCATTTTTCACTTTCAATTTATTAAACTTTAAAAAAGTTATTAAAATATAAAAAAAAAACTATTCATTTTTTATATTCAGAGAAATTCATTTATATCGCATTAAGTGAAATAGGTTTCTTTTTTTTTATTTTGTTCTATTTAATTTTCTGGTTTTTGTTATTTTTTTTATTTTCAAGGAGAAAGAGATGAAATGAAAAGAGAAGGAATGATTTAAAAAACTAAAAAAAAAATTAAGAAGAAAAATTATACAAAAGGATATGTACTCGTAAATACACACTACTACTAGTCGTAAGTAAAAATATGTACAAAGTACTTTTTAATTTTTATACCCGTATGACTATATAGTCAAAGGGTATAATAAATTTGCCATTACGTTTGTGACGCAGAGAAGGAGGGGGGGTAGATATAGACTCAAGTGTATGGATCGGATCAGAATCGAAAAATAAATCGATTTAGCTATGTATGTCCGTCCGTCCGTCCGTCATCACGATAACTCAAAAAGTAAAGGTGCTAGGATTATGAAATTTTCACAAATTTGTTTTTATACAAAAACCGGAAGCGCTATTTAAATCCAGCCATTTTGGTCCACGGGTTCGAGTACCTGCCATACAACTTCTAATTTTATATGAGCATTACTCTATACCTATGGAAGCTGCGGGTCTGCAATTTTGCCAAAAATAGTTTAGTGTAATGGCCAAAGTTACTGTAAAATTTAGTTGGTCTACTGCAGAGGGTTCGAGTAGCTGCCATACAACTCCTTTTTTTATATAAGCTTTACACTACACCTGATGAAGCTGGGTATCTGAAATTTTACAAAAAATAGTTTAGTGTAATGGCCAAAGTTACTGTAAAATTTAGTTGGTCTACTGCTGAGGGTTCGAGTAGCTGCCATACAACTCCTTCTTTTATATGAGGATTACACTACACCAAAAGAAGCTGGTTGTCTGAAATTTTGCCAAAAATAGTTTAGTGTAATGACCAAAGTTACTGCAAAATTTGGTTGGTCTACTGCAGAGGGTTCGAGTAGCTGCCATACAACTCCTTCTTTTATATGAGCATTACTCTACACCTAATAAAGCTGAATGTTTGAAATTTTGCCAAAAGTAATTAACCGGATGATATAATGTAAATGTCAGGGTCATACGGGTATCCCAGAGTTGACACAGTCTACTCTACTACACTCTTCCTCGTCTTTTTTTTATTTTAAATCAGGTGAAAACTATTTTTTATATTATATATACAAATTTTATATATATATATATATATATATATAAATATATATTATTTAAAAGGAAAATAATATTATATATAAATTTTCATGCAAAATACAAAGTGTATATAAAAGGAAAATAATAAAAAATATAAAAATCTTTGTATGCTCTCTTTTTTTTTGAAAACTAAAAGGTACGTATTTTGCTTTTTTAAATACCTAGTGTTTTTCTTTATATTTTAAAAGTTTTTATTTTGTAAATGTTTAGTTTTATAAAAGATTTCACCTAAAAAGAAAAAAATTACAAATTTCACCTTAAGCGATTTTTATATTTTATATATACATATTTATATAAATATATTTAACTATAAAGTTTTTCCTTTTTATATTTATTGCAGAAACGTTTTTATTTTGAAATTACTGATAATGTGTTTTATATTATTTTGTGTACATACATAATTAAAGGAATAGGAGTATTTTGGGCCTATGACACTTTACTGAAAAAAAAAATCCCGAAAATATCAAAATTCTGAATGATTTAAAATTTTGACAAAAGAATTTTGAATTACGAAACCTTATTTAGGTTGGATATGAAGTTCCAAAAAAAAAAACTTCAGCTTAAATATACATACATATTTAGTAAAGCTGCCGCCTCCAAACCCTAGCTAAACAAATTATTGGAACCCTGACTTTTTATCCATCTCTGAAATCCTTCCTAACTTTTTTTTATATATAATAAGTTAACAACAAAACAACTAAAATCAGGGTATGAAATGCTATAGTTAAAGCAGCAAAAGCAATGAAAGAAGTGCTTTTGCTGAACATTCACAGAATTTCAATTTAAAACTGTGATAGCATAGTACTGCTAAAATACTATAGAAGCAAATGAAAGCGATAGCTCTTATTTAAAGAAACAAAAGCTTTGGTTTTTCAGCACATTACAATAATCAAACGCTGAACTATAAAAGGTGCTTTTTTATTTGTTACTATTTGTAAGCAAAGTAAGAAAAATCTTTTACTGAGAACTGAATTGCTGAATTACAAACATAGTGCATAAAAAATAAAACGTCAAAACAAAAATTAACGGAAACGAATGGTTAAATTTAAAACTGCAACTGTAAAAAATTTTTAGAAATTTCAAGTTTTAAGGAAAATAAAACATTTAAATTTTTATATGAGCTTTAAATTTTTATTATAAAATATGGATTATAAATTAAAAACAACTTTTAAAATTGATTCATAGTATTTAATATTTATTCTAATTACTTTAGCAAATTATAAGCAAGATTTTGTTAAATTATGTCGAATAATGATGTTACCTATATCTAATTTTTTAATGTGATTCTAGACTGTGATCCAGGAGCTTTATGACTTGACTCTTTATCTTTATACATAGATTACAGTTGATATTAAATATATGATGTAACGTTTTTTTTTAATATCATAAATTTGGCATTTTAAAAAATTAAATTAATTCACACACAATAAATCAATTAAATTAAATGCCACACTACAAATCCACAATAGAAAAATATTTCTTTAATTCCTAAGATAACGATTACAGAATTATAAGATAAAAAAAATTTTCAAATACAACAATAGCACAAGCAGTCAAAGCAACTTAATAAAATTTTTTATCTGCTATTCAGCAAAAGCTTTTCGTTTGACAATTGCTTTTTAAAAAAATATATGAAAAGCTTTTAATGCCTTTTGCTTTTTGAAATGATCGCAGCATAGCATAGCAGTAGCAATTCCTTTACAAACGAAAGCTTTGACTGTGCTTATGCTGTGAAGATATAAACTACACTCTGATTAAAATAATAGGGGCGGATTTTTGGTGCTTAGTATTTTGTGTTTGGGATTTTGGAACATTCGGGATTTTTTTTTCAGTAAAATGTCATGCACCCCAGTAGTTTATTTAAGGAAAATTTGTTTTCTTTCTTAACCTGATGACCTTATTTTAATTTTTCATTTTCCATTTTCTTTTTGTTTTGAAAAATAAGGAAAAATGTTTTTTATTTTTTTAACAGGAAAATGTGAAACATTAAATCCATTATGTTTTTGAAAAAAGAAAGAAATTTTAAATTTATTTAAAAAAAAAAAAATTTTACTAATGAAATATAATTCTGATGGGTTTTTATTTTTTTGATTTTATTATTAAAGTAATTTATTTTGAAAAAAAAAAATAACTCGGCCTTTTCTCTCATTTACTACTTATTTTAAATTATAATCAAATTTTTAAATAATATAAAGATAGCGTGTTGAATAAGAATTTTTTAAATTCTGTAAAATTTGTAATAAACGCCTTCACAATTTAAAAAAGTTCTGTTTTTTTTTTGAGTTGTTTGTTATATTGGGGTCGAATATAATAATTTATAGGAATAAAATAAATTACGATTTAAAAATTCCTTTGAATAGAGTTCCTTATTATACAAAAATATATCTAAAGATACTTTGAAAGTATAAAATTCTTTTATTTTTAAATTGTACGAATTGTTATTTTTTGTTTTTTAACTCTGAAAATAAGTTTTATTCTTCTTTTTTTCCTATAAAGGCATGAATAACCTATAAAAAAACTTTAAATAACAAAAGTTCAAAAATAATTAATTTAAAAATTCGAAAATAGTTAATTTTATATTTATATGGGAACTTTCATTGAATCAAATTTCTCAGGAAGTTTAATTGTGGTAAACAATGCAAAATGGAATTATAAATTTATTTTTAAGATTTTTTTTTTTAAGTATAATTAATTGTTCAACTGTCAGGATATCAAGGATGTAAGAAAATGTTGGAACAGAAGGGTTTCCAAGAGGTTATTTTAGACTAAGGTTATGTTGGATAAATTATTATTTATCATGCTGTAAACGAACCCAAATTTTTGTGTATCATGTAATGGCTCAGATTCAAACCGTGCAATGTCGATATAACACATTTTTGTCAGTGTTCAAGAAAGTTTGAGATGCCTCTAAATATTAACAAGATCCCAAAAAGAAAAGTAATATAATTTTTAGTATAGAAACCCCACATTAAACTTTTGAATCGCAAAATGATAAAAGATAAAATTTCTAATTTCCTGCTAAAATCTATCATAAAGTCAATTTGTCAGAGTATGGGAATTGCACGTTTTGAATCGGAGCTTCTCATTTATCATCTTATACAAGGATTGTCTGAAACTTATTTGGTTGATACTTTTTAAATGTTTTAAATTTGTTCTATTGATATTGTATATGATCTGATCCGGATATCGAACTTCAGAACTTTCCATCTAATGGTGTTAAACATCGACCCGTTGATCGGATGGTAAGATCAAGTAAGGAAGTTGTAATAGGATTATTGATTTGATATGATGGAATTATATTTTTTGATGGAATATTGATTGATCAATAACTATGCGAGACGGTACTTGGCCTTTAAGATCTCTGAGTTAAAAATATTATTTTAAAATATATATTAGAATTTTTTTAAATAATTGTGTTTCCCTATGCTCGTGATGATCTTACAAATGGTGAAGTGGTTAAGACGCCTTTCATATGGAAGGTTTCGGGTTCAAACCCTGGTCAGAATATATCTAATAAAATATCGTAAAATTGCATAGTGATGTCGTAATAGAATATATCGTAATATAAAATAAGATTTAATTATAAACATATACAATAACTCTTGCTTAAAGTATGAGATGGCGCGCACAAAATTCAGCATTTGTGTATTCATATAATCTTATACAATAACTACAGCCGAGTAATCAACAGCTTAGTGAACATAACAATTAAAAAAAAAATCATAATTTTAAAATCTCATTTAACAAAGGAAACTGAATCAGAACGTATACAAAATTGCAAAATTCACTTCCTGATTCATTTTTAAAAGTCAAGTTTCGAATCTGGCACTGCCACGAATGTTAGTATTTGGTATTCCAATAATTGTGTCAAACAACAAAACTAAAACGATAAATTACAATTTATACCAGATCAAAATTTGAAGTTAAAAAATAGAATCTTTACCAAAAGTTAATAAGATATAACAAATATTTGAACTGAAAACTAAGAAGTTTATTTCTTATTCTGTTTTTCTTAAATAAACTGCCAAGGCTTTATAAAATATAAACGATCAGAAAAGATAAATTCCCAAATAAGATTAGAATATGTCTTAAATAAATCTCAAAATTTATTAGTTTATTTTTAGTTTATCTGGTAGATTTCATTCTACAAATGCATTGTGTGTTGGCAGTCAATTATAATATATAAGTATATAAGTATATATCATTTTATTTAAAAAATCATAAAATATTGAAATTTAGTCTGCTGTTAAAGCATAGTATTCTAAATTGCCCCTTTGTTAAAATCAAAAAAACATCCATGGGTTTGATTAAAATAACTTTAATTTCCTCTGCAATCACTTTGATTTTAAAAGGCTTATATTTGATTCACTTCCGAAAAATTTACACTTAATTCAGTTTAAATCAAGATAAATTTTTAATAATATATAATAATAAATTACTTTTATTACTAAATATTTAATTATATCATTTCGTATCATCAAACTTTGTTTTGATTTGCGTTTTTCTATCAAAATAACTTTTGCAATTTTTTTTTGACTTAACCAAAGTTTAACTTGCCATAAATCTATGAAAGCATAATTTGTAAATCACGCTATTTCTAAATTAAAAATGTATTAATAGAGTAATAAAGAAAATGATAAAGCATAGTAATCAGTGTTATACCAGTTTGTGTTGAAAATTAACTTTAATTTTAACTCTTTTTCGGTTTTTATAAATTTTATTTTGATAAAAAATATTTAATGTGAAAAAAAATGGAATTAGGAAAATTAAAATATTAAAAGTATTGCACGCCACTGATTTTGTTATTAAACATTGAGTGATTAACTTATATTTAACTTAAAAACTTTCTTAACAGATAAATATCTTAATTTAAAATAAAATATAGGTAAATAAAAATAATATAAATTAAAGTTTAAAAAAACTGTTTTCCATTCTTGATCCAAAATTCTATAAGCATTTTTTAAACACTTTGGAAATGCTTAGTAGGTTCCCTATTTCATTACTTACTTTTCATTACCTTCGAACGGTGTAAAAGTTTTAACTTTTTTATTTAAATTATATTAATGATTCTGACCAATGGCGTAGTGGTAAAAAGACGCCACCTTTCATGTGAAAAGTCACGGGTTCAAAACCCGGTCAGATCATATCCAATAAAATATCGTAAAATTGTATAATTATATCGTAAAAATTAATATCGTAATATAATATAAGATTTTAATATAAATATAAAAGTAACTCTTGTGTAGGATAATAGATTGCGCACAATATTAAAATTTGTGTATTCATAATCTTATACAATAGCTGCAGCCGAGTAATCAACGGGCTTAGTGAATGTAACAATTAAAAAAAAATGAAACCTCGTCTAACTAGACTTGGTGAATGCCCTATGCTCCTTAAAGGAGTGGAGAAGGAATAAAAAAACAAGATGTAACTATTTAACATGTTGTCTTTTGGAGTTTAACCATTGTATACTTTTAAGGTTATAATTATTTCCTTACTTATACTTTTTACTAATAACCCTCTTCTTGTTTTGGTCTCTTCCTTGTTAACAATTGGCATTTATTAGAAATTGTATTTTTCTGGGGATTTTGATAATATGATCAGCCCAAAGTAATCTAATGAAAATCATAAATTTTTGAAATGGTTTGATCACTGTCAATATTGTACTTTTTTTGCGATGGGGTGGAAAGCTTCGATAGCAAATCATTGGAATTGTGTGTGGTGTTTCTTTGGATATTGTGCAAATTTTATTAAAACCATATTCTCTTTGAACTAAACTTTAGAATGGAACCTGTAATATACAACATGGTTTCGAGGATAACGTCGTGAAAAGATTATTGGAAATCGGTTTTGGAAAATATAGGATTCTGGGATTATGAAGAACGGCGAAAATGTATGGGATTTAGATGAAAGATATTACCGTTCTTTTTTAATTAAGCTAAATGCGTGTAGTTGATATTATCAACTTTGGGGAACACATTTGATGGAATATGGTTTCGTAAATGTGATGAGCGTAAAATGAATTTTCATAAGTCGTGTTACGTTATCTGGTTAGCTCAGTCCCCAATATCTATAAAATAACGTCAGTGACTCAACTGAGCGTTGAGGTAACACTGGGATCATTATAAAAAAAATAGTTCTACTTTACACTTTACCTAGAAATCTCAGCGTCGTAATGGGAGCGCCAGCTCAAATGTGTCCATTATACTTCATTTTCGGCCTAATTTAAATATGTGTTTTTATATTATAATTGCATTTTATCTGAAATGAAACTTTCTCCAAAAGTTCATTTTTTAGTGGCACGACTGCTTTTACCTTTTGAACGATTAATTTTAAAAATTATTACAAGCTCTTTGACCACTGATTCCATCTTAACCTCTTATATTGGCGAAACTGAGTGGTTATTGTGGGTGCGACTTTCTAAAATGTTGGAGAACTACAATACTTGTGCAAAAAAAGTCTACATTTTTCAATAAAATTAACTTTTTTAATAGAATCTTATAACTTTTAAATAACTGTCCCACAATTGGTATACTACATATGGTCACAGATATGCCTATTTCACGGCATTTTAAATTATACAATATTTTTTAAGTGGAAATAGAAAAATAGTTAATTAAATTTACCACTTCTTCGTAACTTTTTTTCAAATATAAAATAGAATCTTATAAAGTTGTATTTTCTCCCGAAAACGCATGGTCATCCTGGTAGTAAATAATGTGAATTGCATCAATAGTTGATAAAAACTGCAAAAATGAGTAATACGTGCAGTTGTATATAGTCTTAAGTACACAATGAATCATAATTTTTTTAAACTAATAGTAGTATTTCATATTAAAATGGAGAATAACGATGATTCATTTCAAACTGGAATATTTAAAAATAAGTCAACTGGGGTAAATATCCACATGGAATATAAATTTAAAATTGCTGTATTTTTAAAAAGTTGTATGCAATATTAAATAAGATTTAAAATTCAGAGCTATTTATTTTATTTACATTATATATATCTTTGATTTACATAATATATACGAAAAATAGATGTTAATCAATATTTTGGACAGTACATGAGTTAATTTTTAAAATAAAATTTAAAATAAATTTTTACATTGTAATTGAAGTAAAAAAGTGCCGTGTCACAATCTCGCTGATTAAAAGTCCCGAGATTATGTTTCAAAATATGAATTGTGTAAACCACTATATGTGAGATATTTACTCACGAATTGCCGAGATTTTATCTTAGCATTTTTAAAATACACGTATATAGTGTGCTATAACAGAATAATTTTAATACAATTCAGATGCTTGCCCACGTATGTAGTGTATAGCAACACTACAGATGATTTTGATAGAATTCTGACACCTATCGGAATATAACTGATTCTTTTATACACATTAATGGAATTGTTAACTAGTTTTGTTTGAGTTAATGACTCCTTTAAACTTGGTGAATTTCGATTGGCTACAAACCAAGTTCACTGACGACTGAGGACTGAGGACTGAGGACATAAATTATTAGTTAGTTACCTGTGGATTGTGAGACTGACAGTTGCTATGATGTATAATCCGAATGTGTTGCATAAGGAGTTTTTAAATACTAAAGGAGTATATTTTTTATTTTTTTTTCATAAATTCGTTTTTTTGTAAGAGCCTTCATCACGTCAGTTCAGCCCATTTAGTTAATTCTACGGGTTTGAGTAATAGTGAAATTTAGTTGGTGTAGTGTAAGAGGTTCGAATACTGCTATACAACTTTTATATACAACTTAATGTCTATTAAATTGTTTCCTTGAAACCTTGTTTCCAACTTAATGTGTTCATAATACGTTTATGCGGACATCCTAGTTTTAATATAGTGGGGTAGAATTGCATTCGAAACATCGAAGTTATTAAAATACCAGATCTCTTTTGAGTTCTAACTTTACAAAAACCTTAGTCAAAAAATATTCTAAAATGTTGTTACTTATAACTAACTATTCTACCACTTCAAACTCTCACTTGGTATTAAATTATAAAATTAAAATTACCTTTAAGCAATCTTAAAAAATTAGCAATTTATAATTTGACTGAAGGGATAATATCAATGGATAAAATGCGATAAAGATAAAAATGGATGAAAAATATCTTGATTGTACCACAAAAAAAAAAGGAAATTTTAGTTCAGGGAAGGTGTTAAAAGCACGCAATAAATACCATGGAACTTTTTAAGTGAAAAAAACAAAGTAAACTGTTAATTTACACATTATAATGTTGGGCTTTTAGTTTATTCTTATTTTGTTTTTTTTTTTTGCTCAAATTTTATTTTTGCTCAAATTGTTTTTTCTTTTTTGCTAATGTTTAGATACCGTTAACAATTATGAAACGTCCTTGTTAAGGTTCACACTTCGTTACAATAATTTTCACAACATTGATATAATGTTAAATTATTCATAACAGAGAAATTTAGATCACGTTTTAGCTTAACCATTATAATATACACACATATATAATATATATCTATTTATTTATGTATACGTATATATATATGTATGTAGTTATCCATTTTAACTTGTACAGTTATTGAATTAGATTGTATACAGTTATTGCTCATAAATAAGAAAGTTAATGTTAATATTTATAAAGGATTTCAAAAAATTATTTTCTGAGTCAAATGTCAAAGTTGTTTCATTTTGTAATTTTAATGTAGGTACTGTTATATATGTATTACATATATATATATAATAAGTAGTTAACGGTTATTTATGAAAAGCATAACCGTGATAAAAATAAATAATGGTATTTTTCTTCTTTTTTATATATTTTAAAATTCAAGACAAAATTATACATAGAAAATAATAAAAATAACAGTTATAAGTTTTTACAGGTGTAAATATAAATAAATCCCAAAATGTTTTTATTTAAACCTTTGGAACAATATTATGTTCAAAATAACTGTAAATTGTAGGTGTTTTTATAAATTTATATGCATAAATTAAAGTATACATACATATATACTCATGTGTATGTTAGATTCTGATTTATAAGAAATATGAAATTTGTGACTAAATTCCCTGCCTCACATTGAATTTATCATTTTAAATGTGCTTATTAGTTTTACTCTGCCCGTCCGTTCGTCTATTCGTCCGTATGTTTACAAAAACTTTTACACCGTTTGAAAAGGAAAGAATAATTCTAACTACGAGTACTGCAAAAAAAAATAATTTCATGGAACTTTTTTCTGTAGCTCCGCCCGTTACGGAGCTACTGCCCCCAAAGTCGGAAAAAGCCGCCTTATATTTAAATAGTAGAAATAGACTTGAAATTTTGAGAGAAGTTAGATCCTCAAAAATTAGTAAGAGTTGTATAAACAAAATTTTTGTATCACATCCTTGTTTAGGGACTTTAAGAGGTCGATTGATTGATTTTTTAGTAATATACTAAATTTAAAGCTCCAACTTAATATTTTAATATTATGTTAAAGGTTTTTCTTAAATTTAAAAGTGTTTATAAAATTCTAAGAAAAAATTTTCAAATTTTGGCGTAAGTCACAACCTATAATTTAATACCTTTAACCTGAAAATTTTGGGCTGGGGGGGTTCCTTGGGAATCATTATAAGTTTGCTTAGTAAAAATTTGGGCACCTTACCGATTTAAAAGCTATTAGGACTTAAAAATTACAACTTTCCTGTTTTTATAAATTAGTAACTTGGTCGCCAGTGTATATATTTCCAAAATTAAACGTTAACATTGAAGCTCCAACATTATATTTCGAAACTTTGATAACAATCGATGCAATCGATTATCGTTTATAGATTATTGAAAACAATTGATAACATTCGAAAATTGCTACAAAAAAAAACAATCAATAATTGCTTAAAAAAATAAAATTGATACAATCGATACAATCGAATTCAATCGATACAATCAAAAACAATCGATACAATCTATTTTAGAGACATATACATAATGGTTTGTGAAAAGGAAAATCATTTTGATATTCTTATTTACAATAATATACAATATATACGTATATATAAATATATGTATAAATATATGTACATGTTTATTTGGCAAATTCACAACTATATTTTATGTCAAATAAATCTGTAGGTTAAAATGAAATTGAAAAGTTTTAAATTTTATTGGTTTTTATTGTACAATAAGAAGAGAATCAATAATAAATTGTATTTTGTTTGTTTTTTATAATTTATATCAATATAAAATCACACACTTATATGGTAACATCAATAAATGTTATTAAAGAGTTAGATAACTATTTTTTCAATCATTTTCTTCTTTAAGATTTGTATTTGTCAAGAGTTATATAATTTTCTTATCCTTGCCTAAAGGTATGCAATTTTTATAGTTTTATATGATTTCATTATGTTATATTATGGGACTTTGGTGACCTAATGGTTAAGAACCTGACATAGGCATGTCAACCAATGGAATTCGGGTTCGATCCCCCCGTATTTTTTTTAAGAAAAACTACTGAAAAAAGTAATTTAATTTAATTTTCTAATCTAATAATAGTATTTCTTTACCTAAAGCTGTCTCAGTATTCGATGGAAATATTGCATTATCATTTAATGTTTAACACACTGGTCATATTTTTGATATCTAATTCCGAGTATAACAGTATAAATATTTGGTATTATAATTTTGATTTCCATATATGATGCAACGTAATTGATATTTTGTTGAAAAGTATATTTTACTGACGTAGGAATTTTACTAACGTGCGAATTTCACTGACGCATAAATTTGTAGAAAGGTTAGGTACGTGATTTTTAATTTTGATTATCATTGTAGATGAATGATTATCATTGATAACTATGGTATATATCTTTTTTTTTGTGTAAATAGACGTTGATGAACAGTTCTGAGTTATTTATCGTGCACACTTTATTTAAATTAAAGGTATTTCATAGTTAAAATTTTATATATTGAGAACCAATTCGAATGTTAAGTATCTTGTTTACATGTGTTTAAGAATATTACTTTAGATTTTTTTTTTTAATTTAGATTGCTTCGATAGGTAAGCAAATTAAGGCAATTGCTCTGTTAAAAGGTAATTAATTTCCTTCCTTTGGAGTACTTCAATAATTTATATATATCGCGAACAATTTTCTGTTTTTTAAGTGCTAACTATTCAGTTGTCAGGCTAATAAGCCTGTCTATACCATAGTATGGAACAGAGGGGACATATTATATTCTTCTTTTAATTAAAATTGATTCTAAATTTCACATACAATTTAAACATAAGATAGTACTATTTCTTATAACATGTTGGAACGTCTTCGATTTTCAATAGATACAATTCTATTTGTTAAGTATTGCAATAGTTTTATATTGAATTATAAGGTATTTCTATATCTGTGAGTTACATTATTCAAATTAAATTATTTTTTTATTATACGGTATGAGGCGATTCGATACGGCTGAGCTGATTTCGAAAACAATATAAAAGTTTATTTCAGTTTTACCGGTAATCGAACTGATTGCCTTTCGAATAAAAGGTCGACACTCCAACCACTGTGCAATCCCTGCATTACCAGGTATATAAACTCCTGTATTACCAACTCAGTATTTCAATCAACAGTTATTTTTCAATCACAATTTTCAGCATTCATTTCTTTTAAACTTGTGGTGTATTTTAAAATAAATAAAAAATAAAAATACAAATACAAAAAAATTTCGAATTTGAAAATTCCATTTGTGCCTAAGGCATTTCAAATACAAACAAAATTAATATAACAAAAATAGACAAACTACAAAAATATTTTTACATTTTATATTGATTATTATTATTATGACAATACTTCTAGTATTTACATAGTTTTTTTATTTCTTTTGAGTAGTAAATATGATGTCATCAGCATTTTCATTCATTTTTAATTTATTTTTCAGTTAAACACGAAATTTCGGATTATAAAATGAATCATCAAGAAGGATAAAAATACTATAAAACTATAAGAACGTGTGTAGACACCATAAAAATGAGTCTAAACATGTAATAAAACAATTTTTGTATGGCCGATTATAAACAAATACATTGTCTGGATATTGACCTCAATTTTGAATTTTTGAAAATAAAAGACCAAAATATAATTTTTATATATAAAAAAACTAAGGTGCGATATCCAGACATTATAAGTATTAATTTTATTATGATTATTTTTATAATTTAAAATTAAACACCCCAATAGTCAAAAATTTATTTATTGTTTTGGCTGCTATGGGAATTCTGTTTCGAGGGTTTGTTAAAATTGTTGATTTGGTTTTGAAATATAATTTTTAATTTAAAAGAATGTAAACAAAACTAACAAATTAATTAATAATACAAAGGAACTCTCCTAGAAAACGAGCTCTCAAGGGCAATGGCATTTAATTCGTTTTAATACATCGTATTTTCAATAAGCGAAGGAAAGAAAAGAAAGAGATGCGTTGAAGACTTCATGATTCCTTTTCATACTTGTATAAATACATAATGTTCATGAGATGCAATGAATATCTCAATTAATAAGGAAGTATTAAAAGTCTTCGGAAATTAATTAAAATCAAGTTTAAGATGTTTATTAACAAAAAGTTTAAAATAATCTGTTATACCAAAATATGTACTTGTTATTTAGAGTTAGCGTTTTTTTAAGTACCAGTACTGATATTGAAAAAAATATTCAGTAAAATTTAATTATTATATTACTGGTCCTTAAGAAACGACAGCTTGGATTAACAATAACATATTTGTACTTGCATTTTTTTAAGTTCCAGTAACTACACTACTGTTGGAATTTGTCATTGCTTTAATTTTATTTGCCAGTACTTACGAATACATATCAATAAATACCAGTACAAATAAATACATTACAAGTACTTATCAGTACTTAACCAGTACTTCAACCATCAGTTCTACCGAATAAAAGCAAGTTCTACCAGTATCAACCAGAATCAGCGAGTATCAATAGTATTGTTCGGTAGTATTGTTTCTGGTACCTGAGAAAATACCAACAAGTACATTACAAGTACTTACAATACAGTCTACCAGTATCAACAAGGATCAACGAATATCAACGAACATTGATCGATAGTATCGCTACTGGTACTTGACAAAATACCAACAAGTACATTACAAGTACTTACCAGTACTTAAAGTACGCTCTAGCAGTATCAACAAGAATCAGCGAGTATCAATAGTATTGCTCGGTAGTATTGTTTCTGGTACTTGAGAAAATACCAACAAGTACATTACAAGTACTTACAATACAGTCTACCAAGTATCAACAAGGATCAACGAGTATCAATAGTATTGGTCGGTAGTATTGTTACTGGTACTTGAAAAAATACCAACAAGTACATTACAAGTACTGACTAGTACTTACAATACAATCTACCAGTATTAACAAGGATCTACCAGTATCAATAGTATTGTTCAGTAGTAATGTTACTGGTGCTTGACAAAATACCAACAAGTACATTACAAGTACTTATCAATACTTACAGTACAGTCCACCAGTTTCAACTAGGATCCACCAGTATCAATAGTATGTGGTAGTATTGTTACTGGTACTTGATAAAACATAAGTAACGGAATATTTTTCTAGAAATAGTACTGGTACTAATTTGAATACTTAAATACTAAGTACTGGAACTTCGTTACTTATAAAACCTTAAGTCATAAATTTTTGAATAACACCAAATAACATAAATATAATTCTACATCAGTTAAAAGAAATTGCATACGCACATTTATTAGTTTTACCTGAACGTGGTTTAGGTGTTGGAATATTACTTATATGATAAGATGATTGTCCACCACTTGATCCATATTTATTATTTTTATATGATGATGTTGTAGAGCCTCTTGGTGCAGCTTTTGGTGGTGGTTTTGATGAGATATGATTTTTATGATGTTGTTGTTGTTGCTGTTGTTGCTGTTGATATTGTAATTGCTGTTGTTGTTGATGTTGACGAATTTGTAATGGTGATGGTTCTGGAGGACAATAATGTAAATCACGTGCAGCATCAACAGCAAAACTACCATTTTGGCTATCCGGTGATGCTAAATCACCTCCATTTGAAGTAGCAGTTGTCATTAACATTAGTTTAAATATTTTTTAAGAAGATATTTTTTGCCAGCCTTTTATAATTTCAATTTTTTTTTTTTTTTGTTATTTTTTTCTTATATTAATTTGGAATTTTTAAATTAAACTATCTATATATATATGATATAATAATTGTATTATGCACCATACTGTATCTTAAGATATAATTTAATGTTTGTATTGGTATATTATTTTACATATTTTTATCTTGTAATTTATTTTTTTTTTTTAAATCTAGAAGTTAATTTTTGTAAGTAATTTATTTAATATTTGAGAAACTTCTTTTGTGGTTTTTGTGGTTCTTTAAAGTAATTTTAATTACTAAATACATTTAAATATTTTAATATTAATAAAATTGTGTGTATACAGATGAAATAGAAATTCAAACGTGTTTGAAAAGTTAAACTAAAATCCTTGTACCTGTGAAAAGTATTTGAAATATATTTCATTAGGTCCTTTAACTTACATTAGAAAAAATGAGGCCAAATACATTTACCTAAATTAGTCACGTCACCTAATTGAAGACTCTACCCAAGACTCTACGAGTTCCCCAAGCAACTTTCACTGCTATAATACTTTACGTGGAAATGTAAGAGCATCTCCTTTTTGTAGATATCTTGTAGGTAAATAACTAATAACACTTATTCTATATTAAATCATAAAGAAGGATCCCCAGTTTTGAAATAGTTCTAACTCTAGGGATGTATTAAATTACCATTTGTATACCGTATAGAATTCCTAGGAGAGTTATGCAAACACATTTATTATAGGAATTGCTAAAATATGGACTATATTTGTATCTAATTGATACTGTTCTCTTATAAATAATCCCTATTTTTGAAAAACTTATATAGGTCCCTTTCGAATTACCCATTAAATTTTCCCTTATTACAATTCCCTTCCAAGTCGTATACTTTTTAGCTAAGTCTACATACTTATCTCGTATTAATGTACGAGATAAGTATGTAGTGTATGTATTTAAAAATCTTTTACTTAAATATATTAACTTATAATAATTATTAGCTAAGCTGTTATGCAGTTTCACTAGTCTCTCATTTCGAAATATTCTAACTCTTTTAATTTAAAAATGGAAGTACACAATATTTAGTTTAATCTAATAAAGGTCTTAATCTATATTTGTGCATACAAACATCAATGGCAGTACCAAATTTAAGAGTTTTATTTTCAGGGAATCTATCTTAAAGATTCATTTAAAATCAGCCTACTTTACTAATAGTTTTATAGGATTTATAAACCAGTAGATATAATTTACTAATTAACTTAATTCTAATTGGCTTTTACCATTTAAAAGATTAAAATTTTTTCTAAAATTCAATTTAAAGTATGAATGTTAAAGTAATATGAAGAGTAATGGTCATCTGCGATTCTGGAAGCTTCTAATCACCCAATATATATATATATAACAATGCATATATAAACACAAACACACATATATATATATATATATAACCATACACATTTATATATATAACAATACACACATACTTATATATTTAATTGGACCATAATAATAAAATTGAGTGTTCCAATTTTGTGTCCTTTTTCATTTTATTTTAAGGATTTAATTCGTGCCTATAATTGAAATTACATACACACATATACACTATACATTCAATATATGTTTGTACATATGTGCATTTTTATTTTCTTTTTATTTAGGAAAATTTTATAGCGATAAAACAAAAATAGCAATTTCAAAAATGAAAAAAAAAAAACAAAATACAAAAGAATGTTTTTGGTTCTGGTTAATGCTTACAGCCATAACGGTATATTTATAACGGTATAACGGAACAAGATGGTATTTATGTTTGCGAATTCATTAAATTTGTCCCCCTTCCCTTTGCAAAAAAAAAAAAAATGGAAAATAAGAAAAATAAAATGAAAATACATATATATATAATTGGTAAATATTAAAAATGTGTCATAAAATATATACATATATGTATATATAACAACAAATGTATAGGTGAAAAAATTAAAAAGGAAAAGTACAAAATAAAAAGCAGACCTTTATTATCTTGTTGTCCTTTTTCATTTTCTTTTCCATTTTGTTTTTTTTTTTCTTTTTTTTTATTATTAATCGTTTCCTTTTATAGGAAAATGTGATTTTATGGGTATGTTTTTAAGGAAATTTCTAAACAAAACACATACATATATATATATTTATGTATGAATATATACTTATAGAACAATAATTGGCAATAAAAAAAAGGAGAGAAAATGGGACTAGGTTAAGAAAAATGAAATGTTATTTTTATTTCGAAATTTCAATCAAATAAATGTGAAACAAAGTCTTCAAACAGTTTTACAATCCATCCGAATTTTTAAAACTTTTATTGATATTTTGTTGTTCTTTACAATTCTGATTTATTGGTTTGTACATTAAAAAGTTTTGCAAGTTAAAACTTCATTCAATTCATAAATATTTAAAAAAGTTTCGAAGTATTTGTAAATTACTTTGAATGGGCATTGTTTCAGAGATGGGGTCTAATTAAGTAACCAATCACATTTGATAAAAGCATCAGTACATTTTGTTTCAGAGCTGCAATCAGAGTCAAAAATTTAGAAATTCAAAATTATATGAGCCATAATAAGGATTTGGATAAGGATTTGGGGCAGTTTGAAAAGTTGAGGTTTGTATAATCAATGTTCCAAGAGAGAGTTTGAGCGACATCCATTTGAATGTGTTAAACTGAGCTTGAAGTGAACAATTGCTTCTGTTTGAGCCTTTTTATTTTTTATAAATGATTTATTTAACCATTAACTAATTGCAGTCCTTACCTAACAAAAATGAAGTCAAGACTTGTACAAGAATTTGAGTATAATCTCGTTTTTGTAGTTTGAGCTGATCTGGGAACACAGCTTTTCTAATATTTTTTAAAATTCATCTGTTAGCTTGATATTTCTCTGTACGCACCCTAGGGTTTTAACAACTTGTCTTTGGAAACTGAAATTCAGGTAAAAGTAGTTTTGCCGCTAGAGCATTATTTTTTGGCGCCAGATTGGATCAATGAGTTAGGGATCGCTCATACAAAAGTGCCAACGTGTATATAAAAAGGCTAGTATAATTTTATATTCGTTAAATTACTAGACCGATTTAAATGGTTCTGGCGAAATAATATAGGAATTACTTTGTCTTTAACATTGGAGTTTTCTTATCCGTAGGAGATATCGTAGCATTTTATATAGTTTTGGAAGACAATGGGAGTGTTTTAAATACTTATATATGAAATTCTGTAATATCCTTAAGTGAAGTATCAATGAAAAGGTTTTTATTAGATCTGAGACTTTTGATTGGAAATCATGACTTAAGGTTTGCTGCTATAAAGGTCCTAGAAAACTTTCTTAAGTCGTTATTGAAATAATTTATGTATTGACATAAATACAATTTTACTATAGTGTTGTTCAAGTCTTTAGTTTGCAGCACTTTTCTTTCCCCCCACAAAATCATTTGATTTCAAGACTTTTCCTTTTAGTTTCTTAACTTAACGTAAAAAAGTAGAAGCTTTGAAGATCTCAAATTCTAGTTTCAATTTCATTCATCTTATGATTTTATTGTATAAAAATTATAAAACTTCTGAAAATGTTAAATTACTCACAGTTTCTTTTTATATTTCCAGAAATTCTGGGAGGTAGGAGGAGTTTTTAAAAGCATATACCAACACATTAAACATGTTTATATATCAAATTTAAAACAAATATAATATGTACTACATAAAATATATGTACAAAATTTTTGGTTCTGTTATTTTTTAAAATTTAGTTCAAGGATTACTTCTGCGGTTAAAATGTAATTTTTTTTTTTAAATAAAATAAAAAGAAATTTCTAATAAATTTTGAGAAAAAAAACAAAACAAGAGAAAAACAAAAAAATTAAAAAATAAACAAAATGTAAACATTTTAAAATTTTTTGCTATTTAAGCTTTTCTTAAAAAATATTAATGCCAAAAAAATAGGGTGCAGTTTCATAACTCCAAGGATCATAATTCCATTAGGAACTTATGACTCATTTAATGGACCTCACTAAATTAACACACTTATGCCTTAATTAGTTAGCTTACATTTTGGATGGATGATATGATGTTATATACCTCTCTGAGTGGGTCAAAACTTCCAAAAGAAACTTATGACCCACTTGTTCTATAAGTATATTCATACTTTCAAATGGAACTTATGACCCAATTGTCAAGGGACTCATTTCCCACGTCAAAAATTTAAAGTGAGTTAATAGTTCCTTAGAGACTTATGTCCCACTAAATGAGTTATAAGTCCCTAAGCTCGCTAAAGGACTTATGACTCTAGGAGTTATGGTACTGCACCAAAAACACGCTGATATTTGGAACAAAAATTTAATTTTGATTTTTTTTTTGCATGAATTGCACATTTTATATTTTAATGAAGGATATTTTTATTAGACTTTCAAAAGTTCCAAGCACGAATCTAGCATAAAAATCTAAATAATACTAAAAAATAAAAAAATTAACTATCATAATATTTTTAAAAGAATATTTAAAAATAGTTTTAAATTTAAAAATAAATAAACGAGAAGCAGCTAGTTATTTTGCACAGCCAATTAATTTTGTTAACGCCTTGAAATATGCAATAACATAACTATAAACTATTCACAAAATTATTGTTAATTGTATATTGCATTATTATTTATGATATGGAGGTAATATTAATAAAATAAAATAAAAAATAATTATATCATAAAATAAAATATGTAAGTGTTGAACTTTAAGAAGTGAAACGAGTAAAAAAATATAGATTTCAAGGCCTAAATTAATTTTAATTAAAATACAATGAAGGTTAATATAAAAATAATAAAAAAAAATTAGTTAGTATTCGTTTATTCATGTAAAAGTATCTGTATCTGTTTTTATTTATAGATTTATATTGATATTTTATTATAACTATAATTATAGCTAGTATCCTGTACCTCAATCAGTAGATTGGACAAACACTATTGTAAATAAATATCCAAACAATGTCATAGTGATTAAGATGCCGATCTTTCAAGTGGGATTTTCCGGGTTGAAACCACAGTCAGATTGTATTTAATAAAAAAAATATACTAAATAAGAATAACATGACTCTAAAACTTTATCATAGATGGCGCATAAAATTTATCATTTATATATTCATTTTTTAAAATAGCTACGGTCGAGTAACCATTGCTACGGCCGGTTTAGTGATTATAGCGATTAAAGACGGTGAAGCCTAGTCTATATGATAATTGGTAAAAGCCTTATAGTCCTTTAAACCGTCTTTTAATTGTTTGTAATTTATAGAGACAAACTGAAGCCATTTCGAATACAAATTTTTGAAAGATTAAATTAATTTTAAGAAAATGCAATTACTGAGAACGCAATTACTTTTGATGATTATTTTTATAATTACTTTATATCAATAAACATGGAAAGGCTGAGAAGTGCTATGGAGGAATGTATACATTAACAGTGTATGTGTTAATCTATTTAGTCATTTATAGTACTAATTGTTATTTATGTTTCTTAGGAATTCGTAGATCACTCCATGTAATGAGAGTGTAGATTAATGGGTAATAAAATATATTAAATACAGTAGTGAAATAATCATCATTGTTGTATCAATGTAATTATCATATAACTAAACAATTCACTTTCTTTTGCTGATAAAACAATATGCTAGTATACCACCTTTGGTACCTTATATATCATATTCTGTTTTTTAAATGAGTCTTCAAAGTACTTTCTTAACAGACGTAGTGTAGGTGAGGCAATTAAAAGTTTAAGAACGGAGTACTCATTCTACGATTTTTGTTTAAAGTATATTGGGAATATTAACTACTATTGTAGGTTATATCTAATGTTTTATAAAATTTTCTTAATGATTGAATTGTATACATACTTGATGGTTATAAATCTTGTAAAGAATCTACGCCCAGTTTATTAGAATTATATTTCAAAATACGAGATACGTATGTTAATAAACTATAATATATTTCATTATTTTTAATTAAATTATTCTACTTTAAGTGGCGAAAGGTTATATATACATAACATAACTTTTATGCATATCTTTATTAACTGTTATTGCTTTTTATACTAGTAAATACAAATTGATAGTTCTTATGATTGATAGTTACTGCAATAACACAAATTTAGTTTAGATTTTTTTAAAAATTAAAACACTGTGTAAAGAAGAGTAAATAATGTGTATAAGAATAATAATTATCATTATTTCTATGATTTCTATTTGTATTTAACATATATGTAGATGTTGTTATACTTATGTACATAATTTTACCCTTGACATAGTCTTTATATATAATGTGTACATTAAAAATTAAATAAAGAAAAGAATTATTTATATTTCTTTTGTATTTCTTCAGTATATAAAAGAAATTCCAAAAAAATAAAAAAAAAACACAAAAACAAATAAAAAAAAATTCTGAAATAATTGACATATTAAAATAAATAAAATGACAACATAATTTTTATCTGGCAGATATTATTAATGGATTTATATACACATGTGTATTATATTTTTTTTTTAAAATATCAGTGCTTAAAAGAAATCAAACATAAATTAAATTAAATAAAAAAAAATTCTTATAAATTACAGTAGAACTCCTAGCTGAGAAACTGTACTCATCAAGTACCGTATTATTTACTAGATCAATTAGATTCTTTTAATAAGTACTTTTCAAAACTGAGTAAAATTTATTGTCTGATAAATCCTTAGTAAAGTATTTTGAATGAGTACTTTGTGTAAGGAGTTATTTAGAGCTTATATTAAAAGCTTACTAAATTTATTAGGGGCTTTTATCTAAAATACTTAATAGCCTATCTACAATAACGCTTCGTTTCGCTCTGGTTTCGCAACAGAGGAGTGTTTATAATGAAATGTACATGACATCGTCTTTTGACATTGTTTTGTTTGCAAATTTCATGAATTAAAAAATATTCAATAGTTTAAAGTTTATTGTATATAGCTATTTTGAATAATGGTTTGATATTATTTAATCCAAGAAAGTAAAACAATAATTTTACTAATTTTTTATTCCATGAGAGCGTTCATTGTTGGTAGGCTATAAAGCTTTTTCGAAGTACTTCGGTCCTGGAAGCACTGAGAGTACTTTTTAGAAGTACTGTAACTCGTCAGTGGGTTTTAGTGTTATAATGCTGAAATATAACATCTGATTTAAACTTTGAATTTCAAATAATGAAATTTTAAGAACATCGTCAGTGAGTTATAAGAATCAATCAAAAATTTTCTTTAAATTAAATTAAATTAAAGTATGGCATTCGTTCGTACAATAATACTTATATGTCTCGCTTAACCTCGAACGTATTATATTAATTAACATAAGAGTTCACTGTACTTTTAAATAAATACAATTTTTAATAATATGTTTAGATAAAAATAACAAAAGGTTCTCTCTCATTCTTCACACTATACAAATATTTATTTATAAACTTAAAATATCTTTTCAACTTTAACATTAATTAATAATTGTTATATTCTATGATGAACTCAAGGTGATTTAATTACCATCCCATAATCAACATATAGTTACCCTATAGTATCTAAAAATATAAAATCCTTAAAAATTATTTTGTAGAATTTATTTAGAAAATTTATTTACAGAATAAAGGTCCTACACAAATTCAATTTTATATGAATACCTATATACTATCCCGCCCACATTCAATATTATGAAGAACTAAAGGTACAAATAGGGATAGAGAATGTATTCTCCAATAATAGTTTCAATTTCTTTTGTTATTAATTGAAACGTAAAGTTTAAATTAAAATTTAATTATAAAATAACATTTTAATCCTATTGTTAGTTAATTAATATAAAACTGAAGTTAAAAGAATATAAATTCTCCTAAAAATATGCAATTTAACATTTTATTAACCTTATAACTGATTTTGATGCGGAATACTATTCTAAATATGTATTTAGCAGAATGTATATATGTATATACTATATATATATATATATATATATATATACTTTATAATTTTGTATTATACATTGTTCTAATTATTATAAAGTAAAGAAATACAAAGTTTAAATTTTTTCAACAAAGTTAAGATACCAAATAAAAATTGAAAATTTTATAATGGTTGTAGGCGGATTTCCCAAAAAAAAATTTTCGAATTTATGTATTAAAAGTGTTTAAACGACCTTGAAAAATAATATTTTAAGTGTTTAATGAAAAGTTATAAGGTTTTAAAAAATAGGGATCTGAAAATTTTTTTTAAATTAGCTTAATTTAATTATGATATTGTAATTATTAAATAAATTTTAATTAATGTATCTTAAATAATTGGATTTTATTTTGGGATCTTTGTTAAACTTTAAGATACTTAGAAATTAACATTGGATTTTATAATCAACCCGTTTTAAATTTTTTATAAAATATCAAATTTTTTTTTTAACATTGGAACACTTGGATTCAATATAAAGGAGCATGTTAAGTGCTTATCATAGGGTAGAAACAACTATTTTAATTTTTTAAATGTCGAGTCTCTTTATATATTAATTAATGAACAGCAGCTACAATTTAAACGACTTTAAGTTTATTTGCGACTTTAACCAAAAACCCATTTAAAAAACATTAGGTCAAATGCATAAAACTGAGCTTCAACCCAAATCTTATTTTTTCAAAAAAAAAACTTCCCTTGAACTCAAAATTCTGTTTGATTTATTAGAATTAGATTCGAGTTCAAGCTCGGTTTTATGCATTTGACCTTTTGAGAGGTAATTTGTGGACCCTGTATATAAACAAAGACTAATTCGACTCTACAGAGGACTGAAAATTTAGAACTGTGTCGCACAAGATTATTAATAACAAAAATATTAATAACGAATAATTCGGATTGTACAAAGAAAATAGATAGAACTATAGAACTAATGTAAAATGTAAGTTCATAAAATGTATATTGCTTAATAAAAACTTCACAAGTAATGGAATAACAGTTAATTGATTTGATGCAACCGCAGTAGTAATATCCATCACCTGAAAAATTCAATTGACATGAACATGAACACGCACTTCAATTCCCCTTAGATTTCAGGTACATTAAGCATTTAGAACAGAACTACCTTGTACCAAATTCCAATTTTCTAGCTTTATTAACTCTGAAGATACACTAGTTAGGTTTAGTGCGGCGTCTGGCAGTTCCTCCTACTACTTCTATAATTCCTCTTAAAGTTCAGAAACACAACGAAAATAGGACAGAACAATTTTCCACAATTTCGAAGAGATACTCATTCGGTCTTGCGAGTTATTTGGGAAATACCCGATTTTACTACCCAATTTATCCCAAATTTCGGGATATAATGAAAACATGGCAGAAAACACGCTTGTACTAAATTTCAAGATTCTATCTTTATTAGTTTCGAAAATATGCTTTTAAGTTCTAACGCGGTTTCTGGGAGATACCTGAGCCACGACTCCAACTGAACCCAAATCCTAAGGACATAATACAAGCAAAACAAAACCCCATGTACCCAATCAAAACACCAAAAAGGACTAAAGAGTTATATTTAACTTCAATTTTTTTTTAACATCTGGGAGTTATAAGTATGAATTACATTTTCCAATTCATATTTAACCATGATTTTTTTTAAGGATTTAATCAATTCCATCCTTCTTTAAATTTAAAAAATAATAAAAGGACTTATTTGAACATTTTTGCCACGTATTTATCTTTACTTATATGTAATATATACCTGTATTTTAATATTATATTGATTCAAACCCAAATATCTATTGTGTTGGTGCATGAACATTAAATCGTAAATATCTCTTCCTTTCTTTTTTTTTTGTAAATTATTATTTTCCAGAAATCAGAGTTTTTTATCATATAAATTAATGTGAAAACTTCTCATACCTTTGTCATACCGTAATACATACATACTGATTGAGAAAATATTTATACATCTACGTCTGAGATATTCTTTGAAATTATATTTATAAATTTATAATAAACTTTTACCTTTTTTTCTAAGTATCATTTTATATTTAGAACTTTTATGTCTATACATTACACCTATATATATATATTTGTATACCGTATGTACGAGTATATGAGTTTATGTTTAATTATTTTTGAATTAAAATTTAAACAAAAAACATAATCGATATAGCTAATAAATTTAATTCTTTAAATAAATCTCAGGTGGGTTGTAAATCGGGAGAAAAAACATTAAATAAAAATTAATTAAAAATATGGATTAAAAGTTTTATTGTATTCTTGTGTAGATTTTTCATCTTGTTGTAATGAAAATATATATTTATAAAATCTAAATGGGTTGATTGGCCTTATCATCTTTTGACTGTTAGAGTTTCAGAAGTTGGGCTGAGGCTGAATCAATTAAGTGTTAATCAAATAATATTTCCTATTGATTAGTTTTTATTAAAGTAAAGTCGTATTTAAATTGAAAGCAACGCAATTAAGTTTTGATTACCAAAAAATAATCACTTATTAAAAAATGGTTATTTGATAAGTGATTGGTACAATTTGCCCAATAGTATCTTAATGAGTAATCGGTTAAAATTTCTTTTGGACAACTTTAGCTTTTCTTGATTTTTCAAATGCTTCATTGGAATTCATTAAATTTCATTGAAACCTTTCTTTTGTTCAATGTTTCATTGATGTGTACGGCGAACATATTCTAAGAAGTTTCGGAAGGAAAATAACCAAAGATTTTTAAAAATGTACATATAAAAAATTAAATAATCTTGAAACAAAGACTTTTATGAAATTTTATGAAAACCCATTTATAATGAAGAAAAACTGTGACTCCAACTTTTGTAGATTAATTAAAAAACAATTGGAAAAATTCAAAATACAACGGTATGTTACAAATTTTCATTTTTTGAACCCTTACAGCTCGTAATCGGAGAGCCATACTAAAACATTTTCTTAAGTGACTCATAATTAGTTTTTCTTTAAGAATCATATTCTTCTTTTCTCCAGATCTAACTTCTTTAAAAATTTCAGATCTAACTTCTTTAAAAATTTCAAGTTCCTGAATTAAGTTAAGTTCCTTCAAACAGTTTGGAAGATATAAGAGGCCACAAGTTTTAAGTTTTAGTAAAACCGGTCACACGGTCAATAATTGAGTTTCCCATAACGGTAAATTAAAGTACCGTGATGACAAGTACAAAAATCAGTTATCGTTTGTTGTTTTCAGATTGAAAATATTCCTTATAGAACTTTAATGTTATTACAATTTAAATACAGGGCTTTTCCAGGCTGTGGGTTTCTGTAGCTCCGGTCCCAGATGGAGTCTACAGAAAAACGTGCTTGCATGCAATTAATTTTATTTTAATACCTACTCGTAGACAAAAAACCTTTTTTGCACATTTTCAAAAGATTTTGTAAAAATGTGCCTAAAAAACATCACTCTTTCCGTCCATCCGTCCGTATGTTTACAAAAATTTTTACATCGTATGAAAAGGAGTGAACACCTTTTGTGCAAGAACTGTTTTCTGTAACCCCACTCGATACGGAGCTACAGCTTTCCAAATTTGAAAATAGCTCATAATTAAATTGCTATAACAAAAGTTCTATTGGATATATTTTCAATCTGAAAACGCTACAAGACAGCTGGTTTTATAAGCTTTATAAATTTATGCATTAAATTTCTGCAATTTCTGCATTTCGTAAACACACCAATGGACGGACGGTTATAGTAAAACTATATAGGCGCATTTTTTTTTTATGTTTTTTGAAAATGATAATGATAATAGAATAAAATGAAATAAAATAACAATTTCCTAACAAATATAAAAGTATACTTATTAGAATAAAGCTTCACCACAAGGACCATATAATGGGATAATTTATAATTTTGGAATTTGTTGAGGTCCAAAATATAAAATATAAATGCAGCATTACATTTATATTACTATATAGATATTTCAATATTTTTCAATATGTTTTTTAATAAGTCCTAAGATACCTAAAGTTGAATTTCATTCATAAAATTTTTTCAAAAATAATAAATATTAAATTTTACTAATGGTAAGTTTTATACTAATATTAAATTATCATCTATTGTAAGTAAACATAATATTTGAAACAAATTAATTTAATTAAGATTTTCAAATAAACTGATAAACTAAAAAATATCTTAAGAATAATAGAATTGAAAAAAAATCCTTGATAAAATCATGAATCAAAAGTTTAGTTTACATACAAATGACCCACATCTGTATATAATATAAAATTGATTTTTCATTATTTTAAATTAATTTTTTTTATAATTAACTATATATTTATATTATTATTATTTTATTATATTAATTATTAAATTATGATTCTTAGAACCATTAACATCCTATTCTTAATATTTATATTGAAAACCACAAAAACAACAAAAAGAAATTTCCAACATCTTCAATTATTCAAAAAAAAAAATCCTGTATTCAGACACCACACATTTAAAACATATTTACATTTTATTTTAAAATAAAACTTTTTTAATTCAATTATTATTAATTTTATATTAGAATGAATATATTTTTTTAAATTAAATTAATATTTAAATACTTTTTTTAAAATAAATTTTTAACTTGCACTATACACAAAATGGAATTAAAAAGAAAACTTTAAATATCAAAAAAACAACGGAATATTTTTTTTTTTCTATTTTGCAACGGAACTTTTAAGACAAAACAAAAATCAGTTTTTGTTTTTTTGACGTTATTTCGAACACGAATCAGGAGTGACTGAAATAAAAAGTCTGCGTCGATGTTGACAGAAGAACTAAATTAATACAAATACAAAATAAAAATACAAATACTTTTGTGTTTTTTTTTGTATGTGTGTATGTATTTATAATTAAAAAGGAAAGGATAATATAAAAGGGTGTTGAAAGGAAAATTAAAAAATAAATAAAGGGAAATTAAAAGAAAGTCTGTTTCAAATAAGAAACATTTGTAAGTGAATAAATTTAAAAATGTATGATGTAGGTAGATGTCTATCCATTTGTCAAATTAATGGAGTGTAGATGTGTTAAAATTTGTTTTGCGTATTTTTGGTTTTATTTTGAAATTGTACATTATAATTCATCAAAATTATCTGAGATTACTTCTTATTGGGATAATTGCGCAAATCTGAAAGCTTAAAGTTGTTCTAATTTCTCAAAATGTTGAAATCGCTAAGATCTAAGATAAACAAGTCAATAAAAAATAGTTACGAATACCTTAGTAAAGTTTCAAAAATTTTAGTGTAATATAAATGGGCAATTTTTCCGAATAAATTCCGAATAAACAACATTAGGAACTTTGGGTACTATATTTATTCTGAATACATCGGACTGCAATTATTGATACAAAGTCTACCACATTCCATCAAAAATATATATCTATTTATCTATATTATAATAATCAGATGATCTCAAATAAAATAAACAATTATTATTAATCAATTTCAATTAAATTTTTTCATTGCACTTAAGTATAATTTTTTCTTTTAAATGAGTTTTGGGGTTGATTTTTTTTTAATCTGTCCGACGATTTAAATTTATTATTGTAACATTTATTGTGTACATTTATATATATATATACATATTTTAAGTAAATTTGAATACAAACACGTCTAATTTACTTTTTTTTAAAAATGATGCTTCTCTATAACATCTATTATATCTCACTTCTCATTTTTATACTCGTGCATACAAATACGGGCACGGTTATATTAAAATTGCTCCTCCGTTTGTAATACATTGATCTAAACGAGCTAGATATAGTGTCAAAGGTACGTATCGGATCAGCATCGAAAAGTAAATTGATCAAGCTATGTTTATGTGTTAGTCCGTCCGTCTGTTTGTCAAAATGTCTATTGGATAACTATGATTGTAATTAAGGTACGAGATTTAAATTAAAACTTTTAGGGTAGGCCAAATTTTTGTTTGCTTTATTTAATTTTTTTTCTTTTATGGTTTTTTTAAGCCAAAATTATGGGGCAGGGTGGGTCAAATTTTTTTTTTAATTATATTACTCTTTTATATATTTTTTTAATATGGGATAAGGAAATTAAATAACGGTTTATTTTATTTTATACATCATGGTGGGGGTATGCACGGGTATCTAAAATTCGACTAGGGCAACTATATTCTTGCTCGTTTTAGAAACAAATGAATGTATGTTCAAAGAGTGTGCTAAATTTGTAATACCGTTGGTGACGCTTTGCGAAGGTTGGTAGAGACTAACAGGTATGAATAGGATCTTAATCGGAAAGTAAATTGATTTAGTTATAAAGCAAATTGATTTAGTTATGTGTAGTCCTCGGTCCGTGAGCACGATAGTTCATCGATATTGAAATCCAACCATAACTTAAAGTATTTAATCAAGCTGAGTATCTGAAATTTAATTTATAATAACAAACGATTGCCATAAAATACATGATTGATGTAGTGTAAGAGTTTCGAATGGCTGTTATAGCACTTATATTTTCCTTAAAACGTAACTCAGAGTCTAATAAGTTGTGCATTTAAAATTTTTCCAGGGGTTAAATGCCCAGGTTTAAAATTAATATAATGTTTATATTAAGTTCATTCGGGTATCCTAGAGTTGACACAGCTTACTCTACACTCGTCCTCGTTTTATTTTGAACTTTTAAACAAAAAAAAAAAGATAACAGTAAAATCACATTTCTTTCTTGTTTCCATTTGTTTTTTTTTGTACGGTATTCTTCTATACATTTTAGTTTCTTTCCTTTGTGTATTTTTCAAACTCTTTTGTTATTCTTCCTATATTCAATACAAAAATAAGAAAAACACCATATGACAGGAATGAAAAGCTTTTTTGAAAAGCGCATGCCTGTGCCCTGAAGTAAAGCAACAAAAAGAATTTATATGTGTTGGTATATATATATACATATTTAACATTTGAACATTCTAACATGAACTAAAATTCTATTTAGACTTTTCATGTTGGTGTCAAAATAATTTTTATGACAAGACACATTTTAATATTTTTCAAAGGTATATTGAAACTGTGTGTGTGTATATGTTTTAAAAATACAAATTATAAAAACATTTTTTGACATTTGATAACATGCGTACTAAATTTCATTTTGTTATTATGCACGTGTAGACACATAGACATAAGGTTTTTATATTCCCATTTATATTGTATCATTTTGCGTTAGGTGGATTATAGTACAGGAAAATTATGAAATTAATTTTATTAAACTTACCAAAAATATTTAATTTATGTACTGAATTTGATTTACTTACCTAAAAAGAAAAATAAGAAAAAAAACAAATGTTATTAAATTGTAATATTCAATTTTTAATAAATAAAAATTAAAATAAACTTACAAGATAGCAATACTTAATTAAAGACAATATTAATTTTATAAAAATAGTTTAATTTAAAATTATCATATTAAATTTAAAATACATATTAACTAAAAATAATTAAAATTGAGAATATATTGGTACATACATATATTTGGAGAATTCTAGCTCTTTTTATATGACATTTAATACAAAAATTGAAACACTGAATAGATAATAAACTGTACATTAAAATAAAATGGAAAATCAAATATAACAAATATAATATGATAATTCACGAGTTGTTGTATTTGAAAATGAGGTGGTTGTAAATGTTCGTAAAAATTTAATTGGAAAAAATGTACAACACCTATTAAAACTTTCATTAACTTCGCATTATATATTAAGTGTTGTAACACTAGGTCTGTCGTATAATGATATGTTCGATATAAAGTTTTGACATCTGTCAAATTTAAGAATTATAAAAGTGACAGAAAACTAAGATTTTTTAGAAGATTTATTTTAGAATTATAATTTTGTATCATTTGTTTATACATAGAATTTAATTTCATATTATTCACAGTTGGAAAGAAAAATATTGAATGAAATGTCACCGTAAATTTGACACATAACGCTGCTATACTCAAACTAACGTTTATGTCATTTGACGTTTCAAATTTTACAGCGATATTTCGATAACGACAACTCGTGAAAACCTTTCATACAATTAATTTATAATTAAAGTAGAAAATTAATATAATTTTTATAGAAGATTTAGTAATTTTCATTGTTTTTAAAAGAAATCTAATATACTTTAGAAAAAAATATTCAAAGTAAGTTTGTTTTTAAGAAATTATTTATAAAAGCCATGCATAGAGAGAAAAGTATAGATTAAGTTGAAATGGTAAAATCCTTACACTCACATGGCATTTATAAATCCTGTCTTAAATTATAAATTGTCTTAAATATATTTAATTTTATCAATATTTAGCTTACTATTTGTTTGCTGTAAAATTGTAAGTTGATTTATTACTATAATATTAAATGAGAAATTTAATTTTTGAACAGGACTAATAAAACACAACACAATCAGTTAAGAACTTTAAATTAACTGTTGAAAACACATTTTCTTTTCAGTTAAATAGTTAAGTTATTACGTGATCTATGATTCAAAAGATGTTCCAAGGTAAAAATAAAAAATTGAGTTGAGAAAATCTATTATCTCTATAGAAATTTATTGGCTTATCCAGAAATTAACATAATTCTTTTGAACTTTAATTTTCTTTTCTTATTTTTCTACTTTTAGAAAACTTTGTGAATTCACTACCATGTCCAAATTCTTTGAAATTAAGATCATAATAGAATGGTTTGAGTTTGATCTTATAAATATATATTTATAAAGCTGAGTATTACAGTACAGTAACTGGAATTCATAGAGACCCGTAGTACTGAGTAAAATGGTACTTAAATACAGTTGTAAGTATCATTACAAGATACTTATTACTTTGTTAAGTACCAGTAATTACTTAGATTTTAATACTAAGATTTAATACTAAGATTAATAATAAATTTAAGTATAAGTTTAAAATAATCAAATAAAATACTAAGTTTTGAGTTCAATTACTTCGATAATCATTTTTTAGTACTGAAAGTTTTATCGAATAATTAAGTACCAAGAAATGCACAAATGAAATGTATTGAGAATTCAATTATTTTCCGAGTATTCAAGTATTTTGCAAATATTTTCATTCATAAAGCACATCAGAGACTACTACTTTGATTCTTTTGATTACTTAATTTGATTACTTGGAATTATATTGAACAAAACACATTGTATATTATTTTAGGAAATACTTTCGAAATTTTCTATGAATAACGGTATTTTTATTTCGTAATTCTTTTTTTTTTAATATAAATGTGTTTAAGAACATCGTTTTTGGGCTTGAATATCTCGAGTTTTACTTTAATTTAGGTACATTTTCAGATATTTTTTAAAATTTTTTATAGATAACTTGGACTCCGGGATGAAACGCTATATGGGTCGAAACTTGAAATGGAAACTATATATGCTTCAGACAACTCTTAATTAATTTAAAGGAACAAATTACTTAAAGTATTCTTTAGCAGAATCTACACTTGTAATATCGTTTACCGTCTTTAATTCGGATCTATACAGGGTTTCATTACATAATTTAAGGATTTTTTACATAATTATCTTTTTGAAAACCTTGAATGTCCCCTCGTCGCTATCCAAGGATTCCATCAGTAAAGTTAGAAAAAGAAAAGAAATCGAACGATTTGTCCCTAAAAGTAAAGACTGCACAAAGGAATTTCTTTGTGTAAACTGTACAGAATGTAAAATAGTTGAAAAAATATATTTCTTTTGATAAAACTTTCCGTTTGTTTTATTCTAACACCCTATCACTTTTAATTCCATTATTCTATTCACCTATTGAATTTCATCAAAATTGATTTATTTATCTTAAAAAAAAGTTTAATATTATTATTTAATATTAATGAGTTCCCATAGAAAGACTCACTAAAAAAGACTTCAGAAATTAATTCTACTGTGTAAGGAACTTGCTAAATAACATATAATTAAATTTCTAGACAATATCTTGAAATGCTAACAGGTCGCTGCTAATGTATACAAAATTGATTTAAGATAAATTTTTTATAATTGGTTTATTGAAATAATCAAAAAATTAAATAATCCCTGTTTACTTTATATTAACACCACTACCCAAAGTTTAAATAAAAGTTCTTCAAACTTATAACGTACATAGAAAGTTTTTTAAGAATGTTTATAAAGGTATTTAGATTCTTATTCTCTCAGGTATATAGGGTGGTCCAATAAGATTAAAAAGATTGAGTTACTTTAAAATTTTCTTTGTTATAAGAAACTTTTTTCCAAGGCTGTGAAATTTTGAAAAAAGAAAGGAATTTTAAACATAAACGAATTATATTAAATGTTGATATCTTATCAAATTTATTTAAAGAATTGAAAACGTATACGATTCTAATATTGAGCGTGTGATACATTTATGCAGTGATTGACTACTTTAAATCAAATAAATTGAGAATCCATTGATACTATTGAACTATTTAAGTATAAATATTTAAAAAAGGAATCAATTTGGAATTTATTTCAAGAAAGTAAGTGCCAAATCAACGTGCAATAAAAGAATATTTTTCTAGATTGTTCCTAACGATGTGATTTAAATATGTGTGTTTCTGACTATGATTCAATTCACTTTGAAAGTTGATTCCAAATCATAATTTTTATTTTTTGATTTTGTTCAATGTGTATATGTGAGATTTTGAAATTTACGTGATCTATGACAATATTAATAAAATTTTATTAAAATTTTCATACAATAGGGAAACATTTCTAGTTTTTAAAGAATTATTATTATTAGGTATTGTTTGTTACTCTATATACATTCATAAAGTTGCTTCCAAAATTTACAGGGTTGCCAACCATTAAAAAACTCAAACCTATCTTTCTTCCTACACTCCTTTCACCTACTTTCCTCTCATCCTAGAACCCTATATGAAAGATAATAATTAGCTCGGAGGGGGCAGGTGATTTTGGTGAGCAGAACCTATTATAAAGGCCAATTTTAATTTTCGATGCTTATTGAAGATTGCCTCTCACTTGAGGGTGAATAAACCTACTGTTGAAGTAGGTACAATACTTTGGAATACAAATTGTAATTTTTAAGTTGAAGGTTGATAGTTGTTAAATGAATTCACAAGTTTTCTGAACATAGTTCGAGAAAATCAAGAAATTGATTGATATTTTTCAACTATTAAGTTGATAGTTGATTGTCATAATAGAGGCCTATAAGGTAAGAGGCTATGGGAAGCATTAAATTTCCATACACCTGTTACTCAACATTTCCTATAATCTCCTTTAACTCCTAATAAATTTTATTTATATTTTTTGGACTCATTTTTCAAGGTTCTTATTTTATGTTTAAAAATGCCAGTTTATTACTCTTTGGAAGCAATAAACAATGGTTTGTTGCTCCCAACAAATATAAATTTCCTATAAATTGTAAGAATTGACATCAGATTATTTTATTACATCTGTTTAATTCGAAATATTTCTTTGTAAAGTAAAGTTAAGTGGTGATCGGTACGGAAACTTTTTTCGAATATCTCAGTTAATATTAAAAAAAAAATGTTAACAAAATATGACACGCACAAGGCAAAAGGAAAGTTCTTCAATTATGTGTCTATAATCGTAAAACTAAATTGATGTTAATACTCATGTATTAAATAATCCAAATTCGATTAAAAAGTTCTAGTAAAAAAAACTTCAAAGAAAAGAACAAAACTAAAATATAAAAGAAAAGTTAGAAACGATTTTTGAAATGATTGGTTCGTTTTAAGTACATATTTAAGAAAATTTTGAAATGACTGTGATTGTATCACTTTTCCCTTTTGCCCGATCATCCGTCTGTTTAAATTTTTACAAAGCTTGTACACAGTTTTGAAATAACTTAAGGAAGTTTCAACTTTAGAGATATAGGTATTGCAAAAAAAATTATTTTATGAAATAACTTCTTTCTATAGCCCCATTCGTTATGAAGTTACAAGCTCCAATATGCGGAGAAGTCTTATAATTAGATTGTTAAAGTTCTATAGAAATTGATCACAAAGTTTTTCACTATAACTCTAGTAATTTTTAGGGTTATGTAAATACGAAATGTCCAGTTTTTTCATTTTCATTGGTTCCGAACTAACCTCTAGGTCTATATAGTAGGTTTTTGGTGAAACATTCTGATGTTTATGAACTATTGTTTAATTTTGGAAATGTGCTTTTTTAAAAGACGTTGATTTTTTTCAAACTTGTTTATTTAGCTTTTAGTGTTGCTTTTAAATTAGCTTGACATGTACAGGAAGTAGTTTTTATTTCAGTGGCTTATAACCTTTTTTTTATATGCGAATCCTTTTTTTTTGTTTTTTTTATGTTATGCGGAGTTTTAAAAGACGTTTTGGAAAATGAAAAACATTTACATTTTATTGAATAATTATTATACTTCCATTGGTCATCATCTCAAATTGAAGCTTGTTATTGGCGTTTAAATTTAATTTAGACTAAAAGCTATGACTCAATAATCGCGTTGCTATTTGACGTTTTTTTTTGGATTTAAACGTTAGAAAAGATTTTTATATAATTTTATAATTAAACTAGCTTAACTAACTTAAATTTTATAATCTACAAGAAAGAACAAATTTCTTTTGCGTAGAACGCGATGCTAGAAACAACCCTGAGCGCAAAGCAACTAGTGGGTCATCACCTCAAATGTTTCAAAACATCAAAAAAAAATATTGAATTATAATATCGAATATAATGATGTTAAATGTTTTTAAAAGTACTTTTTGATAATGTCGCAAGGCCTGTCTTTAGTATAGGTATTGCAAACTTTAAAATTTTTGTGCAACACATATAAATACGTTGCATTTTGCTTTAAGACTGTCTGAATTTCCGGAAGAGGTAAGTATTATTTTTTCCTATATTAAATACTTTTCAAATACTTAGTAAAATATTTAAAATCAAATTTAAATGATTAATTACTAATGGATTAATCTAATTTTCCAATTTACATTAAAACATTAGTAATAAATTTTTGCATTCATTTCTTATTATTAATGCTTTTTAATAATATCTGATTTTTATCTATTATTATTAATGCGTTTTTATCTGATTTCTTAAATATTTTTATTGTGTTCCGGTAAAGTTTTTCGTGAAATCAAATGAAAAACTAGTCATAAACATGTTAATTAAGAAAATAACTTAACATGAACAGGTTAATGTTACCACCTATTTTGTTATCAACCTAAGGAACTGATTTTTCATACCCCGTACATATGATAGTCATGGGAATATTAAAAATACTATTTCGCTATTATTATATTTTATAAATGTATAAATTAATTTGACATTTTTTTTGCAATTAAAGGTGATGAATGAATAAATTTATATTTATTTGTGTAAATTCTAGACAAAAATAGAATTGCAAAGTGCCACCACTGTCCCCCCTCTGACATAATGAAAATATCGTTATCGTATTTTAACAACTTTTGATTAATAAATATTTCTTGTTTATTTCAATTAATTTACAAACATATATATGTATAAAATAAATATTTTAAAAATACATTTCAACATAAAAGAATGATTTATTTTCAATTATGAATCTTTTGAAGTTCAGTCAGATTCCCTTGACTCGTGAGGGAATATTTCATATTTTCTAAAGTTAGAATTGTATGTTTACTTTCTTTTGATGTGTCTGAAATAGCAACTTTTTGTCTAATTTTAAATAAATAATATTATTTGTGCAGAAACAGATTTAATTCATGATAATTTTGGAGAGTCTGAGTTGAGAGTGGAATATGACTTGTTAAGTCTTAAATAGGTTTTTAACGTTAGTTTCGCTTTTCGAAATTTTGAATTTAAACCAAAATGAAGAGGAAAACAATTTAAATATAATCTCATACGTAAAAAAAATTTTTAATTAGTTCTTATAACTCACAGGCGATTTTCTAAAAATTTTCTATAATTTTTTAGATTTTTTTTTATTTTTTATAACTCACAGGCGATTTCCTAATAATTTTCTATAATTTTTTAGAATTTTTTTTATTTAAAACAGGATTTTGTCTAGGCAATGTAATAAGTAATAACTAAAAGTCTACTGAATGAGAGTTGAGGAGTGTTACAGGCTGAACCACTCATAAGAACTTGGCTTTTAACCTAATTTCAATTAAAAAAAACTTTTGATATACACTAGGGATATTGAAATAATTTTCTGATACAATTCACAGTCATCAAGTAGAATAATATTTTATTTTAAATTTAATAATTTTTATATCTAATAGTACGTTCATAAACTCTAGATTTTGAGAGATTGTGAAGATTTCGAAAATATAATAGATTTTTTCCTCTATTTTTTTTGATTTTTCCCAAACATTTCTCAAAAATTTATTTGTCAATGAAAATCAGCTCATTACTGAATTTTCTGAAAATAAACTAAAAACCTCGTCGTTCGTCCGTTAATTCCCAATTTTTATAATGGTTATTTAAATTTTTTTTTTCAAAACTCTTGTTTACTTTGTCAATTATCTTAAAATATTATTAATATAAGAAAAATTTAAAAATATGTCAAATCCTCACGTACTTAATTTTCAAAAAAGGTTTCAAAAAAGTCTGTGAACACTTGACATTTAAGTTGATTTTGTACTGGGTAATCAACCAAATTATCGAATTCGAATTTATGAAAATACTGTAAGTAAATTTTTTCCAAATCTACCTTTAAAAACTCTAGCAATATCTAATTTAAATATTATTAATATAAAATATAATTATTTAATCATTAATTTAAACTCTAGCAATACTTATTAAAAATTTATTTAAATTTTTTACACCTCTTCTTACCCATTTAATTTTTTTATTTTTTTTTTGAAATTTTTTTGAAATTATAATTAATTAAATTTTAATTTTAAAGCATTTTTATATTTTTAATAATATTTTTTTTTCAAATTTCACCAAGTGTTAAATTTAAAATAAATTGAACCAAATCATCAAATAAATCTGTAAGAAAATATTAAAAAAATTTATTAGAAATCTTAATTTCTAATTTAATCCATTTATTTTTTTTATTTTAAATAATTTTGTATTTTTCGTCCTTTTCACACAATCAACCGTTATGTACTAAAAACAAAATATTACTATGACACGCAAAAAAAAAACGTAAAAAAAATAATAATTTATTTTTTTTGTAATAAATAATATTTAATTCTAATAAACAAATTTTTTACCTTCATAATAAGAAGAAAACAACGGAAGAGGCAGTTACGCAAAAGAAAGAATAAGAAAAAATATAACAACATTTTCCGTCTCATGATGTTGAAGAAATTTTTTTTTGTTTTTATTTCAAAATATGAAAGCTTTTTCTACTTGGTATGTTTTATTACAATTGAAAAAAGCTTTTACGAAATTTAAATTTTGAAGTTTGTAAAAGTGTAACTGTTTTTTAAAACACTAAAGATGGCAGCATTGATTTTGTTATTCTATAGCCAAGACACAAACCGATGTCATGTTAAATTTAAATTAATTCACACAAAGAATTTTTCAACAGATTCAAAATTCATTTTAAGTTTTTCTTCATTTCTGTAATAGCCTTAATTTAAAAATAAATTTTGTGGTTTAAAATTCTTCTAATTTTCAATTTTAAATAAAAATGGTCTGATTGATATGATTTTTAATTATATAACGCTTATAAACAGTCAATAGAAGTCTAATGAGACATTTAAATATGGAATTAAATTTTTACCTTAATCCTAAAAGCCTTCTCCTCCTACCCGCCACGCTTTGTTTTTTCATATTTTAAATTTTAAATGATATTGAGAACTTTACAAAAAAATGTTATAAAGTGTGTTGCATACTTATAAGTTAAAACACTCCATAAAGCCTTTCAAACATTTCACTCAATAATTGACATGGTATACGTATTTTGTCAAAATTTTTATGCAAATCTTTTTATTTTTATTTTACTTTATATGTGGAGTATAGAGAAAAGTGCTCTTTAAAAAATGGAACCAAGGATAAAAAATAATATATATGAATATGTATGTGAGTATGTAACTTATATAACACCTACACACATGAATATGTAAAATTTATTTTCAGGAACAGAAATGAGAAAAATAAAAAAAGAAATTGGGTTGCTCGGAAATGAGCTCATTTTTAGAATATGAAGAATAAAATAAATATGGTACTCGTACTACATTTGTTTTTTTTTTTTTGTGAAGTAAACATATCCGGAATTTTTTCAATTTTTTTTTAAGGTGACCATTTTAGAAAAGTTTGAAAGGAGTACAATTGTCTTTCACATCTTTAAAAAAAAAATTGTAATGTAAAGTGTATTGAATTGAAATTGTATGTATGTTTTTCACTAGAGAAATGTCAATAATGACAGAGCAGACATGTAGCAGCAGATTAGTTCAAGTGGCGGCAACTGGCAAAGCGAATGAATACTGAATTATCTTTAACAAATCATGTCAAAAACACTTTTAAATCTATCAGAATTGCCGATCATGGAGTGCGAAATTAAATTACTAAAATCTTAAAATACAAGCTCATTTCTGATAGCTAGTAAGAGCATCTTCTTTTTCTTTTTGAAATTTTAGCTGTACTGCAGTCTGAGTCAAATCAATTTCGTGCAGCATATCATTGATTTAAATTACACTCTTTGCTATTTAAAATTAAGAGTTAGAGCTACATCATCATAATTAAGGAATTGAACTTCCCCCCAAGAGTCTATCGAAAAACTTTCACTTCGTCCTATGTATTGTAGAACTGTTGATATTTCGTAGTTACAAAAGTCAATAAATCAAGTGAGTGCGTTGCGTAAAACTAACATTAAGTGCGTTCAGACTTTTACGTCTGAAATTAGATATTTATTGTTAAAGTCAGATGAAAATCGGTGCTGAGTCAAAAAAAAAAATTATCTAATGATGAAAAAGAGTACACGGAGTACCATACCAGATTTACATTTTTTTTCAGTGCTAACTGTAAGGCTAAAGCCTGTCTATAGCATAGGTACATGTTGGAACAGGGGAGCCATATTATATTCTTGTTATTTGAATTCCACATACAACTTACAGGACCACACAAATTTTGTGAAAAGAATACAGAGAGAAGAGATTACACTCTTCAAAAGAATACGACTGGTCAGCTAATTTATAAGATTCTAGAAATGTATTTGCATTTTATCTAAAGTTCTAGTGAAACGTGTTGTTTGAACAATCATTTCAATCATGAGATTTTCTTTCATCATAAATATTTTGTAATCAGGAGTATGGAGTATTTTTGTCCAAAAAAAAACCACTACATACACGTTCTAAAAAAATAATCTAAAAAAAAAAACGAGGAAGAAGAATGTATATTTAGAATCTATAGACTATACATACAGTAAGTTATAAATAATCCCAGACATGTTTAGTGTTGCTACATGTTTGTTATTAATAAATAAAATTGAAATATAAGTTGATATATAAAATATATAAAATATAAATCATTAAAAATTAATCTATAAATTTAAAGTAAATTATTTCAGTAAATTGTAATAAAAGATAATTGTTTAAAAAAAAAATAATTAGGTGGTTACTTAGATTTTTTGGGTAGGTCACAATAACCTAATCTGAATCTGTCCAACCCTAAAAAAATTTTTTTGAAAAATAAAAGTATTTTATGTAAGAAGAGGTTTTAATGGGAGCCTCGTGTAAATAAAGGATGTGAAAAAGATTTCACAAACTACTCCTCCTAGGGTTCCACTAACTTTTCAAGTTAATCGACTGTAAATATTGAATATATCGTGCACGCGTTCAAAAAGTTTTGTTTTATTATACGTTTTAGGTATATTTAATATTTCTCAATTGATTACTTTTAATATATATTAATATCTTTGATATATGTGTTTATGATAAGTATCTATTGATTTTTATATGTGAAGTGAGATGTACATCAATCCTTTTAACACGGATATTTATAACGGATTCTATACCGTTATAATTCTTTCACTGAAGCAAAGAATAAATTTGAAACTAAAATTGGCTTTAGTTTAAGACTAAATTGACGGTTAATAAATTTTTAAACCTCTGATGTATAATTTCAACATTTATTCTACGTGAAGATATCCCCAAACCTCGAGCTACTATTTCAATATTTGATTTTGGACGATTTATAAATGAAAACTGAGTATTTGTACAACAAGTACGTATTTTAAGAGAAGTTAGATCAATAGAATGATGACCATAGTTTTTATATAATATATAGGATTAAATAGACCAATTGTCCTTTGGTTTCAACTAGGCTTCATTTGCTCTAAATTCTTTTGGATTTTTCGTTGCATTTTTAAAGATTGAAACGAATTTTCAATTAACTTTTCCCAAATATTAAAAATATCTTTTTTTCGCATTCTTTTGACACTTTTAATTAAAAAATCGCAATTCTTTAGAATGCAAATAGTAATTTTCGCATTGCAGGTGAATATTATCAAGATAAAAAATTTATTGTTTGAAAAAGAAAATTAGTAAAATGGGACATGATGTGATGAATTTAAATATTAAATTTCTGCAGTGATTCTGTATCCAATAAGACGAAAAAAAAATATTCTGGAAAATTATACTTGAGGGCAGCTTTCCTTTTAAATAAGTTTTTCTTAAGATTTCTCGACTAATAACAGTGTGTGGTAATAGTCTAAAATTATCAATTTTTAAAGAGTCAGTAATATAGTGGTTAGTATGAATAAAACGAAGCAAATGCTTTCACTGAATGGTGCACATTGCTACACATTTTCAATTTCACTCGAAAAAATTGAAGGTATTAGTTTTTAGGGAATAAAATCAAGTAACCTAGGTGACGATGAAAATAAAGATGCGTTTATGTTGGAGCTGCGATAAGTGATAAGAGCGTCGATAAGGGCATAGCGTAGACCATATACATGACTTAAATACAAGTGTTTGTATTGGAGAATCGCTTGGATTATCGATAAACAAGATAAACTTTCTATGCTATGCTCTTACCGATGCTCTTGTCACGTCACTTATCGCAGCTCCAATATAAATGCCCCCTTAGGAAGGAAGAGACTAATATTGGTTTTGAACAGATTTTGGGTACTTTATTCAGATAATTTAGAAAGAAAACCAAAAGTTTGCTTTGTTTAAAGCTCTCATAAGTATTCATTATTCATAAGTATTCATTAAGCATCATTTATAAGTTCAAAGTATTGGTATGCGTAAGAGTTGATGTTTATGTAAGTGATCTTATTACCCTACCATTGAGTATGAAGTAAAATATGAAGTATCTTTGATCATATCAGTTATCAAACAAAATATCTACTACTACAGCACCTTATTATATTAAATGAACTAAATATTTATATAAAAAAATTTAAAAGAAATGGTTGTTCTAAATTGATATAACTTCAAAAATTACTAAAATTAAGTCGACAGGTTTAAATTGATTTGATCACATAATTAATTTTAATTATTAAAAAAAATTGACTTATTTTTGTTGATAACATCAAAAACCATTCTAGAATTGTCTATTATTATAACTGACTGACAGCTTGAGATTATGTCAAACGTTTCTATTTTCAAAGTGATATATATATGTTATATATATATTAAGATTTCTTTAAGTGAAATTTCAAATTTTTTTTGCTCACTTAGATTCTTGCGGTAAAACGTCAGAATTTCAAACAGACACGTTTTTTTAGAAGTTTTTTCTATAGTGAATCTATAATCTATATCATAGACTTTAAGACTTTTTCTGATAAATCCTAAGGAAATCCTAAATTATACACTATGGATATTTTGGTGTTGAAAAAGTGTCTATGTGGTAAATTAAAAACTTTTAAGCTTATGATTTTTCTATAATGAAAGGAAAATATGTTTTTGTGACTGTGCCACCCAAATGGACCAAACCTTCCAATTCTTAAGGCAATCCATTTGTACTTTGATAAATATTTAGTTATAATTTTTTTTTTTTTCGTTTTTTTAAAGAAAATATTAAATTTCGTGGATTTTAATTTTAGAAAGGAAGTTTTTGTATTTTATTATTATTTTTAATCAAAACTTAACCAACCAACCGCATAATCACGAAATTTATTAAATTTTAATATAAACGCGATAATGCGATGCACTGACGTCGTTGTTAAGGTAAGGAACAACTGTGAATTATAAGAAAATGTTTTTTAATTTTTATTTTTTCATATTTTATATTAAAGAAAAAAATAAGCATTAGTTTTAATGGAACATAGCCTAAAGGTAATTTATTAAATTTAATATTTTGTTTTTATTTTTTTATTAGAGAATAAAATAATAGAAATTGAAGATATTTTTTTAATCTTAAGTTTCATGATGGCAAAAAGTTTCTCACCTGTTTGAATTATATATAATTTATTTTGATTTTTTTAGTTAATAATTTTTTTCTATACTAGGATGTCACGATTCTCTGATGACCTAAAATATTATATTCTAAATATTGTTATTAAATATATTTTGGATTTAGATGATCCAATTATAAAGGAATAAAGTTGGGCGCAAATAAAAAAGGTAAGTTTTCCATTATTTTAATAAACTTCGCTATTAAAAATTAAATTTGGTAAATTTCCTTAAGGTGGAAATTTACAACATTTAAAAAATATCTAAAATAATTAAATATCTATTTTAGAGAACGGATGGTGGAATATTGAAGGGGTTAAAAAAGAGTAAAGGTGTAATTTAATTGTAAAATATTGATAGTAAACCAAAAAAAATTTTCAATAGTTCTGAAGTTCTAAAAAAGTTTTAAGTCTAGACCATTTAAGATTGAAATCATTAAATTAAAATCCAAAAATGGAATAAACACCTCTATTTAACTTATATTAGGCCGAATGAAGCTAAAACGCCAAAATTAAGTTTAGGTTAAAATGCATGTGTTATCGTAAAATATTAATTCTACAAACGTCAAAACCAACATTGCAGGTTATTGTCAAAAATTAATTTGATAAAAATTCGTTGTTTAATTGTCACTAATTTATGTATTTTAATTATTAGTAATCAAAAACCCTTGTTTTGTCAATTAACCTTTACAGAACTTAAGCAAGTTCTTTTAAAAGAAAGATGCAATTACAGCTCTCCTAAATGTCGCAATTTCAAAACTTTAAAAAAAAATTTTTTAAGGTTAGAAAAGTTGTCAATGACAAAAGACAAAATTTTTAAAAATGAAAAACCTTTAAAAAAATTACAAAATTCCTAACATCTTGTTACACACCCTTGATAATAATAAAATTTGTACACATTTTAAGACACATTAATTAAAAGAACTTTAATGATTCTGATTTGGAAGCGGTTTTGTAGTTGGTTACAAAATCTGAGTTTTAACGCTTTTTCAAAATATCAATATAATCTTCCAAATCCAAATACTCACTTATATATGCATAAATATAAATATTCTCACTTATATATGCATAAATATAAAAAACGTATAACACTAATTTTACATTATTGAGAAACGAAAAAGCTCCAAAAAACTATGACACATCGGCCAACACAACACTACTAGAAAAGTTCATCACAGTTTTAAAATTCTTTATTTTGTATGCAAACATTTGACATTTTGACATTTGCCAAATCTCAAACAAATCTGAAAACTTTTGACATTTTGTTCATGAGATTTGACGTGAAGTCTTTACTTATACCTAAAAATCTGACAAATTTCTTAAAATTAAGCATTCAGAAGATATAATCAATAGTTACTTGCATTTAAGTAAAAGTAACCAATTTAAACGCAGTCATTAAGAAATTACCGTTAAATTTTTAAATTTTTGTATATATACAAACCAAATATCTATTATTGATTGCGGTAAATTATTCGTTTTACAAATATTTCCTATTACACTCAAATATACCGTTATGATTAATTGCATTTTTTAATTTTAAACTTAATTAATCAACAAAATATTGTAAAACATTTTTTTTTATTAGATTCTGATTACGATCTATAAGATTATTATTAGGTATTCAAATATCTCATTTTTTTTTTTTAATTTTAAACAGCCGTAAAAGAATATGCAGGCCATGACAAAAAAAAAACAAGACATAAATCAAAATTACACAAAAAAAAAAAAAATGTATGTATATTTAATAAATTTATCTTCAGATATAATAAAAATCGTGTATCTTGTAATCTTGTAAAGATTAGTAGGAAAAAAATATAAAATATCAATTTTTAATATAAAACTGTTTTTATTTTTTTGGGTTTGAGTGAGTGTAAAAGGTCCTCATTAACCACCCGACAGAAACGATTAATGCATTGTAATCAATTTTAATGGGTTAAAAAAAAAATAGAGAAACACTTTTATATAGAATCTATTGATTATATATGGATTTTGTATCTGGATTATATAATAATACAAAACTTCAAAATTATGAAGTCAGTTTGTTCTAGAATTCATTAAGAAAGTTAGTGTTATAGATAGTCATCAACCACCTGAAGAGACTGGGATAGGTTTTATCCCTATAGATTTTGATTTTTATTCTTAAATATTAACTTTTGAAGATTGTTTAGATAGAATTTTTAACAGATAAATTATGATTTCCGTTCATAAAAAAATTTTTTCAATTTTATAAATTTTTTATTACTCAGATTTTTGTAAAAACAACAAAAAACAGTGATCTATCAAAATATATCTTTCTTCTCTTTCTTATTTTCTTATATTTTAAAATAACATTAAATTTCGATACTTAAAAAATATTTGGAAGTGTAAAAATAATCATAAATCAAAATTAAGAATATTGATAAATATATTTATTTTTTTTTTTTGAATATACTTACATCGATTTTTAAGTGTTGTTTGTGGTATTGGTTTCAATGATCGACCTTTTCTTATTGAATCCATTAGTTGTTCTCTTGGTGATGGATTACGTTTAACTGGTGGTGGGAGTTTTCTTTCAGATGCCTATTTAATATGGTATTTAAAAAAAAGTTTTTTAATTATTATATAATTAATTGTTTTGTATAGTTTAAATAATATCTAAATTTTATTTTAAAATTCTAATCTAAAAGCTTAAATTTATTTATTGGGTATTTTATTTTCCGAATATAACCAATTCAGAGCTGTCAAAAAAATCTGTGTTTCTAATGCTGTCTCTATCTGTTTGTGCAAGTTGGTACGTGCAGAGCTTATGTGGACGATTCGACACTTATCCAACCTACTATAGATTTAAAATTTTTGTTTGTTTTGAAATTATGTCAAATGTTAAAAAAGTTTCAGAATTTGAACTTTTATTTATATTAGGCGTCAAAAAATTATTCGTGTTTTTTGTTTTAAATCATGCGCTCAGTTCGTATCTAGTACGGTTGAGCAAACTAAATACAAAGAAAATTTTGACATTTGTTTAGGATTATACTTTTAAAATAAAAGTCAAAATGTTTTGTTTATTTTAAGTTATCCATTTTTAATTTAATTTTAATAATTTGATTTAATTTTTTGACAATTTAAAACGACAAACTAAAATAAAACTGACATTTTTTTTTCAAATCATGCTTTTTTTTATTAAATCTGAGCGTACTCTGTTTATGCTCTGCTCAGAGCATGCTTATTTTGTTCAGAGCGGGCTCAGATCTATGATCAAATTTCAAAAATAATATAAAAAGACATTTAAGCTGTACAACTTATCCATAGACTATACACGATACAATTCTATATGAACCCCAAAGACAAATATCAAAAGTATATGATTTGTTTAAATTTTTATAACATTGAAGGTTACTCATAGCGTTCTTAGTTAGAAAATAATTTAAAGTAATAATTGTAAAGTATTCTGAGGTAATTTACAATTTGAGATTTGAGCAATTCGGTTTTTAACTTAGAATGGTCTGCGATTGCTATGAGTGTTCAGGCTCTGATCAAAGCTCTAATTAGAGAAATAAAAACGTCCAATAAAATCTTATATAAAAGATTCAGTTTTTTAGAAAAGGTTGTGATTATCATAGCATTTAAATTATTGAGTTATTAAAATATTTAATGTAAAAATTAAATCTACAAACTGTGATGTTTGAATTTATTTCAAAGAGCTTTGCCACATTAGAAAAAGCTGTCAATGTAACAATGCAATAACGTGATGTGACGATCATGTACGTTGTTTCTAGTTCTAATTTTGCCACGCATCTTCTTCTCCATACAAATTAATGGAGACATAATTATAGTTTTCTAATCAAGACATGTTATTTTTTTAATTCGTAAAAAAATTTAATTTTAGGTTTTAAAATTTGACAACGTGTTCACCGTGTCAATGTGGCTATAACGCATGCACTGCGCCCTCAATTAAGGAATTAATTATTTAGCTGATTCATTTTAATTCAGAACTTGACTGAATTGAAGTATATTATATAAAATAATAAATTTCCTAAAATTGTCAATTTTTGACTTTAAAATGTGAACAACTTATTAATGTGGCTATAACGCATGCACCGCACCCTCATTTAAAGCATATAGATTAAATTAAAGTACATATTTTTATAATAATGAATGGTATTTAAATTAAACTGGAAAAAATGATCAACTTGCGCGACTTCAGAAACTCTTATTATTATAAAATTAAAAAATTTTAAAATCACTGAATACCACAACCCAGCAATACAGCTACTCTATAAAAAATTAATAAAAATCTTCCCCACTGCAACTAACAATCAAATAAAATTTTTCATATAAGTTTTCCGCTTGTTATAAACTTATATTTAATTTCGTAATGTTTTAATTTTTACCTACATATTTAACATGCGTATCAAATTTGAAATAAATATAAATACCATTACCTTTTTCAATGGCGGCCTCGATCTTATAAATTCTAATATAACAGCATGAGCATCTTTTTTTACTCTAGGTGGAATATCGCCATTTACCATCACTTTCCTAAGGTTATATTTCCTGTAAAAGGAAATTAAATTGTTTAATTTAAAAAAAAATATATATATATATTTGCAATAAAAATACAATATTTATAAATAAATATAAAAAGTAAATGATAATAATATAAAAGTGTTGCTTTGCTAGTACAATAAAATAAATAAAAACAAGTATAAAATTTATTCGGTTTAATGCATTTTACTTCTTTCCATTTTAATGTAGAGGAGATTCACTTGATGATCACTTTATTGTTTTTTTTTTTTTTAAATGAATGGAAATTTCATTTAAAACTGTTGCCTGCCTGCCATCATTGATACAAAATTGAATTTTTTATAACATTAAACCTATTCTGTTGTCTTATATAGTTTTTTTTTTATTTTTAAAATGAGATTTTTATCTAAAAATCTCAAGATAATCATCATCATCAGATACAATAATAAAAAAAAAAAAACCAAAACCTTTTTAAAAAATAATTAAAATAACGGAATTGGAAGCACACATTTTAAAACAATTTTATTCAATGAAAATTTAATGAATGAATAATTTTTCGTACTAATGTCAAAGGTCTGCTTTAAAGGCTGTTTAATGTAAATCAGAATAATTATTAGAAAAAAATTTTGAATTAATAATTAAATTGAATTAAATCATCAAATTTTGAGAAAATGTAAGGCTCTTTCACATTGTGAATATACTACATATGATCTTTAAATTGATATCAAATAACATTGATCTGAAATAATAATATGTAAAGTTAAATGTTTTTTGATAAAAATCTAACATACATTTTATATTTTGTAACATATTCATATTAACATTTAATTATATTTTATATCTTTTAGTTTTTCATTATAGAATAAAAATTTTTTTTAGAAATAAAATTATAAATTTTGGGATCAAAGCTTGATTGTGTGTTCCAACTGTTTCTTTTGAATGAATTAAATTTGTTAAAAATAAAGGTACGTTCACATAGAATGGCAAGGCTATCGATTCATTTTGTTTATACTTGGTAAACTCTTTGGAAATATGAACATAAGTTTTTGCCTTCAATACGCGAATGGTTGCGTTTATGCAGCATGTTAGCGTCAAACTTAAAGCGATATTTTACAATACAACATGACATTGATATTGGAATTTGCAAGTAGTTGCTTATTGTAAGCATTATAAATACTTGGATTTATTTTATATCTACTAATACTTCTAATCTGAATTGGACTTTTGATATAAATTTGTATATATGTATATGCTTCATAAAAGAATGCAGAAGTTTGCGTCTACAATGTGTAAAAGGAAGCGTAACCTCCTAAGCACAATGAGTTTAGCCAAAAACGTTGAAATACTACTTCAAAAGTTAAACATATGGAAAACAATGCAAATGCGCACAATTAAAGTAATAATAAATGCAAATGAACACAATAAAAGTTTCAACGGATCCTTGACGCAAAAGTTGCTTAACTTCTAACTCTACGCTACTTTGACAGCTAATTGCTTATCTTTTGTTAACCTTTAGCTTGAAATTGGAGAATATAGAATTATAAAAATTAAATAATTATATCTATGCATATGAATAAAATTAAATTTTTACTTTACTTTCAGTTCACTTGTTAAAAAATTAATTCAGTTTATTTACATTAAATGTCACTTTAACACTTTCAAAGTTTTGCATTCAAAAATTTGATATCTTCGTTTTTTGGAATTTTGACAATTCGATACTGAGTCATGGCCAGGCTATGCTCATTGTGCTCAACGCATAAGTCATGAATGAATACGATTAATATTTTACACAATATAAATTTTTGCATTTTGATGCACGCATCTCATGTGAACGTACCCTTAGAATATTATTCGACGATTTTATTTTGCTAATTTATTTTAACTTTTTTTGAATTTTGAATTTGAAAAAATTAACACAGTTTGAAAGAATTATTTAAATAAATATCATATTTAAAAAAATCTAAAATTTCTGATGCTTTAATTGATTCCGACATCTATGTTTGCGATTAAATGTTACATTTTTTAAATTAATTGGTTAATACACCATAATATATTCATATAATCTACAACATGTATTTTGTAGTGGATATTGTCGTCACTCTATATCAAATCTAATTTCCAGATTAATAATAACTATTTTTTTTAAAATAATACTTACTTAGCTCTAATATCTTCCATTAATATTTCATACGGGGTTAATTCAAATTCAACTGGTGTTCTTGATACATCACGAAAATCTCTTCGCTTCAGTCTAACACCTTGTCGTAATTCATCAACAACTTGCATCCAAAATCTTGCCTATATATATACAAAATCAATAAAGTAATATGTTAATATAATTAAATTAAATCAAAAAAAAAAAATAAATTTAAAATAAAAAAATTTTATTTAAAATTTGACCCAAATAAATAAAAAGTGTAAATAAATATTTGAATAAAAATTGAAGCTTCTTTTGGTTCATGCACGCAAAATTAAAATTAATTATTTTCAAATTATGGATTTGCTCAATGGGTTATATGAAAGGTTTCGAAATTAAATTATTGTTCATTTGTTGAAAATTGCCGAACATCCGACAAGCGAAAGTGTTGGTAAAGATTATGAATGATTTGATTTAAAAATTTCTTTTGTGTATCAAATTGAAACCGAATTAATGAAAATGAAAAAAAAAACTGATGTAAACCCCCCTTAAGGATCCAAATTAAACCAAAGTAAGAAATTTTTATTTATTGAATGGTCGAAGAGTAATGAAATTAATTGAAAAATGGATGGGACCCAATAAATTATAAAATAATGAAATATAGATAAATATAAATTGGAAAAAAGTAAGTAATGAAAATAAGAATATGGAAAATTTAAAATGGCTGAAAGAGTCTTTAAAAATAAAAACAAAGCAATGAAATAAAGAGGAAAAAAAATATATGAAAAGGAAATTAGTAGCATACTTGCACATGTTTCCAAACTCTTTGTTCTTCTGTTTCCTATATTTACAAATACAATTGTATAGCAAGAAGAATATCAAAAATAAGATTCTTAATAAATTAATAATTTATATATACATTTAGATTTAAAAAAAAATTATGAAACTAAATTCAAATAAATTGATAGTAGAAAAAAAAATTTAGTAACTATTCTGTAATATGGTAAACAAAGTTAGATTCGACTAAAATTTGGGCTTGTTTATTGGAAGAAAAGATAAAGTAATAGAATCTGTTCAAGTAGAGTAAATTATTCTGATCTAACATTTGTAACCTTAATCTAGATTCTAAAAATCAATAATGATCCGTATAAACGGCTGAACTGGATGAATTTTAATATACAATTTAAGTTTTAGCTAGTTTTTATAATAAATTTAAATGAAAAATATTTCTACAGTCATATTATCAAATTATAAAATTCTATTTACTTAGACCACAATTATGGTACTATAGATTGTGCCACTCGGATCCATGTGCAACCTGTGCTTTTATTTCGGTTTTGTATCCACAATTCGTAAAGTTCAGATACGATCAGATCAGTTCTTTGACTTTGTGAGAGAAGTCTGACTTTGGGTAGGATCATGGCATTTACTTATATAATGTTAGTTACTTCTGGGATCTTCAATATTCATCACATTGAATTCAAATATTTGGAACTTTCTTTCGATAATAACATCTTTTGGATAATCGTAATATCGTCATTCATTTTTATTTAATGAATTTTCAATTCATTCTTATACCTCACATATGTGAAATGAAATTAAAAATCTATTGATACAATTAACTGTTACATTTAGTTATTAATGTAAAGTTAATGTGTATGTGAAGTCATTTTCTAAACATTTACCAAATATGGTATAGTACTTGCATAGAGCCTAACAAAAGTAATTAACAGTAAGAAGTTTAAAAACTTTGGAAAAATTAAAATTAAATCTAATATTCACGGAATATTATGAAAAGTCTTTATTATACAACAAGTACTAGATAAATCTTAAAATTACAACCTAAGCCATGGCATAGTGAACTAAAAGACAAAGGGTCAGCTCAAAGAAAGGGGGTGTCATGGATTAGATAAAATACCAAGAAAAATAAAACATATTATTACTGCTGTGCTTCAATTTGTAGTACAGAATGACATCCTAATATTAAGAACTTTATTATTTAAGTACATATTTTAAAATTTCCAACTTTACAATAATATGGTTAGGGGCTCCTATGATTTTGAAACACTTGGCAAATAATTATGTAAGCAATTTTGATACAATTAACTGCCATAAAACTTAAATTGTATATTAAAATTCATCAAATTTCTTATTCTCTAGCAGCTTTTTACGAGTAATCATTAATTATGTGAAATTAATTACTTTTCCAAATCCTTTCTAATTCAAGTTCAATGATCTCAATTTTTTTTTTTTTTAAATAGTAATCATCTCTCTACCCATAAAAAAAAATCCAATGTCGTATGATTTAAATGGTCTATAATCAATTCAAGATGAAAATGATGGGGAAAAATATATACATAATTAATTAATTTAGTATTTAATTATATAAAATATCCGTTAAAGTTAAAACTTTTAATTATAAAATATTGACAACTTAAGTTTATAATGAATACATTAATTATAAAAAACAAAAATGATTTTTAGTTTACGCATCATTTATTTGCAATAATTTATTAATGAACGCATTCATATGATAAAAATATAAAAAAAATTTTAAATGGCGCCGATCATAATAAAGCACATTTGGAATTTATTAGATTAGATTTTTAAATGATTGCAACCAGCAAGTATCTAATATTATAAATGTTCAATAATTAATTTAAAAAAAAAAGTGGTAGTCGATTGCATTGCACTCTAGACTCTATACTATTGTTTTATATTTAGTACGAAAGCATAAAAAATATCCAGTGAATTAAATTGGTATTTCAAATATTTTATCTATAAATATATACGATTGTATGTATACATTTTGTAATCATATTCGTGGTGGTTCTTGTCATTTTGAATTATCAGATTGATATATGTATTGTATTGCAATCATAATTCAATTGAAAGTACTAAAAAAAATATCATTTTCCACAAAGAATTTCGATTAATTTTTCCAATGTAAAATATTTTTAATTATTAGCAGTTAATTTTTTTTTGTGGCTTAAAAAAGTGGTTAAATTTTAGAGTAATGAAACTTGATTTCTAATTAAAAGCAATTAAAATTTTTAATTCATATGACAAAATTAACCTGAGGGATTATGATCAGATAAAAAATGAGAAATCTTACATCTGTTAGGCTTAAAATAACATCAGTTACTGAAATTCAGAAAAAAAAATTTAGATGAGATGGACATATATTAAGTCCATGTATAGCATGTACAGGCAATCTTGAATTTCTATAAAATCGAAGAGGCAAGAAAAATATCTCAATCAAATACCAAATCAAAAACTGAGTTTGAAGATTTAGAATTAATATATAAAAAATATGCTGAAAATTCCAATGACCGAAGACAAAAAATAATTCCACGTATTACAGTTATTCCTTAACACAGTTCCAAAAATGCCAAAAATCAAAACAGAACTTGGAGGTTTTTATTTCAGCACTGATTTTAAAGATCAAGTGACATTAGTCTTCTTCTGATGCTTATTTACTAGATAGGCTGGTTGTCGGTCTACAAATTTTATGTTAAGGTGGCTTCAATGTTGGCACATTGCAATATACTGTTAGCTGTATGAACTAAGACTGCAATTGTGTGTAAAATAGTAATTATTAAAAGTAACTCTCTTTCTTTCTGCAGTCACTGTAAAACTTCAATATTAGATACGTGGTCTGTCAAAGCTATCTTTAACAGACGTCAGTGACGTCAGTCAGTGATTCAGAAATTTAAATTAAAATTAAAAGAATTCCCAAAAGATACAGCATAATAAATATCAGTATAAATAATTAAGGCTATTTAGACAAAAATTACAGCTGTTCTAGTACTTATTTTAAGTAATTCCCAAGTATGAAGTTCTCGAAATCGGTCCTACTAAAATTTAAGAATGTTTTGACTTAGATAAGATCCCTCAAATTAATTTTGACCCCAAATTCCAAATGCTTGCTTCTGATTAAAATTAATTTCCCTAAAACTATGCAATATTTTTTAAAAATTTTTTATAAAATAATTGATTTTAAATATTACAATAATTAACATTAATTAAACATTTTTTTAAGTAATCAATGCACTAGTATCAAATATTTAGTGCTCCACTATATATGTAGATATGTAATAAAATTAATATAATCTAATATAGATAAAAAACCAATGAATTCCATACCTTATACAATACAATAAACACAAATATATATATATTTTCAGAATGCAGCAGCTATGTAAATAATAATAAATTATATATCTATTTATTTTATGTATAACTTGTATATGTATATACATATACATAATATCTCTCTTTACTAATCGAAATTCATCAAAGCGCATAAATTTGTGTATTGCATAAAAATGCCATTAATGAGTTTGAAATAAATACACACAATAACCATTAAACTGTATATAAACTCTTGGAATCGATTGTTGATATTTACTTTATTTGCAAAATAAGAAAAACAAAAATAAAATAAAACCAAAACAAGTAACCAACAAACATTAATTGAATGTACATACAGACATTTTTCTTAAGACAGGTAAAAGTAACTTGATCTTGGATAACATTTTTAACAAAAGATCAAAATAGCAAAAAAAAAAAAAAAATATAAAAATAAAAACATATTTATTTTATTTCTCTTTTGAATTTATTCTTAGTAAAAAAATGAAAAAAAGTTGAATGCCTTACAAAAGTGACAGCAACCTGCAACACAAGCCAGGCGAGTATAGATTAAAAAGGTTTTTTTGGTTTTTCTTATTTTCGATTTTCTTTTTAAGTTACTAGGAATTCTAACTAGCAAAATCAACACAACAACAAAATCAAAAAACTAGCTAAATAAAACTTTTAATATGTCATTAATTTGAAAAGAAAATATAAAGAAAAAAAAAAAAACTATAGATGGCATGTTTGGAAAAATATTTAGAGATGTACTGATGCTTGTTACGAATTTTCATCTGTTATGTTCTCAATAACAGTCTATGTATGTGTATATGTACTTTATAAGATCATTTATTGGTAAAGTGACATAAGTTCCAGGGTAAAAAGTCCCCGGTGAATTATGAAGCACGATGAGTGGGCCTAAACTACCCATGGGACTTATGACTTCATAAATTGAAAGAATTTTATAAACTTCCGATCATAGATTTAAATGACGTCATCAAAGTTTCAAAATATATAAGCCATTAGTGCCGCTACCGCCTTCTTGTGGCTGAAAAGTGCATTACAAAAAAAAATCATCTAGCCGATGGTGCAGTGGTTGTGGCGCCGGCCTTTCATGCGTAAGGTCCCAGGGTCGAGCCCTGGCTGCGTAAACTCAATAAATAGAAAATGTAAAATTATATAGAAATAACTTAAATATCTATCAGCTGGACCCAGTGTTTATTTGACAAAGGATCCCAAAATTACGTGCAAATATTTATAACTAGCTAATACCCGGTGCGCGTTGCTGCGCCTCTCAATGGAGGTTTAATTGAAGTTGATGTTACTGCAAAAAGTTAACACAAAAATTACACACGGTTTACACATGTAAATTTTAAAATGTATGAAAGCAATCTTTTTAAAACGATTTTTCTAGGATTAATCTAGTAATTTTTGAAACTTTCTGTAATTCAAAGCAGCACAAACTACTTTCCAAATTTTGACGTAATTTACTTCCAAAAAATTTTTTTCAAAAATCGTAGGACCGACTGCTAACAGACTCAACTCCATTTTCAAGTTGCTTCACACATATAAAATTTGAGGTCAACCGGTCAAATCTTTTCTAATTTAGAGTTAAGTAACGCAAAAATCTATTAAAAGCCACTGTGCCCCACTGGGTTAACGGAACTACACTTTCTCTTTGGGCAAAGCAGTATTGCGCAAAATTGAACGTAATTTGCTTTTCAAATCACTCAACAAAATTTTTTTGAGGCTTTCTTTTTCGCAAATTTTGACAATATTAGCTTCCAAAATTATTTTGACCAACCGTCGGGCCGAAATGGGTTAACAAATTCCAAATCTGTTAATAGTGTCAACTCAATTCTCAAGGAGCATCACGTATACAAAATTTGAAGTCAATTGGTCCATACGTTTTTATTTTAGAACAAAGAAGTTTTAATACTTGCACCACAGCCCCAACTTGGCGGTCCGTTAGAGCAAAATTTTTGGGCCACGATTTCTTTTCGTACCCAAAAACCCCTATATACAAATTTTTATGAAAATCGGCTGGGCAGTTTAAGAGTGTATTCGCTACAAACAAACAAACTTTCGCTTTTATATATATAGATTGTACGTAATTAAAAAAAAAAAAAAAAATATTTGGAAATCAAAAATAACCTCTTCTCCAAATTCAGATTTTGTTACCAAATTAACAATTGCTTTTAAGTTCAGCTTTTGTATATATGAATTCATTAATAATCTACAAAATGGACGACTTGGTGTCCCTAAATTTAACTTTAATATGCTTCGTCATACAGAGTCTTTCATAGACTAATATATAAATATTAATATATATACAGCTTTTATATTTTACTTATATATTTTGGTATTATTTGACTTTCGAAATTTTTTATTTAAAGTTAAAATAAAATTCGTCTTTTGCTTTATTTCGCAATAAAAAATATCGGCTTTATTTCTTTCCAAAATGCAGTTAAATACATAGTCACATTGTCTCATTTTTAAGGGGACTTTTAACTTACTTATTAGGTTTATATTCTTCGCAAACTTTTGAATCCCTGGAGCCAGGGTTTTTGACTCTAGGACTTTTATCACTTCGCCATTCATATATATCTTTCAAAAGAATTGGTATGTTGTTAAAGGTGATCATTAAAATTTTCAAAGAAAGTTTTTGAATTGATTCACGAATTGTTTACATACATATACGTATATACTATTTTATATGTATATATATATAAAATAGTCTACTTTAAAACCTTAAAAGAATAATATAATATAAAAAAATTTCAAGTGTCATTTTAAATTTAATGTTTAATTATATTAAATAGAAATTTACAGAAGTTGAGTTTTGTTAAAAGAATTATTGTTATTTATTGTTGCTGTTGTTGTTGTTGTTGAATTTAAACTATTTTTACAACATTATTGAAATGGCAAACAAATAAAATTTTTTAAAATGTTAACGATGTAAAAAAAAGGTAAATAAAAAAATATATGCATGATTTCTTTTATTATTGTGATTAAAAGGAAATTCAAGGTCTTTTTTTAAATGCAAAAGTTAGATGTTGTTACTAAGTTAAAGTTACTTTAAAAAAAAAACAAAGTATTTTGCATTTTTGATTGTTTTGAAGTTAATCCAACATTTTTAAATACAGTGAAAATGTAGCAAGGATTAATTTTATAATGAAGCTGTCAGGAACGCAAGGACGGGTTTATATAACTTGGGTGTATAGAAGAAAGGTTTTCAATCTAGTAAAGAATAGCAATTTTCAGCTAAACATCTGTAAATATTGTAAATATTTTAATTTTAAATCCTATATTTGAAAAATTTATATAGTAAGTTTAGGGATTTATATAATTTAAGACAGTTTTTAAAGCTTCCTACGCAATACCGTTATGAATGCAAAAATATTTGACAAACTTCGCTTAATTTGGTATTATTGATTGGTTGTATTTGGTATTATTGACTTTGATCGTGACATTGATGATTTCTGTTAGTACAAGGGTTAGATTAAGACTATATTCAAGGGCATATTACTTTTAGTAACTTTATTATTTATGCAGGTTGGTTAACTGCTAGATTTCTAGATAGGATAGTAGATTTTATACGTCTACCTGGAGTTAATCTTCTAGATTTAGCTATGGCTGGGTATCTCATCTCATTCTCTTCCCTAAAACTGCGGAATGATAGTTAACGGGGTTTATATATATTATTTTACATAAACCCCGTTTAAAGAATCATTCCGAAAATTGCAATAGAGCTGAATTGCAATAGACTAAACTAACTTTGGCATTCTATTAGATGTTATTTTACCCTTTAACTTGATAATGTTTTGTAAAAAAGTTCTGAAGAATAATCTTTGACAAAAAGTAAGCGTAGCTTTAAGTCTCTCTGTCAAAATCTTAATTTAGGTCTTATATTGTTATCTCCAGCTAAAATTCAATAGTTTTTTCCCAAACGTAGTACGAGGTTTCTAAACAGACTGACTGTCTGAATAAATTTAATACAATATTTTTTAAAATTTTATTACTATTGAACTAGAATATAAAATTTTAACTAAAATTAAGTAATTAAATTTAAAGAATAAACATGAGCTAAAAGATTCAATTTTATAAAAATCTATTAAAATTAAAAAAAAATGTTAAATTTTATTTATATACCAATTATTATCAATTTAATGAAAACGAGGAAGCTATTTTTATAATGTTTTAATTAGATTTAATCTATTTTAAAACAAATTTTAAATAAAATAATAAACTTTTTTAAGGTTCTTCAAGATTTTAAAATGATTACTTCCAATATGTTGCTTTTATAATTCTAATAAAATTATTGATTACATTTTGGATTTAATGTAATCTCATGTTTTCATAGAATGATTTTCTATAATTGAACAACTTTTTTAATTAAATAAAATTTTTACAATAGATTTTCTTACATTTTAATCAATTTTGCTAAAAAAATTTCCGTTATTATGTATTTAGTATTAGAAAAAAGTACTTATCACAATAATTAAAATTTGTATAAAGTACATAATTGAAAAACAACTCAGAAAAACAACTTCAAGAAAATTGAGATCTGAGATAATTTTAGAATTAACAATATTTACTTGTGTGTTTTTCATAAAAATTAAGTATGGATATGATGATAAATCCGTTAAGTGCTTAATATCATTGAGTTAAGCAATAATTTTTAATTAATTTTAAAATTACTTATTAAAGATTTTTGAACAAAAATATTCTACTAAAGATACTTTAATAACTTAAATTTAACAAAGAAGAGTGTAATAGAGGAAACTGTATCACTTCTGGTATACCCACATGATCGTAATATAAACGTTACATAATCCGATTAATTACTTTTGACCAAATTTTAAATATGCACCTTATTAGACTTTCAGTAATGTACAAAATAAAATAAAAGTTGAAAGGCAGGTCTTCGAACCTCTTCTTCTACACCGACTAAATTTTATTCAAACGTTGGACATTAAAGTTAACTAATATTAATAATATTTGAGATATCAAACTTTATTAAGTTTACAGTAATACTCATATAAAAGAAGAAGTTGTATGACAGGTAACCTAAGGGTAATTTGGTATATAGCAATGCCCATATAAAAGAAGCAGTTGTTTAGCAGCTACTCAACCCATAGATCAAAGTCGCTGGATTGCAATAGTGATACTTTTTGATTCTGATCCGATCAATAATCTGAATTTGATTCTTTTCTTGAATCTATATCTACCCTCTCATTCTCTGAAAATAAAAGATAATTTCGAAAACGGTAAAAGATATGGAAAAGTTTTAGTATTTAAAATAAAACTATGGGGGAGGATTTTTAAAAATGAAATAAAATGCGTACATTAATATCGGTTTTTTATGCATATATAAATTTGAAAGACATAATTATGAAGGCTCATGATTTATACATGATTTATTTAATCGACATTAAATTAATCATGTATATTGTACAGAGGCGAAGACATTGTTATTTCTTTAAAAAGTTCACGAAATTACTTTGAAAGCCGTATTCTCGAAGCCGTTAGAAATTGCGAAAAAACATTTTATTCCGAAATTTGCTCAACTTGAAAAATTGTCTGTTAAGCCAAAATTTAAAAGTCTATTTTCTTGTTTGATGTTATATTTATCTCAATGCTTCGGACATGCAGACAAACAGCCAGGGCACGATTCTTCGATTCGATTTGATTTCGATTCTGAAATTGCAAACTATTGGTTTACATATAAAAGTGACCAAATATAAGAGCGACAAGTGAGTACAAAGTTATATGGCGATTTCTTCCCAATAAAATTGAGCCCTGTCTGCATGTTTGAGACCTAACTCTTCATAGAATTCTTTTGAAAACTTGGATTCTTTACGAACATTTAGGACTCATCAGCCCGAACTTTAGCATTCCGACACGAAGTTTTTGTGGTAAACATATTTCGATGAATTTTGGATGGAACTTGTCTCAAACAAAAGAGGTTGCAATATGAAGTTTCGTTAACCCATTGCGGTAGAAGTAAAACATTATTAAAAAAAAATGTGAAAGAATTTCAACACTCCACATAATCATTTCAATCTGTTATTTTATTTTAATTATAGTACAAAATTAAAATTTACATGTTACACATCCATACTTATTAGTTAAACTTCAAATTTTTTTTAAATGATGATGAAAATATTATAATTGGAGCGATACTGTATAATATCATATAGTTATTCTAATTATTATCTGAATGACAATTTTGTTTTAACAATAGAAAACAATTTTTTTACAATTTCCTCTTTTTCATGAGAACTTTTTAGTCTGGAGCCATTTTTTTTTTTTTTCTGAAGAAATAAATTTGCAAAATTTATTAGCTAACACATTTTTGTAATTTTTCACATTATAAAAAAAAAAATATAACAAATTTGAATATTTTTTTTTAAAACAATACAATGGATGAGATCCTATTTAGAAATGGCACATTTATTAAAAAAATAGAAATATGTCAGACGTGCATGATTATATGCATGATATTTTAATTTGAAATTATTATTATGACATTATTGTTAAAATAAATAGTTAATAAAATGTGCTCTTCATATTACAATATACATATATATATTTTAACACGATATATATGATGTAAAATAACAATAATTGTGTAAATTACAAAAAAAAAAACTGACATATAATTGATTTAAAGGGAGTAAAATATTCTCTTGTTATTTTTTGAATTTACTATATTTAAGTGAATGTGGCAATACTTGCAATAGGAACTGAGATAATAACTGTATAACTTATCATTATTCTAAATATTAAAAAATTTACATACATATTTTAAATATAGCATATAATAGCAATATAAGGTAAGTATTAAATTGTCGTGTGTGAACTGGGTGAATTTTCAATAATATAAAATAGAACTGAATTTCTGTATATACAAGTTAAATTACTTAACAGTTGCCCTAGTTAAAAATTATGAAAATTAGAAAATTGCACCAAATTATTAATAATGCTTCTGTTATTGAATAAAAGCAGCATTTTGCACTAAGAAATTATGAGATCTAATTCATTTCAAATATATATACAGGGTGTCCAAAATTCAGAGATCACAAAGACCAGAGGTGATAGAGACATGATCATAACGAACAAAAAATAGTTGTGAATTTGGAGAAGAGGTGAGGGGGAGGGTCTATTTCTAACAAAGGGGATTTTAAAAATGAAATAAAATTACATTAATTACGGTTTTTATATAAAAATTACAGTTAGTACTAGTTACTCTTTAATTATGAGTGATTATATTAAGTTTAGATATAATTTTGAAATCTCATAGCCTTAACTAGTTATACTGACACTTAAACGTATCTTCTAAATCATGCAGGGACGAAGATTTCATTATTTCTGTAAAAAGTTAGACATTCTTTTGATGACCGTTACCTTGGAAATCGTTAAAAATAGAACATTTCATCAAACCCTCTCACAATTTTGGGTTAGTTATGAACTTCTTTAACACCTCCAATCTTCATTACCTCACATTATTATAAACCGCGCGGCAAGCTTTGCATTGGAAATCCACTATTTAAGAAGCGATGCTAATACCTATTTCAACACTCAAAAGTGCTGCAATCACAGCCACATTTGACGTGACGCAAGTTTTGGAATATTACTTTTGAAAGGGGAACAGTTAACGCTCCATCACTGGTTAAATGTTTGCTAAATATTAAAATAATTTTCTGCTCTATGCTTTCAACAATGCTAATGGGTATAATTAGTACAAAACTTATAAACTAAATTATTTTAAACTTAAATTCAATTTTAAATATACTTTGAACCTGTCGGTAAAATTTAAATATAATTAACAATTAAAAATATATATATAGATATATATATATATATATATCTAAAAACGATAAAATTCGATAAATTTGAATGATAAGGTTGTAAAAAACTTACAAATTGATAAAACAAAAACATTTTGAAGGACAAACAATTTATAAAGTGTTTATTACGTAAAATATAATGAAAAAATTATTAAAATGGTTTAATAAAAAGTAAAATAATAAAAAGTTTTTGTTTAATAAAACAATATTACAAGTACTTTTAAAATATATCTGGGTACAAAACTTTTATTAAACGTTCAAAGTATGTATGAAAAAAATGTTTTAGAGTTATTAGCACTTTGATAACCGAAGTAAACTAGAAATGATATTTCTGCCTCTCACATATTTTACTTTAACTGAATATATTTTAATTTTAAGTGAAAATTTTCTAATTATAAAGGTAATTCCCATCTTTTATACTTATGATGAGGAATTTTGAGCACTTCTGTTATAAATAAGTATTACAATCATAATGCTGAAGTTATCTGTGTCACTAATCACCTAATTAAAATTGTTGCATTTTAATGTAAAACAACTTTTGAGCATTACTTTTTGAAAATTACTGAATGAATAGGTATTCATTTAAAATAAAAAAGTCTTCAGTTTAAATAAAAAAAAAAAACATTTTAATTAGAAATGTCTTCAGTTAAAGGGAATATAATTATGTATTATTTTGGCTATAAAGGGATTATCTCCTAGTATTTACAGGTAGTGAACCAAATTAATTAAACCTTCAACATTTAGTTTTTATTGAATTTTTTAAATTAGAGTCCGATATTAACTCCTGAATGGTTCTTTTAAAAATTGGATCTATCAGAAAAGTTTATTATTATACCCTACATTTAGAGGTAAATAACGCTTTTTATTCAGCGTAAGCTGTCGAGTCGTACTTCGGTCCGTCCTTTTACACGATAATTTTAAAAATAGTTATACTATGTCAATAATAATAGAAACAAACAAACAAAGTGAGACGGAGATTGCAAATGTGCAAAATTGGACTATGAGTTCGAATAAGCCAAGGGCAAACGAGCATATCTCCGAAATCAATAAAGATAGAAACTTCAAATTTGGTAAAAGGGTGTTCAGATTTATTTTCTTTATGTTTCTAAGCGAGAATTTAGAAAGGAATTTGCTTATAAGCATATTTTCGAAATTAATAAAGATAGAAACTTAAAATTTTTAATTCGATCTTTCTAATACATATTCCAGAATTTCAGGTGTAGGGTATTACTAAGTTGATTGCACCGAATTACTGTTGATTCATTCCATGTTTTTAAAAAGTTTGTTTATTGGGCTTTATAAAACTATATATATATATATATATATATATATATATACTTTTGTACAATTATATGAGATGACGTCTATATATATAGAACAGTTTTGTAATTTTTAAAGTTTTATCAAAGCCACTATTGGTTTTTTTTATATATTTTTCATTAAAAATTTATTACTTATTATGCCTAAAAAATATGATAAGATTTTGGTATTAAAACATCGAAATTGTTTTGCTTTTATAATTTCCGACTTTGTTTTTTATCTGTTTAACGAAATTTTGATATAAAATACGACGAGTAAATACATTTATTATAGGGTATACAACATATTAATACTTTCCAAAATATAATATAGATATAAAATGTCAAACTTTGCACTAATAAAAAAAAAAAAAAAAAAAAAAAAAAAAAAATTATTTTACCTTGTCAAGGCTATTAATTTTGCTATTAATGCTTTAACTTATCATCGTTAGAACAAAATTATATACATATATATATATATATATATATATATATATATATGTATCTATGTAAGTTTTTCTAACTAATGTGAAATTTAATTTTTTTATTAGTTTGAAAATATAATATAAATTATAATTTATAAGACCTGTCATATACAAATAAAAAAAAAAAGTTGTAAAAAAAAAAACCAAAAAATAAAAACAATGAAATCATTTTTATTTTCACTAAAATATAGAACGAAAAACAACAACAATGACTTATATGAGCTGTCAAAAAAAGTTTGATAAAATAGAAACAGTTTTTTTTTTTTTTTTTCTGGTATAGATAAAAAACAATTTTGTTGATAAACATTGTTAATAGCTATTTATAATTTGTTGACCTAAATGTTCGTCACTCAAATCAATTATTAAAAAATTACAACAAAAAAACAACATACACATATTATGATAACAGGGATCGTAATAGATAAATAGAATAAAAAACATACAGGTGGTTGATATCACTCAATCTACAAATTTATATATTATAAAAATTTTTATAACTTACCCAGTCATTAAAACCTAATTTATCTAATTCTTGATTTGAATCAACAGCGTCAGCTTTGATTCGAAGTGCTTGCGTATCTGAAAAAAAAAAAAACAAACATTTTTAAAAATTAATACAAATAAAAGGCTAATAATTTGATAACAAAATTTTTAAATTTGCACTTAAATACATAGTACCCCTAAAAAATAATAATCGGTATTCAAGGAATATATTTGTGAAGTTTTAACGAGGTTAAAGCCTTAAGGTTAACAGATATAACACCGCCTCTTTTAATTCTTTAGGTACTGACATAAAAATTAAATATGTACTCCGTAAATGAAGAGATGAGATTGCTTTCTTTATGATGGAGATCGTTTTGATCTCGATTTTGATAGACTTCTCTAACCCATCAACGTCTACTATAAAACTTCTTATTTACATTCGCAACAGTACTGCCAAGACAAATTTTTTTGAAGTTTTTGTAATTCTCTACATTACTTTTTTACTTTTTACATTATTAAACAAGTTTTGACACAAGTTTTGAAAATTTTAGCCGCGGAATTCCGTCTGACGAATTTGGTTTATGGTTCGTCGTCAACCGCCCTGAATGTGTTTTCACCTTAATAATCAATTATCAATATACAATATTTTCTTGGGATACTGATACATTACATTAAGTCGTACATTAAGCCCCACCTGAAAAACTACTGACAACTTGATACATAACTCAGTCTCCAGTCGGCTTGTATGAGTTAATATTTAATTGTCATTTAAAAAACCGTTATCAATATCGCAATTCCATTTTTATAGTTACTGGCCATTGATAACATTTTATTTATATTTCAACCACATAATTAATATCTTTTAAACATAATTAACTGGTGGGTTATTCTGTATATTAATAAATTAATTAATTTATAATATATTGGCATGTAATCAAAGATAAGCTAACATTGAATTGCTGTCATACAGGAAATTTTATTTAATGTTAATATTGACGTAATATTACATTATAAATTAATTGAACTTGATATTAATTAAAAGAAAGATAAGTTTATTGAAAGCATTTAATTGCATTTAAAAAAAAAGTAAATTTATAAAAATTTATTTAAAAACAAAAAAAATAATTTTGTATGTAATTACCTCCATGAAAAACTTTTTGTAAAAATGTCCTTAAGTCTTGGCCTTCAGTTGCGAAAGCACGACAAACAGCCTTATAATGGTCTTCAGGTACAGATGGTTGAACTCTTGGTATACAAGCCTGAAAAAAAATATATTTATGTATATATATATGTTAATAATTTCTTTATAATATTTTATAAAATATATTTGTATGTATGTATGTATGTATTTTTTAGATTAATTTTTAGCACATTTTCAAAAATGTGCCTATATAGCTTCACACTGTCCGTCCATCCGACCGTATGTTTACAAAATTTTTACACCGTTTGAAATAGAGTTAAGAAAATTTATCCACAAATAGGTATTCCAAAAAAAATAATTTCATAGAAGAACTTTTTTCTGTAGCCCCACCCGTTACGGAGCTACAGCCCCCCAAAGTTGGAAAAAGCTCTAGTTTTAAATTGTTATAACAAAAATTCTGTTAGGTGTATTTTCAATCTGAAAAAGATAGCTGGTTTTATAAAGTTTACAAATTTTGTAAAGACAAATGTTTAGGGTTGCTATACGATACTAAAATTTACTATTATGCAAAACTAAATATGGATAGGAACTACAAGGGCTCGAAAATTAAAATTTTGGTTTTTTTAAACACCTGTAACTAGAATACCTGTTCAAATTTTTTTTTACAAATATATAAATATATATTTCCAAATTTCGTGGAGTTCACAATTGATTTCCTAGAACCTAAAAAAATGAAAGTGGGGTAGGAGGGGGATGGGCAGATCTATCATAAGTTTGCTAAGCTAAAATTTGGAAACCTTCCCCATTGAAAGGTTACTAGGTCTAAAAAATTAAAACTTTTATGCTTTTATAAAACAGTAACTTATTCACCAGTGTATGTTTTTCCAAAATTAAACGTTAACATTGAAGCTCCAACATTATATTTCGCAATTGTTAACAGGGATTGTGTTCTTAGTATTGATTTCAATATTATTCAGAATTAATAAATTGATGAAATAAAATGTTTACGGTTGCCATACGATACTAAAATTTCCTATTATGCAAAACTCAATTTTTGCAAAATTTTTGGCCTCACATATCTTCTAAACGGTTCAAGCTAGGGTCTTAAAATTTTGCGAGAAGTTAGATCGTCAGAAATTATTAGGAGTCGGTTAACCAAATTTATATTGTCCAGCCCCCTGGATAGGAACTATAAGGTTTCGAAAATTAAAATTTTGGTTTTTTTAAACACCTGTAACTAGAATACCTGTTCAAATTTTTTTTACAAATATATAAATATATATTTCCAAATTTGGTGGAGTTGACAATTGATTTCCTAGAACCTAAAAAAATGAAAGTGGGGCAGGAGGGGGATGGGCAGATCCATCATAAGTTTACTAAGCTAAAATTTGGGAACCTTTCCCATTGAAAGGCTACTAGGTCTTAAAAATGAAAACTTTTATGCTTTTATAAAACAGTAACTTATTCACCAGTGTATGTTTTTCCAAAATTAAACGTTAACATTGAAGCTCCAGCATTATATTTCGCAATTGTTAACAGGGATTGTATTCTAAGTACTGATTTCAATATTATTCAGAATTAATTAATTGATGAAATAACTAAATTATAATGTCATATTTTTATAAAAATAAATGATAAAATACTCAGTAACAAATCCTATATAATTTTGAAAATGTGCTTTTTAAAAACTCTTGGTTTTTTCATCACTTATTTTTTTAATTCTTCAATATACACGAGTGATACGCTATTTAAAATAATCTTCAAACTTTATAAATATATAAGAGTTCAATTCAGCTGATGCTTTTTAATAACAATCAACAATCAAGTTAAAAACTCACTTAACCATAATAAATACAAAAATGAAAGCATTAAATCGGAAAATTACTCTACAACATTATTATTATCTGTCAATATCATTAATCAACCTGCTTTTAATGATCATAATATCATCATTATCAATATCAAGTTAAATTTTATTTTTAAAATATAAGTTAATTCAGTGCAATTGATTCACTCTTTATTTAAATCTCTACTAAAACTCTACTGTTTGAAATCATTTCATGTTGTTTTTTTTATATTTAAAAAAAAAAGTAGTAACGGATGTAAAATTGTAATTGTTAAGTTTTGATATCTTGAAAAAAAAACAGGAGAAATATTTCAAGTGTTAGTTTTCAGTATATGATCATATGATATTGACACTAATAACATAGATGTTAAAACATAATACGAATCATAATGATATTGCAGTTGAGTTTATTTATGAGTTTAGTTGGTTTTTTTTTTTGAATTCCGTTTTAAGCATAGAATGCGGCCGATTTTTTTATTTATATACTGGAAGAAGTATATAATAAAAATAAAAAATTATATATAATTTTAAAAGGAAATTCATTGAATTTCTTAAATTCTTTAAATTGCTATTATTAATAATCAAAATTTACCGGTTATTTGTATTTACAATATAACTACACACTTTTTAAAAAGTTAAGTAATAAAAGAAATATTAAATTTAGTTTACAAAATTAGTAATTATGTTCATATTCTTTATATTTAATTTGTATTCATACTTTTATATATTTTTTCTACTTTATTTAATTTTGCATTTAAAAGAATAATTTATCGTTTATTTTATTACCGGGATCTAAAAAGTTGTGAAGATATTATGACGAGGATGTTTTAATTTTATTTTTAAAAGATCAGTTGGTTTTTTATTACAAGAATTACTGTATGGATGCACTCACTGCACTCAAATATAACCTATTGTACATTAATGAACATAATGATTCTAGGCCGAAGATCAAAAATGTGAAAGCAAAATTAAAAGTTTGAAGAAATGCACGCATTGTTATTGTTATAATGAAATAATTTACTTTTTTATGTTCAGCCCCCTACCATGTGATAAGTGAGTGAATTCACCATGTGGCAGTTTCAATTTATTTTATATATTATAATATTAACTATTATAAATTATATTTATACCCGTGCATATATATATGAACATCGGGTATATTAGATTTGCTCCTCCGTTTGTAACGCATCGATCTAGACGAGCTAGATATAGTGTCAAGGGTACGTATCGGCTCAGAATCGAAAAATTAGTCGATCTAGCTATGTGTGTCTGTCCGTCCGTCCGTCCGTCCGTCCGTCCGTCCGTGTGTCATCACGATAACTCAAAAACTAAAAGGGCTAGAGTCTTGAAATTCACACAAAGTCATTTTTAGACAATTTCTAGGTTCCCTATTGTTTTTGGTTAAAATCGGACCAAGGCTTCGGGGAGCTGCCATACAACTTTTTTGCACCAATATGAATTTCTTCAAAACTATTTATACTACGGGGATGAAAATTACACACGGTTAGTTTTATATTGACTCCGGCACTTATATGAAGTTTCAAAATGTTAGGGCCCCATTTTCGGGGGGCTGCCATACAACTTCCTTGCACCAATATGAATTTCTTCAAAACTAATTATACTACGCGGATGAAAATTACACACGGTTAGTTATTTAATGAATCGAGCACTTATATGAAGTTTCAAAATGTTAGGGCCCCATTTATGGGGGGCTGCCATACAACTTCTTTGCACCAATATGAATTTCTTCAAAACTAATTATACTACGAGGCTGAAAACTACACACGGTTAGTTATATAATGAATCGAGCACTTATATGAAGTTTCAAAATGTTAGGGCCCCATTTTCGGAGGGCTGCCATACAAAGTTTTCGATTCAATAACTGTGAATCTAATAAAGCTACAAGGTTAAAATTAAAATTGGGCAGGTAAATTAATAGGGCAAGTTACTTGGCAAAGTTGGGCATCACTCGGACCATCGGACTTTTAGGGTGGGCCAATTTTTTTTTTTTGTTTTTTTTTTCTTTGTTGTTTTTTTTTTTTTTATTTTTTTTTTTTTTTTTTTAAGCTTAAGTTATGGGACAATGAATGAAAACTTTTTTTTTTTTTTTTGTGATTTTTTTTTTTTTTTGTTAATTTTTTTTTTTTTTTTTTAAGCTAAAGTTATGGGACAATGAATGAAAATTTTGTTTTTTGTTTTGTGACTTTTTTTTTTTTTTTGTTAATTTTTTTTTTTTTTTTTACGTCAAAATTATGGGGTAATGAGTTAAATGTATAAGAGAAGTAAATTACGGTTTATTTTATACACCATAGTGGGTATGCACGGGTATCTAAAAGTTGACAAGGGCAACTATAATCTTCCTCGTTTTTTATTAGACATGATCTGACAAGGATTTGAACCCCGAGACTTTTCAATTGAAAACCCGCCTCTTTAACCATTGAGCTATCGGTCAGATGTAATAAAATAATAACGAATAATGGGTTAAAGTTTATAAACTAATTCGCGATTAAAGATTTTACTTAACAATATATTAAATACCATATGAAGTGCTTTTTTAGTGCATTTCAAACATAAAATAAAAATAATCGAATTGGCCGCATACGAATTCTAAGTTAACGCGTATTTTAGTCAAAAATTGTATTTGCATAGTGGTAAAGATGCCACCTTTGATGTGGCAAGTCTCGGGTTCAAACCCCAGCCAGATCATATCAAATAAAAAAATATCGTAAAATTGTATAATTATATCGTAATAGTTAATATCGTAATATAAGAGAATATTTAATACAAATAATTCTTGTGTAGGATAATAGATGGCGCACAAGATTAAAATTTGCGTATTCATAATCTTATACAATAGTTACAGCCGTGTAACCAACGGTGAATGCCCTATACCCCTTAAAGGAGTGGAAAAGCTTATAAAAAAGAAAAATGTAGTCAAAAACGACATCGAGTATAAACCTTTAAAGAAACACGTTGGCTAAAAGTAGTTTGAAATGCATGCATGATTATAATTAAGGAAGAGAGTTGACCAAAAACTACAATAGGAAGAACGTAGTTCCTCAACTTTTAATAGTAAATATGAACGCCGTTAGATATTGAAATAATCATATTGAATATATTGAATGTTTTCGGGTGATGTATACTTTATTGCTCAAATTCAAAAATTTAACAATAAGACGTTTTAACAATAAGAACTGTATCAATAGCATTTTTGACATTCTTGATTATCAAAAGGGTACTTACTTCAGAATCTATTTCCTATATTAAAAAACCTTTACTTGCAAAATGATTTCAAATCTGTTGTGCTAATTAATCAACTTTTTGATTAACAAGCCTGTCCATTTCACAGGTGCGTCTTCGAACAGAATCGAATATAATTAATGGTAATAAATGGAATCGAGTAAACATATATAATAAGCCAAACGCTGGACCCACTAATCAGAGGTTGACACGCTCATCAGTGCAGCAAGCAGTCGTTAATGTGCTTTTATTAAGATTTTTTAAATAGATTTGAACATCATTATTACTTTCCACAAAAAATAATTTTCCTTTAATCTATACTTCCTCACGTAGAATTTGTTTGCAAATTCGTGAAGATCAATTTTAATAACAAGAGAATATTCTCATTTTGCTGTTACACACAATCATCAATATTTCTTAAACTATGTAACATAAAAACTCCTATCAGCCTCTAGTATTTGAGAACTGAATTAGTAAATATAAAAAAAACATGAAATAAAATCAAGTCGTTCAGGATTAAGAAATATTGAGGTCAAGTTCAAATGTCAAAGAAAATAAATTTCTAGTTAGATTTCCTTCAATGTCTAATGCACGTTGCAGTTAAGTTAATATATGTAAATATACATATTATTGAAAGATATATGTATTTCTCAATATATGCATTAAATACGTGATAACAACCAGATGGTGCACGAATAAGATTATAATATTTCATGTGTTTTTTTTTTAATCTTGGAAAATAACTTCAGCTGATTCATCATCGCCTAAGCAATGTTCCAATTATTAAAGTTGTTTTGCATAATAAGTTTGACATGAAGTATAAAAGTGGTTTGATATCACGTATTAAAAGAAATTTCGCTTTTTATAATATTAATATACGTACACGTAAATATAGGATTAGTAAATAGTGGTTAGGTTTCTTATCATTAATGCATTTTTGCGTCAAAATAATCGATCACCTAGTTAATTGGAAAAATGTGGTTAAAGGAGCAGAAAACTAATAAAAATATTATAAAAAATGAGGAAGAGTGTGGAGTAGACTATGGCAACTAATAGGTATAAACATTAAAGTAATATAAACATTTTATCATCCGGTTAATTACTTTGGAAAAATTTCAAAAACACAATTAGATAGACTCTGATTTATCTATAAAAGTTATAAGTCAGATATTCAAACCTCTTACACTACACCAATTATATTTTGTGTAAACTTTTGACAACATTTCAGATATTCAGTTTCATTATAATACATTGAGATATTCTCATTTTACTCTCAAGACGTCAATGGCAGCTACTATAACCCGCTGCACTAGATCAATCAAGTTTGGCGAAAATACAAACTTTGGCCACAAAATTAAACTAATTTTGCCAAATTCTTAATTTACCCTAAATTGATTGGATTTCAATAGCGATAACGGTTTTAGCATAAAAACAAATTTGTGAACATTTTGGAATCCCAGCTGCATTAGTTTTATGAGTAATCGGGCGGACAGAGGCTCACATAGCTACATTGATTAAATTTTCGATTGTGGTACGATTTGCTATTTCATCTGCTGCCTGCATCACAAACATTATGGCAAATTTAGAATGCCCTTTAAAAATACGTTGAAACGGGTTTAATATAGATTAACTATATAAGTATTTTCTTTAATCATCAAACGCTTTGTTTTTCTACATGAAATGTATACATACATTCATAATGCCCCGTGGAAGAATTCTAATAATAAAAAGCGTTGATTAGCTATAATAGGTTAAAAATTTATTTTAACCTGCACTTTTTCTATGAAATGTTTAATATCTGTGTATAGCCTCTATCACTTAACAAAGAATATTATAAATTGGTTTTTACTTCACAATATATTAATAAAATATTTTATATTACAGAGTTGTGAATTTTAGAATGATTTAAAACACGGATAGTTAAAACTGATTATCAATCGATATAGAAAAATGTAAACATTGTAAAATCGATTATCATGTTTGTAAAGAGTAGCGGTTGTAATATGCTCAACTAGGTTTGCGTGTTACTTGTCTATTTTATACATATGTATATATACATATATGGTAAGACGAGAAGATGTTTGAAACAATTTTGGTTTTTTTTTTTTTTAGATAAAATAAGGTGTGGTAATAAATAATTGAAAAAAATTGAAATTATTTTGCGTTAAAGTAATTCCCTGGAGTATTTAAAATTTAGATAGCGGTTTTATTTCAAGTTTTAACTTTAAACAGCTGCATTATATATGGATATGTATTAGCTTGCTTTGTTGAAATTCTTAGTTAAGAGTTTTTGTAATTTTTTAACTCCAAAAAAGAACTTCTACCAAAAGATACAAGCATAAAGAAAAGTTTGACTAATAAGTTCCTTATAGAAATCTTAAGTATTCAGTTTATTTACAGTCTGTGGCATTACTGTTAGATTCTGAGTTGAATTGTAAGTAATAGCATAGTATTTATAACTTTCAGCTATTTTTTTATTAAGATCCCTTGCACCCGATTTATTTTGAAACTTTGTAGAAGCTACTTGGGGATTATAAAACACGGTTGAAGAAGTCCGGTAATCTATTACTACTAATGCGTCAAATAGCGCTTCAAGGTTCAAACTACCGCTTATGACTTATTTACTAGATTTGCAATATTTTTATACCCGTATGACTATATATAGTCAAAGGGTATAATAAATTTGCCATTACGTTTGTAACGCAGAGAAGGAGGGGGGGTAGATATAGACTCAAGTGTATGGATCGGATCAGAATCGAAAAAAAAATCGATTTAGCTATGTATGTCCGTCCGTCTGTCCGTCTGTCCGTCCGTCACCACGATAACTCAAAAACTAAAGGAGCTAGGATCTTGAAATTTTCGCAAATTCGTTTTTTTGCAATAGCCGTCATCGCTATTTAAATCCAGCCATTTTGGTCCATGGGTTCGGGTAGCTGCCATACAACTTGCTTTTTCATATGAGTATTTCTCTGTACCTATTACAGCTACGTGTCTGAAATTTTGCCAAAAGTAGTTTAGTTTTATGGCCAAAGTTTCTGCAAAATTTGGTTGGTCTACTGCAAAAGGTTCGAGTAGCTGCCATACAACTTCTTATTTTATATTAGCATTACTCTATACCTATTGAAGTTGGGTGTCTGAAATTTTGCCAAAAATAGTTTAGTGTAATGGCCAAAGTTACTGCAAAATTTGGTTGCTCTAGTGCCAAGAGTTCGAGTAGCTGCCATATAACTCCTTCTTTTATAAGAGCATTACACTACACCTAATAAATCTGATATGTTTGAAATTTTGCCAAAAGTAATTAATGTTTATAATAATAATGATATAATGTTTATATAACTGTCATACGGGTATCCCAGAGTTGACACAGTCTACTCTACTACACTCTTCCTCGTTTTTTAGTTTAAATTACATTTACATTTAAATTTTAATTACTTTATACTTTTGTGTACAGCTGACGATTCAAAGGGAATTAAAATTAAAAAAAGATAAAAATTAGTTTTAAATAAAAAAGTGACTAAGTGAAACTTATCAATTTAAAAATATCATAAATATCACCACCTTTTATTTATTATCGACTTTGTAATTTTAATATATGATTCCTGGAAAAAAAATTCTTATTGAAAATAAAGGGGAATATTAAAAATAGAATTCATAGGAAATTCTATTTACAATTAAATAAAATTGGTAGAGCATAACATGAATCATATGTTACTATTTCAAAAATATTGGATAGCCATTATTAAAATAAATTTTAAATTGTGTTTTCCTTAAAAAATTCATTCCATTTTTTAAATATTTTGTTGAATAAAGAACAGGGGGTTTTTCAGAAAGTATCTAATAATAGAGCATATATTTTATGAATTTTTTAAGTACTTGTTTATGGTGATCTGAAAACTTAAGAGACAATTGTAATAATTATACTTATATAATTTAAGGGTACAGGTTCGAAATAGGTGTTATTATATGAAATCATAGATAATCGATTTTGCAGTATTAGGAAAGATGGGTTTCACTTACTAGGGTTCACAAGCATAATAATTATATTATAAATAATTCTTTTCTGAACTTGACATGGTAATACTGATTCTCATTCTCTACTAATTTTGGATAGATGAACTCATTGGCACTTAACACCGGAGGAAATCGAGTAGACCAGACAAATAGATTGAGTATATTATCTAAATAAAATTCAACTTTAACTTTTAATATTTTTCCAAAATTAGAGTTCAAGACATTGTTTTGAAAAATACTGCTCCCTCTCTTTTGACACCTCTGCATTACATGTTTTACTTATCGTTTTCGTTTTCGACTAGTATATATCCGAGGTAAAGGAAAGCTTCTCATGTTCTCCCAATTCCAACTAAAGGGCGACAAAAGCTATACCTTAAACTCAGTTTTGGGATATTCCTTCAAAATGAGGCAATATTATTTGACTAAAATTATCTTTTTGTTTTAAAAAATATTAGTGATTAGCAGCAAATCATTATCTTAAACCTAAACTAAAGATCAACATTAATCTTAGTCTGAGCTGAAGAAGCTGAACTTTAAGTTGAAAAATACTGTTTCCGGTAATAAAGTCAAATGAATTGAAACTTATTTTGATTTTATTTCAAATCAGACCTCTATAATACTGAGTAAAATGGTACTTAAGTAATTAAATTTTGAGTTTAATTAATTTTATAACTATTTTTTACTTAAGTATTTTCAAGTCGGTATATTACCAAGATATACTGAAATAACCAAATATTCAAGTACTTTGAAAATATTTTCATTTATAAAGTTCAATACTACTGGAATTAAAAATCATATTAACTCTAAAATCAACAAAATTTCAATTCAAATCCATACAAGTAATATTGAATCTTTAATTAAGTAACTCTTTTATAAATTGGAAAATAATTGAATTCTTGACACTTAAGAATTTTTGGTACTAAAATACTTGAAAATACTGTAGTACAAAAAAACAATTACAAAAGTAATAAAACTCAAAATTTGATTACTTTTTGAGAAATGCAAGTATTTTTACTTGATTCTTGTAATTATACTTTGAATTTGTAAGTATCGAAATCTAAGTAATACTGGTACTTGACAAAGTAATGAGTATCAGGTAATAGTACTGGTAGGTAATTGTACTGATACTTGAATTATACAGGTTAATTGAATTGGTTTTTTTTTTTTAGAAATTTTGTGAAAAATAAATTTGTTATTGTGGTTGCACTCAAATGCAGGAGTAAGTGCTTTTTGACTTTATTTCATTGAACTTTATTTTAAGGAACCAAAAGTACATCTTAATACAATCGAATACCTTCAATACTTGTATTGAATTTATTCATTTAATATTTGTAATAATATAAATCTAAAAAAACCTAGATTATTGCAATATATTAATTACAAAAGGAAGGAAACATTAGAACTTTGTAAAGTTATTATTAAAAAAAAAAAACCAAAAGAATTACAGGAAAAAGGAAATATCTAACTTTTATTTTATGTAATATAAAATAAACGTTATTCAAACAAATGTTGGTTTTTTATTATGTAAAAATTCTAGCTGATTATTTTGTGTAATTGTTTTTTAATTCGTTACAAATCGTTGTACAACACCTAAGTATTGAAATCCACCATATTTAAACAAATATCATTTGTTTTTTTTTTTTTTTTGTGTTTATTTGTTTAATCATGCGTAGACTCTAATTCTTTTGAAAAATTTCATTCAGACATTTTTTATATTTTCATGCAAATACGGTTCAATAATTGTATCGCAATTTGCAAAAAAAACAAATGCGATTTTTAGCACATTTTCAAGAAATTTTGTAAAATCACTCTGTCCGTCCGTCCGTCCGTTTAATACTAATACTTTTTTCTGTAACCACAGCCCCTCACAGTCCGAAAAAGCGCTATATTTAAATAGTTATAAAGTAAAAACGGTTGGATAACGGTAAGAAACAACTGTTTTTAAAGCTTTATAAATTTTTAGATGCCAAATATGCATAGGGTTACCATACGGCACTAAAATTTACTGTGATCCAAAACTTTGGAAATGATACATCGTCAGAAATCAGTAGGAGTCGTATAAGAAAATGCTTTTATTGCGCCCCCCGTTTAAGAGCTGTTCGGGGTACAAAATTGAAATTTTGCTATTTTTAAACACCAGTAACTTGAATACCTGTGCAATTTTTGTTTTATTAATATACAAAATTTAAAGGCTTAAATAGTAAAATTCTAAGTAAAATTCCAAATTTTGGTTTAATTCCTAGAATCTGAAAATATGGAGGAAAAATTTTCTGTCTTTACTAGTAAGCAGTGACTTAGTCACCAGTGTATATATTTTCAAAATTAAACTCAGTTTTTAAGACAATATAATTTTGAAAATGTGCTTTTTTAAAAACCCTTGATTTTTTCTATCACTTGTTAAGATTTTATTGCACAATATGTATGTAAATAATTTTTTGATTTTTCAATTAAATATTTTTACAATTTTTTTACAATTTGTTTACTGATTTGTTGTATTTATTAGTCAGTCAGTACATTGTAAAACTTTTGTTGAAATAAATTTTGTTTGTTAGGTTCATTGGAATTTATTTTAATTATAAGAGAACGGATAGGTGTGACGTAAATTGCAATTAATACTTTATAAAATAGGTGTGTGTTATCTTCTTGGAAAATAGAAATATGTTTTGTTTTTTAGAATTTAAATTTATTTATAAAAAAAAACAATATTATATTTTGTGTTCTATTGGAAAAATTTTAATCTATAGCTATTTGCTTTAATGAATGATGATTTGAAAATATGCAATTAGTAGAGTTTGAAGTTTTGCAATACATTTTTTCTGAAAGGAAAGTGTTTGTTCTATCTTGTTCTTCCGGTGCCAATGATTGTTTTTATTTGAAAGAAGTTATTCTTCTAATCCCACAATTAAGCATTTTTTATAATATTTTTTTTTTGCAAGGGAAGTGGAAAGCTTCAACAGCCACCTATTGGAGTTGTCGTAGTTCGTAGTTAATGTGCGACACTAACACATCAAAACCACTACCCTTTTTGAACCAAACTTTAGAGTGGCACAATTAATTCAAATGTACCGTTTATTTTCTAGGATAAAAATTTTAAGAACTTAGGAAATTTACGATTATAGGATGATGGGGGATGGGGAAAATTGGATGGGATATTTAGAAGAAAGGTGTTAATGATTTTCTTACTAAAAGATTATATTTATTTTGATTTATTTAATTCGCATACATTTGATTTGACATTACCAACTACATTACATTTGACATTACCAACTTGAGTGAACACATTTGATGAATTATCGTTCCAATTCCGCTTCAATTGTTCTAGAGGGTATGCAATATGTTAGTATTAAAAAGTCGAACAGCCACATGAATTCATTGATGACGATGAAACTTAAATTTTACAAGCTAAGCCCTTAAATTTACCACCTAGGTTTGTCATAAGGAACCAGATGATTGTTTGAATCTAAAACCATATTAGCGAAATAAAAAAATCGATTATAGTTTCTACAACTTTAAAAATGAACACATCTAAGCTGGCAGTTTGAGGGGTCCGGGAGGTTTGGTGGAGTTAAGAAATGGTGTCTGTTCGTATTTTCTTAATTGATTGCGATAATTGACAGTAGAAAACAATTGGGAATACAAGTTGCTCAGTGGTATCAAATTAGAGAAAACAGTATTTTTAGAATCATGATGGAGATTGAATTAGAACAAGTTGACTCTTTATGATTCAAATTCTTTAAAACTCTAAAACAGTGCTAAAGAAGATTTTTCATAGTTGTAATGCTAATGATTTTTAGTTAAAATCTAGGCTACGTCTAAGTTTATATACAATTTTGTATTCCGCGCAGCACTTGAATTAAATTTAAAAAAATATTTATTTATTGTACTTACCTCAATAATATAATCTAAGTCTTCACAATCTTCAGAATCTCTCTCAATACCTTCGTCGTCAATATCTAAAAAAATTAAAAAAAAAAGAAATTTTAATTGATTAAAATATGAAAAAAGCACTAAACTAAAAATAATTAAAAATAATTCTAGTAATTTAGTTATAGAGCATAAAAATTTTTTAATGCTAAAATTTAATTAGTTTTTGCATTTTTTTTTTTTATAAATATTTCTAAGGTTCTAATTAAAATTTTTTTATTTAAATGAGTAAACTTAACTTGAAAGCTTTTAAAAACTTAGTAATTTTTTGATATTACATAAACTGGATAAGTTTTTTTTTTTTCAGTCAAGTTTTATATAAATGAACATAAGGTTAACTTATTTATTGAACTTCATAAATATGGAATTTAATTGTTTATAAGACAAGTATTTCGAATTGCATTAATAATAAATTTAATGATAAATTAGTAACATTGAACAAGTTAATTAATAACATGTCTAACTTAATAACAGTAACCCCTGGACATATCAATATGAATCCGGGCCTTATCAAATGACTTATCAATGAAGAGTATGACTACCAAAGACAAAACAGAATTAAGAAAATGGGAAAAAGCTCTCGTTTTATTAATAGCACTTTACTAAAATTAAGCTCTTCACCATTTTTTATTCAATTAAAAAGGTAATGAAAGGAACACTGGGATAAAAAAAAAAAAGTTTACATTAACAAGTTTTAAAAAACTTGTGATATGTTACTTTTGGTCAAACATTCCTTATTCAAGTTAATATAATAACCATATGCAAATGTTCCCTGTGTCATTTGAAAAAAAACTTACTGCCTGAACTTTTTTAATAACGGACGACGTAAAACATGTGTCAAATATATTACTAGGCAAATATTTAAAATGTCAAAATGTATTAATTCACATTAACGTTTCATATGAAATCAATTTATTAAAACCCTTTTTTCTTGTATCCTTTTTACAAAAGCTTTTAAATACAAAGCTTTAAAAAACTTAAAATTTTAAATAAAAAATTCTATTTTCTCGGAGAACATATGAATATATCAAACGCCAGGCGTTTCATTGTAGACGCCGACATATTAACTCATGGCGTTAATATGTCGTACGCTTTTAATTAGATGAAGCATTCACAATATAAAATAATATGTCAAAATATATTTTTTAATTCTCAATTAGGTGACATATTAAGCCGGTAATTAAAAAATATTTAAAGTTCAATTCTAACACAGATTTTTTTTTGTTTTTTAATTTTTTTTTTTTTTTAATATATAAAGGTACCTTTTTAGAGATTACATTTCATTCAATTGAGTACTGAGTACTGTGTGTAGAATAATAGAAGAAAGAAATATTGTAATAATGTCAAGGTTATAGAAACAATAAATTTTGTTTTACGAATTGTTTAAAGCGCGCCTAATTTTTGTACTTTTTTTTTTAAATCTACACTTATTGGTGCATGAAAATTAATTATATTTTAAAGTTTCTGTTACAATAAGTAAAAAATAGCAAAAAGGTATTTTTTGAAGTAAACTTGAAATAAAAAAAAAAACTTTTTTTTTTAACAACACCACCATGTCGAATTTACACGAAGAATGATTTTGGTTGTCATGTCTTACAAAGAGATGAATTGCTTTTTTTTTCCTTGTTTTGTTTTTTTTTTTTTTTACATTTATTGATTTAGATGAACAACAGTGCTGTGTAAAATCATATGAACAATTGTGAATGAAATTTGAATTAAAAAACGCTTTTTAGTTTTTTTTTTAGTTTTTATTTAAAATAAACATTTGTTTTGATTTAAGAAAAGTAAAAATAACGCTTATTAACAATATGCAGGTATAAAAAAATTAAAATTTGCAGCACGAAAGAAATAATTTAAACACTCTTGGAACAGTTACATGGTTGCATTGCATGTGTGTTATACAGTCTCGCGTGTTATTTTTAAATATTTTGTGGTATCAATGTAAAAATGCTGTTATATGAAGGCATACAAGATCTTATTGTACCAATATACAATGTAAAATCTATACAATGCGGAAATTTGTATTGTAACTTTTTGTATAATATAACCATTGTTCCATGAGAACACTTAAAAGTTTTAAGTCAAATACTTTAAAAAACGCAATTTTGTAAATAAATGAGTGAAATACCTTTTTTTTATTCTTTTAAAAAGTTCTAATAGAATAGAATTATAATGACATATAAGTTATAAAATACTAAATTTCAATATATTAATTATCTGAAAAAAAAATTGTTAGAGATAGATATCCTATTGTTTAGATTTTAGTTTCTCAAATCATTTATCGTGTGATCAATAAGAAAAAAAAAGGAACCTTAATTACAGAAAATTTTCACTACTCCAGAAATGTAAAAGATTGGTTAAATCAACATTTACATAATATGTGGATAGGAAGAAATGGACCAATCAGGTGGCCTCCTAGATCTCCAGACTTAATACCTTTGGATTTTTATTTCTGGGGACGAATGAAAAGCATTGTTTATGCATAAGAATTAACATCTCAAGAACAGCTGAGAAGCAGAATAATTGAAGCAGCTCAAACAGTAAGAAACGAGATTCAACAAATTAACTTCAGCCATACTCTGCGAAAAAGAGTTATGTATTGTATCCACAATGGTGGAAATCATTTCGAACAATTTTTATAAATGTTTTTTTAAATAATTATTTTTTTTAATGTAAATATTTTTTTCTTTCATTTGTTTTTTAATTTTAAAAATCATATTTTTCTAATACTCATATCAATTATTAAGAATAAAATTTTTGTTATTAGATGTGTATAGTACGCTTCTATATAGTCCCATCAAAAGGATTATTTAACATTAGAGAGATTAACGGTTTGGAGGCACAGTAGTTAGAGTTCTAAACTTTCACTGAAGAAAGACCCAGTTTCGAATCCCAATTTAAAATTTACCTTCTTTTTGACTCGACTCAGCTACTATTCACCACTGGGTTCAAATAAATGTCATAACCAATAATTATAGATGTTGATTAAAAAATACAAGCAATTATGGAACCAAATAATTTAATTCAATAATATAACTCGCAGATACAGAAATAATTTCCAAAAAAACTTAATATAAAAATATATAGAACTGCTTCTCTTGAAAATCTATATGATGGATTTACATGTTATAAGGCCTAGTACTAATATCTCATGGCTAAATTGTATGTTCAATTACTAAGATCAATTCTAATGATAGGAGTATAATATGTTCCGACTATTTCAACATGTACCTATGGTTTAAACTGGCTCTTTGTTAAACATTTGAACAGTTAGCACTTAAAAATACAGTAGTAACACTATTCTTCATAATATACAAGCTAACTGCTATATTTTTTGTTAAGTCCCAACCCTAAAAAATAACTGTTGATGAATAATATTTCGGTGTTGGGACTAACGATCACTTAACCCCAAAAGTAAAACAATATAAATGTTTTTTGTTGAAACTGTTAAAAAAACCAAAATCTAATTTTTTTATTTAAGGTCATTACTCATTAATGTGTACGCTAATTCTTAAAACTAGGTATCAAAATAAAATAAAAAAAAAATTAAGTATTATTTAAATAATGAATGAACAAAGTAAAACAATTGGTAAAATAAAAAAAAAATTGTTATTTTTTGGCAAAGTGATATTTGATCATTCATCAATTAAATGTAAGTATTCTTGTAAGAAGTTACGACCTTAATGTTACATTTTATTTTGAATATATTTTGAAGTTTGTTTTTTTTTTTTTATTTTTTTTATTTTAAAATTTTGCAATTTTTTATTTTTCTTTTTTCTAAATTTTAACGTCAAAATAATTATTAACGATGTTAAATTTTTAAAAATCATGTCTTTTTTAAAAATTATGTTTTTAGAACAATAGACGCTCAGTACTCACGACGCTCCTCCAAATCATTCATTCTTGATTTAATGAATTATTTTTTTTATTTTTTGAAGTTTTTGTGCCCTTGAAGCTTTAAAAAATAAAAAAAAAAAAATTCAATTTGCAAAAACGAAAAAAATTGAGAAAGAAAAAACGTGGTCAAATTATTATCCAAAAAATATATTATTGAATCAACTGTACTGTAATAATTGTAGAGTGGATGGAAAAGTATTTAAACGAAATATATTATAAAGATCTTTATAAAAGAAAATGACAATTTTTGGTCTTCTTAGTGTAATGATCTTTTTAGTGTAATGTAAAACTGTCAAATATCAATTGATTTATTTTAAGTCAGAATAGTTTTTAGTGTAATCAAATAATATCTGGTATAATTCTTCAAAACGCACTTAATACCTGTCAGTATTTGACGTTCTTTTGACTGTATTAGCTATTACACTAAAAAACTAATTCAAATAGTTACTTACCAAATACTGACATTACTGACATACTGACATTCTTTTGACTGTATTAGCTATAACACTAAATAACTATTTGAATTAGTATAATAGCTGATGCAGTCAAAAGAACGTCAAACACTGACAGGTATAAAGGGAAATAATTATAAAGAAAGAGAAATAAGTATTTAAAGAATAGAGAGCTTCCATATTAGGGGTCGGAATTCGGTTCAACGCGATTTAAATATAGAGTTCCCGATGCCTTATAATAGAAACTAATCGGGAAGTAAAATTACTTCAATTGAAAAAGTGCCATCACAGTTTTTTACAGGTGCTTTTTTAAGTTGGACTTATTTTACCACCAAATTAGGAGCAAAATTAATCGAACTTCCTGATTTCTAAGGAGCTGCTTTAAAAAAGTATATTTAATGTAAATCAAACTAAACCGAAATAATTTTTCCACGTCTTCCATTTCTACAAAAAAAAAAATTTCAAAATTAGAACAAACGATCAGCGCAGCAACCCACCCATTTAAAAAATATAATTTTAATGTAACAAATATACACAAAATATATTTTGATCACCGTTTTTACAATGTTTAAGAGCGCATAACAGCATTAAAAAAAAAAAACAACAACAACAACAAAAAATAACATATTTTTTAATGCTTTTTCTTATGATATTGCATAATCAGTGGAATAAATGATTATTGTTTAAAAAAAAAACCTTTACACAAAAACAAGAAAAAAAAAAAAAAAAAAATTTAATTTAGAATTTATTAGATTGAATAAAAGTACAGTAACATTACGAATGAATAAATACTGTTATATTTACAATTTTTCCATTTTTTTTTTAAAATGTACCCTGCTTTAAAAAGGTTTGCCGGTTAAAAAAAAATGTATTTATGTAAATTATAGATATATATATATCTTTTGTATATTAATTTTCTATTTGGTGCTTTTTTTTTTGAAGTGAGTTGAAGAAGTAAAAAAAAAAAAAAATTTCCACTCTACTTAAAAAAACTTATTTCTATTTAAAATTCTTAACTGCTCTTAAATAAATTTTTATTTAATTTTTTTTTATGATTGCTTTTTATTATCTTATGTACTATATAGTTAGGTATATATGTATATATATATAAAGTCGGCAAGTTTGTTCCAGGTGATTGACTCACCTGGTATAAGGTGAGGTATTTTCACTTTTATATTTTTTTTTTTTATTTTAACCGGCTTTTAATCTGTTTATTTAACTGTAAGTATTTTGTACATTAAAATATAACACTATATAAAAACAAATGATTGAAGTATATAAGAAAAAGATGAGAGAACACTTTATATACTAATACTATATAATTTAAGAATTTCGTTTTTTTTTTTAAATTTTGTAGTATGTGGGAAAACTGGTGTATGAAAATTTATATTCAATCTTTTAGATATTAGCGTTTATTTGAAAAAAATAAACGTTTAGGTGCAATTTTAAAAATTGTTTTACAGTCTGATTATATTAATGATGTTAAGTTTAGTGGAGTCAAATGGAAAAAAAATCAAAAATCTTTTAATCTATTACAAAATGATTTTAAAGGAATTCAGGGCATTTATATTATATGCAATATTTCTCAATATGATTTAATTTAAAAAAAAAAGTGCACATTAGGTGGGGAACTGTTTTTTTTTTTACACATTGTTGCGTATATTTAAAAAAAAACGTTGCTGAACATTCTTTTGCAACATTTTATGAAAATATTATTTTTGCAAATATTTTATTAGAATTTTATTTGGTTAGATTAAGATACAAAGGATTTTGAAAATATTTACAAAATCTGCCTACATTTATTATATAACACATTAGACATAAGATACAAAGTAATTTACATATTATTTGTATTTAAGAATTTTTTTTTTTTTAAATAAATATTTAAACAAAATGTAAAAAATATTTTAATTGGAGTTTATAAAATCAAATTAATTAAACTTTTAAAATGTAAACAAAATCCCACATATTTATCTTATAGATAAATAATTTTTGAGCATATGTAACATTCTTAAGATTTATTAAATTTGTTTGATGGAAATGGAGTTTTAAATTTAATATGGATGAAATATGTGGGAGGTCTTGGAATTAGAATTTAATTGAATGCGTTTTAAAAAAAAATATCACCAACCTCAGATAGTTAAAAGTAATTCAAATATTTAGATGCATAAATTAGATCTATAAATTTATGCCTAAATTAGAGAAGAGAGTGATATTTTGACATCAGCTTAAAAATATATATTTTTAAATATTTCAGGGAGGGGCTTAGCATCATACATCACACTTGAACATTTTGGAAACTGAGCTAAGGAAAAAATTGACTTAGACAAATTATATTTTTGGTGTAGGTAAATATGCTGCTAAGGGTTTTCTCCTTCTGATATTCGTAACAGCTTTAAAACGTACATTGGACCGAAAATGGTTTATAAAGCACACATTTGGGCTGGAACCCCTATTAGGGCACTGGGATATCTTGATAAACTGCTAAATAGGCTATTCGTCTTATAAAATATGGCACTGTCACCTAAACATTCAGTCCCCTCAGACGTTTTATAGATTCTGTTCTAAATCAAGAATTCTATTATTTTCCAAATCCGATTCCGTATAGTCCTTTCACATCGCGATTCTTGAAACCAAGCTGTACATTTATACCACAGATACCATCGTAAAGTTAAGTTCGAAGACGATTGTGGTTTTTGTGTGTTAAAGTCGCGGACTACCTATAGGACCTACTTACAGCTACAATAGGTGGCTTTCGAAGCTTTTAATCTCCCTAGTAAAAATAGAAATTTGGTCATCTATTGATCATCGCGCATTATAAATAATTCATATATCTAATCCACTCCCATTTAACGCATGCGTTGTAGTGAAAAGCGCACATCTAATTAAGGCATTAAGCTCTGGTTGTAATTTTAAACAGATAATTCAAAATTAAAGTTTTGAGGTGCAAACCCAAATTTGTATAATCAGTTCGGTTAATATCTTGATCTAGTTCAAATGTATTTTCTTGATCTTTCAACCTAACCAAATAAGTGAGGCGCTGAAATATACAGAGAAATATGAAAAGGAATATAGTTCTCAAGTTTATTCCTAATATGGGTTTTATCACAGAATTTAAAAACAATATTATTCATTAAATAGAAATAATGAAATTTTTATTATAAAATTAGTTTTCATCTCGTAATATATAAAAAAAATTTATTGAAAATTGAATTAAATTATTCAGTGGAATTTATTTAAGAGTAAAAACATTTTTTAGTAGCAATTTATATTGGGTTTGCCATGCAAAAACAGTATCTATTGAATTTATTCAACTTATTGTATAAAAGTTGATAAAAATTATTATTACAAGGAATGGGAGTGTTTTTTTTTTTGTTTTTAAATTGTTATTATTCTTATTACTTTTAAATTGTTAAACATTTGTGGAAGCATAAAACCGTTAAATTTATTTAAACTATATGCTATATTTTTCTAAATTGATCTTTCAATCTATACTTTAAAGTGATTTTATTACCTACCTACCTATTATAAACAAACGTATTTCTTGATCTGTTTTTGATATTTTGATGGAATAATAATGATATTACTGCCAGAATTTGCTGTTAAACTAGGAACTAAGTAACCCATTTAGTTAAGTCAACATTATTAGCTTAACTAAGTTTATGTCATATGGAAATCATCACTTTAAATGTCAAACTATTTAATCTATTGCCAAACTAAAAGTGCAATATTTTGCTTATATGATCATATTTTGATAACGATTACTCCCAAAATAATGTAAAAGTAATTCAGAATACATATCGATTACTTTTGATTACTAGAATAGAAAATAATCTCATACAATTAATCAATAATATGTAAATATAATCTGGATACTATTCAAGTTATCTCCCAAAATAATGAAGAGTACTCTATAGTAATCAAAACTTATCGAAAAGTAATCTGAATTAGTTTTATATTACTTTTAGATAATTTTTAAGTAATCCGAAGTTTGTTGGTAGATAGAAGTTGTAATCAAATAAAGTGTGTCAGATTGTTATAGTAATTGTACTCAACTACTTTTTGCTACTATAAATAATTGAACAGTAATCAGAATTAGTTTTAGATTACTTCCTAGATTATTTTTAAGTAATCCGAAATTTTTTGGTAACTAGAAGTTGCAATCAAATAATTTGTGTCAAATTATTAAAGTAATTGTACTCAAAAGTTTAATAACTACTTTAGGCAACTATAAAAGGCTACTTTATAGTAATCAAAAATAATCGAAAAGTAATCATAATTAGTTTTAGATTACTTTTTAGATTATTTTTAAGTAATTCTACATTCTCAAGTAATGATAATCGGAATCAAATAATATGGATCAGATTATTATACTAACTATCAGAAAAGTATTAATAACTCGAAAGTTATGATTATAATTACCGGTTAATTCCAGTTTTCAAATATTGAATAACAACATAATCATTATAATAAAAAGCCTGACATAAACATAACCTATAAAACTATATGGTCTGAAAATAATTTAAGAAGGTTAAAATAATTGATTTAATTGAGAATATTTAAATATTACCTGTTAGAAATTTATTTATGTGTGGAAAAACTTTGTTACATATAATATGTGGTTTTAAAATATATGCAATAAAGTTAATATATTATATAATATTTATAATATAAATTCTTTTCTACTTATATATAAATTCCAATTCAAATACTGAAAATAAATTTTTAAAAAAAAAACTTACTTTCAGTTTAAATTGTTTATATGACATTGCTTTTTATATTGTATGTTCTTAATTGTAATTATTATTAATTACTATATTTTAATTATACATATATACATGCATTAATTTTAATTTTATTTTGTTATTGAAATAATTTAATAATTTTTTTTTTTAATTACGGGGGGGCTATGGTTAATTTTAGAAGATTGGGTTAATGTTAAAAAAAAATATAATTAAAAAATATTTCTACCATAAATTAAAATCTGATAAAAGTATTTTTTTTTTTAATTTTAAAATAGGTACTCTATTAGACTGCAAAACTATACATATATAATTAGTAAACGTTTTTTAAATATGCAATTATAATTTTGAATGGGATGCTGTTTTTATCTAGTCCTTCTACACAACGATAGAACGGATGGTTAAATAGACTGGAACAAATGCGATTAATTTGTCACTTGGTTTATAATTATAAAAATTGTGATGGAGATGATGGGCATGAAAAAAATGTTTTAACATCAACGTTTAGTACTACTATTAAATTTTAACTTTTGTATTAAAATTTTTAACTTTATAATATTAAAAATTAGAAAAAAAAATTACCCATTTATATTTAATTTTTATATTATGACTTTGAAAATTAAAAATAAAGTAATAAAAAAAAATAGTAAAAACAAGGTTATTATCAGCAATTTTATAGTATTTTGATATGCAAATTAGTTATACTTTTGTGTTGTTTTTTTATGCTTTTTTTTAAACTAATTGTTTAAATTATTAAATTTAAATAATTTTTTTTTTTTTTTAAATAGTAACTATTATTATTAGAGTTATTTACTCTTTTGTTTGTTAGTAACTATAATTATTTTTTAAGTAGTTTAGGATGTGTTGATTCATATTTTTAAACTTAAAATTATAATTGAAATTATCTAATAATTATCTCCATGTTCTGTGAATAATCATATCTGAACTTTTTTTTGAAAAGTCTTACCAATTATAAAAATTATTACACTTTTAGCACATTTTCAAAAAATTTGAAAAATATTTGTTTATTTAGTGTCACAATGTCCGTTTTTCAGTCTAGGTAATTAAAAAAGTTCTTTATTTTGTAGGTGGTAATTGTAATACCAAAACATAATTTCAAAAAACTACTTTTTTGTAGCCCTACTCGTAATGAAACTCAAGCCCATAAAGTTCGGAATAATCCTATATTAAAATTGCTATAAAACAAGTTTTATATACGGCATATCATTAATCTAGAAACGCCAAAAGACAAAGCGTTGCTATGTGGAGCTTTAATTTATCGCAATGATTTTTTTAATTACTTCCAAGTCGTTTTGATTAGAAACTTAAAATTTTGACATGTAATTTAAGAAAATTATCAGAGGAGCCATTTGTGAGTTATTTAATAAAATATTTTTATGAGGTCAACTGCTCCTAAAAGCTGTAAGAGACTGAAAACTGAAAGTTCGCTTATTTTAATTAAACACCTATAAATTTTTTTTAGAGCTTAAAATTTTCGATTTGTTCTAATAACTCACTGATGAAGTTCTAAAAATTTCAAAGTATTTGATTAGAAAAAATCGAAAATTAAAACAAGATTTATCTAGTAATTCTAACACTGTATAAGGCCTGGTTCATAGTTTGTACAATCATAAATGTTGACAAGATTTTGGAACTAAAATATGTAAAATTAAATATTTTTGTAATTAAAGAACTGCTTGTTAAAAAAAATATATAATGTCTTCAATTTCAAGCCCAGCCACTCACAATATTTCAGAACTATTGAAAAATTATCTCAAATTATATGATTCAAATTTTAAAACCTTTTACAACTACAGTTACGATATAAGTATCTGTGACTTCTTTTTTCTAGAATTATCTGTACCATTTTTCATATGTTAAGCTCTGATTACTAACAATTTTTTAAGTACTTATAGATGATATAAGGACTACTGAATGTAACCTTTACGTCAAAATAAATTACGAAAGGGGGATATATTTTATAAGAAAGTTTCTTAATTAATAAAACCGTAATTAATTAAATAATTTGAGCTTTAATTAAAAAAATTATTACTTGTGGTTTTTTTTTAAGTACAAATTGTACTTGTATAATTACTTATAAAAAGTAATTGAATTGGTTTTTATTGAATTAAATCAAAATATAAGAAATGGTGATAAAATTATTTTTCTTAATTAAGTATATTTTGATTATCTTTAATTCCTCCAGATATTTTGCAAAAGTGTACTTATGCTATGCTATAACTCATATTGTAAAGTAATGCTGTAATCAGTAATCAGTTTTTTAAATCAATTGATGATCATAATACCCAAGTATAAAATAATTATGTTACGTTAGTTAGATGGTTTTGTACGATAATAATATAATAGTTAATTTCACCAACTACTTTGTTATATATTGTTTGTTTGTTTGTATTTTTATCTTAAGTGCGACATCTACAAATATTTTGTAAAATTTAATAGCCATTTTAAATGGTTTTAATAAAATTTTTTTTATAAAAAATGATGAAGTAATCATAAATTTAAAAAGTGAAATGAAAAATTTTATTTTAAAAATTCAAAAAAATAAAATGTCTTCATTCATTCTTTTCATTAATTTATTTTTGTGCGTTCACACATTCATCGGTCATAAAATAATTTTTTTTTTTTTGGGGCGCCTTTGCCTTAAGGCTTTATTCTTTATTTCTTTTAAAACTCTTTTCAAAAATACTGAGTGTGGATAAGTTTTCAAAAGAAATATTACATTCCTCGTATATGCCAAGACTATTGAAATTTTTTTTGAATTTTGATTGATAGATTTCAATACACACACACACACACTCAATACAAAAAAATCTATAAGTAATAAAAAATGTCAAAAAGCAATTATGTGAATTATTTATTGTTAAATAATTACAAAAACAAATTTTTTTTTGTAAATGTGAACTTTATTAGGTAATAAATATAACAAATTATCGCATCTCTTTTTGTTTTTAGTTTTGTCTTTTTTTCCATATAAATTCCATAAACGTGCTGTGGAATTTAAATGGAATGCGTTTAAGCTGAAATTAACTTATAAATATTTTAATTTTATTTTGCAAATATTACATATTTACAAATTACAATATTTTGCAAAGTATGCAGAAAATTCATTACATTTTTATAAAATGATTTTTATGAAAATACAATTTAAATTAAAGAGCGAATACACTCGCTTTTTTGTGTTTTTTTTAATCAAATATTCTGAGCAGGGCCTTCACGAGGGGACCCTTTTTAGCACATCATCAAAAAATTTTGAAAAAATCTGCATATATAGTTTAACTTTGTTCGTCTGTCAGTTCGAGTGTTTACAAAACTTTTACACCGTTTAAAATAATGAAAATAAATTTAAAGGTATATTGCAAAAAAATCCACAGCCTCCCAAAGTGCGAAAAAACTATATATTTGAATTATACAGAAGGTCTGTAAGAATATTTTCAAATTCGAAACGGGAAATTATAGCTGTTTTTATAGCTTTAAAAAAATATGTAATTCAAAAGAAAAGAGTTGCCATACGGTACTTTAATTTAATTTTATACATGACCACTTCTATCTTTCAAATGGTTTTAACTAAAAATTTGTAATATTGAAGGGATTTATAGACGTCAAAAAATAAATTTCTTAAGATGTCCTTAAGGAGCTATAATAAATTAAAAACTAAAAATTCGCAATTTCTGATATATCTGTCTTAATTTTTGTGAAATAATATACAAAAAATTTAAGCCCAACATTATTTTTTAAGGTTGGTTTATTAGTTTTAGAAAACTCTTTATTAAAATGCAATAAATTCTATAAAAACCTCTTTTTAAATATTATATTTCTGGCAAAAGTCACTCATTACACAAAACTTTTTAAGGAGCACTGTTTAATTTTGAATGTGTGCTTTTTTAAAAACCCTTCGTTTTTTTCATTACTTGTTTATTTTTACCACTCTTTACCCAAGAAGCGCTAATTGTTTAACTATTACGCTAATAGCTCTATACCATAGGTACATGTTGAAACAGGGGAGTCATATTATATTCGTGTTATTAGAATTGATCTTAATGAATTCCACATACAATTTAAACATGAGATTGTACTAGGTTTTATTAAATATATATAAAATATAAATACATTTATTTATATTGTTATATTTATAAATGTATTTTTAATTGAAAATATCTATTTACGAATTATTGATTAAGTCATTAATTTGAACCCAATGGCGAATGGTAGCTGAGTCGAGTCGAAAATCAGAAAAGTTTTCACTCTTTCACTGGGATTCGAACCCTGGTCTTTCACATGAAAGGTCGGCACTCTTACCACTGCCCCCCAGCAGTTTAATAATATAGTTTTCAATTACTAAATAGTGAACACACAGCGCATAAAATATGTTGTGCTACAAATTTGCTATATTTAATCACATTTAAATTGTTACCTATGTATTCATTTATTAAATTGAATTTTATAAAATTTTAAATTTTAATTTCTTTCAAATTAAAAATTAAATATTTAACTTCTAAATTAATTTATGATGTATAACTACTTATCAATTGTATTATATCTTATATATGTCTAACAAAAATATGCAATTAAATTATTAAAAAACTAATTTATTATAACATACCTTCAGTAGCGGTCATTTGTGATATTAAATGCTCTAATTGTGATGACATAATACAGTCTTCATCAGCTTGTAAATTATAATCCAAAGCCAAAAATATAACATGGCCAATTTTGTGCAAAATCTGAAAAAAAAAACAAAATAAAAATTAAATTAAGATTAATTAATTTTTTTATTAATGAACATAAAAACTACGTAATGAAAATAAAACACCATATTTAATTAAAGTTATTTCACATAAATTATAAAAAATTGGAGAAAAAAAGTAAATTTATAACTCAAAAAAATTAAAAAATGTTATTATTCCAATTTGTATATCACTAAAAAAAATGTAATAACTTTTAAACAAGTACAAAATTTGATGCTGTTATAATAATATAATTTAAAGCTAGACCTCAATTACTTTGTAATTCGTTGGGAAAAATTTGAAGTCACCCAGAAAATTTGAATGCGCTCTTCTAAGTATTGTTTTCCTTTAACCAAATAAAAAACTACAGCACACTTGAGAGCGTTAGTTCTGTGGTATTAATCTAGAGTTTGATTATTGGGTTAGAGGATTAGCAAACAAAGCATTGAAAATAAGGATGGAGTTTTGAATTATGATAGGGATGAAGAAAATTTATGCAGTGCAGGCTTTGTATGTTTCAATATTTGTTTTATTTTAACTAGTATAATATTCGAACCTTGGTAGAATCAAGAAAGCTAAGTTTTATTTCAATTAAACAGGTATTTGGTATTTATATTGGATCCACTTCAATTATATATAGGATCCACTTCCTTATATTATAGTTTTAGTTTATTCGCATAGCCATTATTAATAATAAATCGCCGGTTATATATAGAATTCATTTCTTTATATTATAGTTTTAGTTTATTCGCATTGTCATTATTAATTGCAGGCCTTGATCGAAGATCTCTTAAGCTAATTTTTTTCACCGGACTTCGCGTGAAAACGTTGTAGGCAGAGCTGCACATTTGACGGGCCGATTATTTAGTTTCCAGCTCACATTACAATTCTATATAATTATAATCTTAAAGTTGTCTAGACTAACGTTAGATAAATTGTTTTTTTACTAAATAATATAAAAAAAAAACATCTCATTAATTTTATATGAACAAATATTTTGCGGTTAAAAAAAAGAATAAATAAAAAATAATTAAGATTTGGCATAGATCACAAAAATAGTGAATGAATGAAAGTGAAAGGGGTAATCTTCAAGTCAATCAAATAAAAAATACCTCTACAAAGTAGAAAAAAAAGAGCTACTTCAAAAGAAGCGTTTATTTATTTTGATTTCCTTAATTCATCTTATTTCACTCGGTTTTTTTTTTTTTTTTTTTTTTGTATTTTTTTTTACTTTCTTTCATCTACTGGAAAAATTTCAAATCTTTTCTTTCACTTAATTTTTGTTCATTTTGTTCATATCAAAAGTTATGAACAAAAGAAAACATTTTAACTTTTACTTTCATTTGAATTGCCATCATTTATTAGCTTTTAACACTAAATTTACTTAGTTTTTCATATAAGGTATACCCCGATATACAATACCGGAATTGGTTAAATGATTGATTTTTATGTAATTGAACATTCAATAACTAATATTATATTATTATATATTTAAAAAGTTTGAATTGGATTTTGTTTTTTTGTAAAAGAAGGTGGCATAGTATACTTTTGATTGATCTAGAGACAATTGTAAAATGTAATGTTATATATTATTTCAGTACCATATAAAATAGTACTTTAAAAATTAAGTTTAAGTTTATAATTGGCACTATTCTGGGAAATATGGTTCATCTATATTTAAACTATATGGCTCTATTTCTTTATCTACAGTTAAATTTTGATTAAGACTGGTGATAGTGCATGCCACTAATTTGTCACCTCCATTCTAAACTATTGATTGCAATAATAGTTTGAGGAAATCAATCCTTAGTTTATCTGTATCTAATTTATTCATCCGTTGTTGTTCGACACCAAGTGTTGTTGGGAAGCTTTGATAGTTTCATTCTTGAGCAGTTCGCTTGTATTAGTTAGGGATTTATTTGAGTGAGGCCTAACTATTTTTCTTTCATTGCCAAAGATTTTGGACCATAACGTTCCGTGAATTCAGTATTTATTAGCAAATATTTGGAGAATTTGGCTAATGTTGTTTGTAAATTGTAGTCGTCTTAATTTCGGTTCCATACAGAGATTACAAATGCTTACAAAAGTCTAATATTAATTTTACTTGTTACCTCTAGCCTCTCTCTTCCCTATTAGGCTTCGTTTACTATAATCGGCTTTGATTCTCCGTATTCTGTTCGGTATTCTCTTAAGAATTTTTTTCCGGAACGTCGTATCTAGTCTTTGTTAACAATTTTATGCCCAGCACATGATAAATGTTGGCGTCCCTTTGCTGATTGGGATAAAACTTATAAAGGAGAGTGTAATACTTCAAAAACTGAAGCTGCCTGAATTCCTGAAAAAGAAATTTGTAAAATCCTTTTCTTAGATTCCAAGGAAAAAAGTATAAAGCAATTAGAACGCCTAAGCATTTAAGGTTTACAGCAAAGGCAAAATATGCTGTAGAATGACTATATTTTTGATCTGTCTAAGTTTAATAAAGCAATATATTCGGTCTAGATGGAATACAACTCTCTTATTTGGGCTGACGCATCCTTAACTTCCTTGAGTTACTTTGACAAAATTCAAAGCTTTCCATTCATTCCGCTTTGACATCCCAATTAAATAACTAAAACTACATATGTCTTTTCTAGAGGAATCCTTTCCTAGCGTTTAACTATCCGTATTCTGGCCAAATCTTCTGCTGTACCTGCATTTATTTGAAATGTGTATTAAGATAAAATTAATAAAACGAATATTAATTTACGACAATCATAAACATCATTTCAGTTTTAATTAGTGAATATAAATTGCCAAGTTAATTATACTTATAAGTAGTAAAGAATACCTAAACTGGGATTTTCGAAACCAGGTATTGCAACATGTATTGCAACATGTATTATGACAACTGTTTCTCTGCATTTTTACAAAATTTGCAAAAAAAAAATACGGAGTATTCTCATTATTACATCAATATATATGTATATATATATATATAATTATTATTTTTAAATTAAGTTGTTGATTAGCAAATGTAATCAATTTGCATATTAACTTTGCATCATACAGAAATATTTTTCGAATTTTGTAATCTTCCATATGGCATAAAACAAAAGTAATGAAATAAAAATAAAAACTTGAATGAATTCAACTTGATTTTAATTATGTGTAGGCACGTAAAGAAACAAAGAAAAAATAAATTTGGTTTCTTATCGTTTTTATTATCAAAAATTATGGATTTGACAACAACTCAATTATTCCTTTCAGCTTTTAGCTTTTTTAACTTTGTTGCAATAATCAAAAATTGCGGTCAGTTATATTTTATCCAATCTTTAAGTTTTATCCAATATGTAGATTTATGTGTATAACCTTGTATCAAACACGTGTTTTTGAATCCTAAAGGCAAAATAGAAGTTGTATCGAATTGTATAAATTTAAATTCCAAATTTTTTTTAAAATTGAACAAATAATTTTTATTGTTTGAAAGTAATATAATCTAAAGTGCAAGGTCATAACTCCCAGGGTCATAATTCCCTTAGGAACTTATGGCTCATTTAGTGGGATTAAGTCTCTAAGGAACTTTAGACTCATAGCAGTAAGCCATAACTCCCAAGGGGACTTGTGACCTTTACAGTTTTGGCTCAGACTGGAGGGTCATAAATCTCTTATACAGTAATATACAGCTGGAGAGATGTTAGGAATAGTAAAATAAATATTAATTTTAATTATATAACATCAGTGACGGGCATGAATATATACAGACTTTCTTGAACTATAATATCAAACATAATTAGCACACATTTTTGAGTTGAATTCGAAATCAGAGTATTCCCTTTTTCCAAAATTAAGAAAACAACATTAATTTTACATATAAACTACATTTTGAAAGTCTATTTTGAAAAAGAGAGCAGTGCTGATTTTCATCTAAAGTCTAGCATACATGAATTAATAAATAATATGGGAAAAAAGGGTTAACTTTTTAACTTAACTATTTTTTAACCAACTAAAGTATTCTTCCTAATATAGAATCTCGCATAGACAAACATATAAATATTGTTTATAAGTAAAATACGTATTGTTTTGGATCTAACATTTTACTTTTAAATTTTTATAGTATCGTACTTAAATCATAAAGATTGGAGAATACTTTCAAAAATTATTTCAAATAAATTTTCACTTAAATATATTAGTATATATGTATACGCTTATTCACACAATTTTAGTTATATGTTGTTATAACTGCCGTTAAAAATTAGTGAAGGGAGTTATAACTCACTTTATAAGTTATAATTTCCAAAAGAAACTTATAGAACCCACTTGTCAAAGGACTCATACCCGACATATATATTTTAAAGTGAGTCAAAGGTTTTTTAGGAACTTATGTCCCCTAAATGAGTTATAAGTCCCTAAAGGACTGATGACCCTGGGAGTTGTAACCCTCCACCATAATCTAATGTAAATTCGCCTCTGGGTTTCGATTTATTGGCATTCAAATGAGTTTTGTGATGTCAACACTATGTATATTAGTTTAAGCAGTGTTGAATAAGAATTATTTCAATATTTATTATAGGTTTTGATATTTACATTTTGTCCACATATTTAAAACAAATAGGATCAAAGATTTTTAAAATACAGAATCTCTCAATCTGTTCCTTAAATAAAAATGATTCTTAAACAAGGATTGATCTCTTATTATTTTTGTAAATATAAATTTAGTTGAATGTAAATAAATAGTTATAGTTGAGATTAAAATATATTAATGTATATTAATTTTTAACGCTCATAAAAGGTACTTCCTGTTGATTGCAATACTATATCCGGTTCTCAAATTGTTTTTTTTTGTTTTTGAAATTTGTATCTTTCTTCCTGTTTATTGAATAACTTTTTATGAAAAAAAAATGGAAACTTAAATATTTATGTGGAAATATTTTAAAAATTTATTCAATAATTGAAAATTAATTTAACCCCTTCACTCCGATTTGTAAAAAGGATTAATTACTACTTGAATTTTTGAATTTTTGATAATTTTCCTGCATTATAAGTTTTAGTATCAGATCATTTCATTTCATTTTGCTTTTAACAATTTTTTTTTATGTAGACTTATAAAAACGAATTCAATTTGATCTTCCAATAAAGGGGTTAATGTATAGCCCTTTAGAAATCAGGCTCCCCCAAAAAAAATTACATAATTTTTAAAGCTAAGTAAAGCTGGTTGATTCCCATCTAATCTTTAAAATACTAAACTACGTTCAAAATTTAAAAACCCATTTTAATCTTCAATTAAATTGAATATGGGCATTGTTAATATACCATAAGAGATCTGATAATCTTAATAAGGAGTGTGGTATACCTAATAAGGGACATAGTGATGGTAGCAGTGCTCTTAAGGTAGACTATATTCATCCGCTTTAAATAAAGTAAATTTAAATATTTGGCAGAGTTGATTGGACCTCATTACTATTAGATTAGCTAAATTTGTGTGATTCCGAAAAACTGGTTAAATTACAAAAGCAAAAGATTCTGATTCGATCCATGCTCTTGCAAGCCTACGTATCTGTATCGTCTCCTTTGGTTGATTCTCTTCTTATCTTAGATTGTCTTCTTATCTCTTCTTGATTTAGACTTTAGAAGTATAGATATGCCAGAAATGACTATACTATATCACCCCATTTAAGAAGAAGAATTTTTAATATAATAACTACTTGCAAAGCTTAAGTATTCCATATTATCTGGTATAAGGAAAGAGATTTTATAATTATTTGAACCCCTTGTATTAGATTATCCAAACTTTAAGCATAACTAAACTCTATTTAAAATTTCAGCTACCACAGACTTAAATATACGAAATATGCTCATATTATACAAAAATTAGTAACAGTCCGTGCAGATCAACGAAAGGATTGACGGCCAGATCCAGCTTAATTCATACTATTTTCGATGCGTGTCCAATCTTGAGTCTATATCGTATCTGTAGCGTATGCTGTTCAGCGTCACGAAATTAAAGCAGACGTTCCTAAGCTGCTATCAGTTCGTGCAGTCATTGATTTTAATCTTATATAACTTTTTTTCCTTGACCTGAACTCAAATTTTTTGCTAAAAAAGCTTGGACTATTAAATTCTAGATTATTAAAATTGAAAATCTTTAGATTATATACGTTTTATTTTAGAAGCTATAACTATAATAAAAGTTATCAACAATTTCACTTACATTAAACAGAAAATGTACAAAATAAAATTCAATTAATTTTCTTAATTATGGTTGATACTTTTCTAATTTTGAACGCTTAAACAATTTTAACCTAAAAACTGAAGAAAACATTTTTCAAAAAAAAAATTTTCCAATTCAAGCAAAGATTAAGCACAAAAATTTTTAATAAGTATATAAGAAACAAAAGTAGTTCAAGTCATTTGTTTCACTCTTATTTTTTAAGTTTCAGTTTTAATTTTTTTTGCGGAATTTTGAAAAAAAAACCTGCGCAAAAAACTTAAAAATTTAAGGTGTATTTAAACGCTTATACAGTCAAATAAATACAAATTAAGTTAAAATCTAAGTATAAAATTGTAAAATTTAACTGGAAAAAAAACAGAACTCTCATATTTAAAAAAAATTTTAAAAAATAATCAAAAAATGGAAATCTGAAAGTTACTTTTTTGAAATTGTACTTAATAGCTTTAATTTACTTCTATATCCAAAGTAATCACTTGAAAAGTAATCACTAGAAAATACATTAAAAAAATAGAAAATACAATAAAATTACAATGAAAAACTATTTTCACTAAATTTTCTAATATATATATATATATATATATCTAACTTTTTTTGAAAAAATGTTAACTTACTTAATTACCGTTATACCTTTTGTAATATAATTTTAATCTAATTTCGTTTTTTTTTTTTTTTTTTTTTTTTTTTGTATCATAAATTAAGACAACAACAACATCAACAACAACCACAAGAACAACAACAAAAAACGTGAATCTTTAAACAATACAAGTTAATTATATTTAAAATTAAAGTATACAATAACTAAACTAAAAAAAAATATAAATGGATTTTCTTTCCTTGTTTAATGGTGAATTAAGTTAAAAAAAATTTTCCAATCTTGTCTATTGTGAATGGTTTTGATCTTATACGATATATCTCCTTCTCTTTTCTTTGAATATTTTATAGTAGAAGTAATAACATCTTAAGAATAATTTATCTTTTAAAACAATGCAAAATAAATTATTGAGTGAAACCAAAACTTGACAGGGGTTATTAGGACATTATAAAAAAAAAATTCTTAACGAGTTTTTTATGTAGATGAAACCTCCCCCCCCTTTCGGGAGATTCAAAGTGTAGCAGTTGATTGATGGGAGGAGGAGGGGAGGGAGTTTAAAAGTAACATAATGCAAACAAATGCTTATTAAATTTAATTTAAGTGTTTAATGTCAAAAATATTATTTTTATGTAAAAACGAGGAGGAGTGTAGAAGAGTAGGCTGTGTCAACTGTGGGATAGCCGTATGACCGTAATATACACATTATATCATCCGGTTAATTACTTTTGGTAAAATTTCCAACATGCAGCTTATTAGGTGTAGAGTAATGCTCATATAAAAGAAGGAGTTGTATGGCAGCTGGTCGAACCCACTCCAGTAGACTAACAAAATTTGGTGAAACTTTGGCCATTACACTAAACTATTTTTAACAAAATTTCAGACACCCAGCTTGTGGAGAGTAATACTCATATAAAAAAAGAAGTTGTATGGCAGCTACTCGAACATATAAAAATCCTAGCTTCTTTATTTTTTGAGTTGTCATGCGGACGAACGGACGGACATAAAACACAAAATCGATTTATTTTTCGATTCTAATCCGATCCGATCCATAGACTTGAGTCTATATCTAGCCCCTCTCCTTCTCTGCATCACAAACGTAATGTTAAATTTAGTATACCGTTTTTACTTATAGTCATACGCATATAATTAACCCACGCAGGCTCCACAACTATAATTCTAATTTTTAATTTTTGTGTTACATGTTATATTATTGTTGTAATACAAAAACCACATTAAAATGTAGGATCGTGTATACCCCTGGTTATTGCCGTATGTCGACAGCCATACCAAGAAATTCTTAATTTTTTGACAGCTTAAGTTTGTTTTTATTGAGACTTCATGTAGGACCTATTCGTATGTCTACAATCCCTAGTCGAGCCTATGTATTATTTATTTAATTGTAGATCCCGAATTCCTGGCAGCCCATTGCATACCCCTGCTCTTGGAGCCAGTCGTATGTCTACAGCATCTGATCGAACATATTATAAAAACATAAAATCGTTTTAATTATGAATTCAACTTAATTAAGTTCTCTTTTAGTTTTTTTGACAAGTTTCCTATGACTCCATTAGGGGACATAGGTTTTCTTTTTAGAATCTCGGTTCATCACTAGTAGAAGGTTTCACATTTACTTAATACTCCCACCCCTCCTCTTCAGAATGTACTTGGTCTTCCTTCACTCTTGTATTAACTTTGAGGGTTGGCAACTTCGTGCATTCTTCTATATGCAATTATCTTTTTCTAAAGGTATGACAGCTTAAGCATCGAATACTCATATACCATTTAACCGGTTTCTAAAAATTTTGAAGGAATTTTTGTTTCGAAACATGAGGTTAAAAGCCCAGTTTTATAGAACACATAATCAGGAAATTCATTTCAACCTGACAGAACTAATTAGCAATACAAATTATTAACTAGTGTTATTTGTAATTAAATTCATGGGATGAATGAAAATAAAGACATCAATTTCAAAATATCATTCAAGTAATTTACGGTATTTTGATAAAATTGTAATAATTAAGTGTTTTTCCGGATTTTCATTTCAAATTTATTCAATTTTTTGTACATATCAATTTGATTTTTCCAACTTTTCTAACTGTATATATAGCTGACTATATAATATGAAACTTCTATTAAATGAGTTTAAAAAAAAAGTATTTCAAAAGTATTTTTAATTAGGAAACTTTTAGATAAAGATATTAATTTATATACAGAAGAAGAAGAATTAAAATACGCTATTGTGTAAATTAACCTGAAAATTGTAGAAAAAATTTGTTATAGATATAAACTAACGGAAAAACTGTAAATGAACCTACAATTATAATGATAATCTATATACTATATATTTATTTTCTTTATTCATTTTTGAATGTATACGGGTACGCTTCAATTCTGCAAATAATATTGTGAACTTTTGGAACACGATTACTTAGATTGTCAAAATAAGTCTGTTTTTTTTTATTTTTAGTTTCCCATAAGAACTATGATGAGTTTTTTTTTATTTTTTTTTTTAATTTAAAATTTAAAAAAAAAATTTTTTAAAAAGTTATGAGAAAAATTTCTTTAATTTATCATAAAAATTTAACTCTTATTGTCTTGACTAAATAGATGGATGCCTAAGTTTTGGATGAGCACAGCAATTGCTTTTTATTCATTCCATTCATATTTTGTTGTTGTTGTTGTTGTTGTTTTTGTGTTTTTTGAAACCTAGTTCAATCATCTTTGTATAACGTTTTTTATATTTTTGAAATTATAGTCACGAATACCTGATATTTAATTTCAAAATGAAAGAAAAACAATTTAAAACATAACCTAAAAATTAAAACTGATAACTTATTGTTGTAATATATATATTACAATTTACAACAATAAGTTAGTTATAAATTTGGAGCATTGTAAATTAATTTTGAAGTTAAAAATTATGGAAAAGGAATTTAGTAAATAAGCTAGTAATTAAAAATATTTAAATAATTGGTTTGAGTCTTTTTTTTTTTTTGGTTAAACCTCGATTTACGTTGTTTCATTTTGAATTATTCTCATAAAGTTGAAAAGTATAGCTGTGTTTGAGTTTTGTGTTTGTATTCAGGGTGTCTCCTAATTAAGCGCAATGCTATTTTGCATGGGAGCTAAGCTGGGCCTCTCCTAGTTTCCAAGATATGGGGGCTTAAATGAAATTTAAATATTTTTATTAGTTTTCATAATTTTACTAACTCTGTTTCTAGACTACTTATGAAAATTTTGTAAAATGTATTCGAAAGCTAAAGATGTCCTCTTTTAATCTTCTATCGTTTTTTATCTCTTAAAAGCGAGCTTTTGAATTTAAAACAGTTGAGATTTTAGCAATTTTGAAAAAAACTACTTTTTTTTTTGTTTTTTTTAACTACTCATAATTATGTATGCAGTGGTATATATAGCAGTGAATTTAATTAAGAAATACCCTGTATATTGCTTATAAACGACGGATAACGAGGTTTTCAAAAATTATTTAAAAGATGATGATCTTATACTTTTCAAATATAGGTATATCTTTTTGCAATCAAATTTAATTTATAATTAAATGGAAAATAGTTTGACGTTTGTGATGTGCAGTCTTGTAATTATTCTAAAAAAAACACAATGAGGATTTCCCTAATGATTAAAAGCTTATAATTTTATAAAACGCATATATATATATGATGTATTTTCCATATACACATCAGGCAGGAAGGAAATTTTTTAAATTTATTTTTCTGATCAATATAACATAGCATTATGCAAGATAAATTTAATCGGATTCCAAATGTGATAAAATATTTATTATTTTATTGTTTTTGGGATTTAAACCTGAGCTGTTAGCGAAAGAGAAGTTGGCAAACTAACTCAAATTTTGTGATAACTTCATTTATTTTTTTTATTTGAATTTTAAGATTTACAATTTATTTACTAATGCATATAAAGATTCCCAGCCACTTTAGTAGTGCGTATAGGTATTCCCAGCCACTTGTGTAGTAGCCCTGCCGAGAAATTGAAAATACCAAATTTTATTCCAACTGCGAAGTGGTTGTTTCTTACAGCAAAAAAAACATTCATATCAAAATTCATTAAAATCGGTAATAACTTGAAATTGTTAAAGCTCCTAGAATATCTTGACCCATGGTACTAGCAATTTATGAAACTTACTCTTCATGAGTTGCAATCAGTAGTCTACGTAGCAAATTTGATCTCATTCCGAGGGTTAGAACTCAAGATTTCTCAAAAAGTCTGGTGTTTTTGTATAAGAGCCCCCCGATCCCGTGGTTCAATATCGCCCTTCTACAAACTTAATCTTACTATTGACAAAGAAAGTATTCATACCAAATTTCATCAAAATCAATTGAAATTTACGCGAGTTATAGTACACACACGCATACACACGCATACAGGAGATTTACAGGTTTCCAACAACAAAAAGAAATTTTAGAACAGAACGAATTCTTTTTTTTCACCGAGGAACTTATAACCTTTTCTTCTATGGCTGAAAAATGAATCAATCTGACATGAAAGTTGTCCGTGGTGAAGTTGTGGGTGAGGGTGAAACGCTTCAGAATAATAAATATCAAAGCGCTTTAAGGTATAACTATCTTTATCTGTAAATACCAGTTTTTAAAACCAAGATCTTTAATTTAAAAGCTATTGCCCAAATAAAATAAATTTGATTCATCCAACAGATACCGTTAGCATTTAGATACATGTAATAATTCAATGAAATGGTTAAAGAAACGTATTACTTCAGCTTTAATGCCTAACAAATCAACTTTTATTAAAGATGGGACCCTTTTAATTTATTTCAAACAAAAAACTGTCAAAATTTGCAATTTTCATATTTAAGCGACATCTACATTTCATATAAAAAACTACCGAATTTATTTTAAGAACTTAACACCCAATAATGTGTTTATAAATGACTTCTCAAACTCTATATACTTGTATACGAATATATACATATTTCAAAACATATGTATTCATCCATAAATTAATCTTTAAAACCATGTATCTATTCTTATTCATTCAATAGATACATGATACAAGATACATGTATACAACACACATATGACTTGTTAAAGACCTTGTAAAAGACCATCTATGAATTTTTTTTGCAAATCATTTTAAAGTAAATAAATATTTTCATTAATCTTTTGAGTAATGGATTTTCAATAAATCTTCTTATATGTAATAAAAAACAATTTTACAGCCGCATATATCAAATTATTAATAATAAATAATAATTATAGCAATTTTTTTTTTTTAATAAAATTTAAAGTAAAAAAAATTGAATACAAGATTTCCGGGTACCAGGCGTTTTAAATTGAAAAATGTAATAAAATTATACAAGTATAATTATTTATAAGCTAATAGTAATTTTTAAAAGTTAAACTAGTAACCTAGAAATTTAAATATTAAAATATAATATTTAAATTAATTTTTTTAATATAATGATAAATTATATTATGACAGCATAATAAATTATAAAAAATAATAATAAAATTTATGATCGTCATTATTTAAAAGACAGACTACTTTTTAACAGACTACTGTTTTATAATTACTTTATATGTTCATATATTGTGCTCTTGAATTTATTTGTGATTTGTCAAATTGATCAGGTGTTTGATCTATCCGGTCTATGACATATCCTCAATATTTTTCTAAATTAAATATTTATGTATAATTGCTTAATCTTTAGATAGAACTACTTCTGTTATAGGTTAAGTCAGTTTAGCAAAATAATCTGGAGAACTATAGGTAAATAAGTTTAGCAAAGTTATCTGGAGAGCTATAGAGAAAGGAGTTTAGGAAAGAAATCCGGAGAGCTACGATAAGTGATAAGAGCATAGAAAATTTATAATGTTAATCGTTGATCAAATCGATGCTCCAATATAAACACTTCTATTTAAAATATGCACATATATAGTTTACTACGCTTTCATTGACGCTCTTATCATTTATCGCAGCTTCAACATAAACGCACCCTAATGCTTTTGAGTTAATTTAAACAATATACTTCAAAATTATATAAAATTTTTTTGATAGTTTTAAAAATATTAATACCTGAACTATAAATAGCTTCTTTTTTATATTAACTTGTTGACGCATTTATTGAACTTATTTAAAAAAAGTCGGGTAGTTTTGGAAGCATAAGCACTAATAAAAAACATTTCAGACTTGTTAAATTACCAAAAAAAATAAATTAAACTTCTTATGCTTTTTTTTTTTTTTAATTTTTAACTATTATTATGTACTATTAAATTTTATAAAACAATGGTAAAAATATTTTAATTTATATATTGATTAACTCTGTCCGTCTGTCCATAAAATTTTTCATCCTATTCGAGTAAAAAAATTAAAATTGTTTGTATGTTTGTATGCCCAAAGTTATAAAAACTAAAAAAAAATTTTAAAGGAATAATTGGAGTTTAATACAAGGAGATCCAGTAATTTTAAGGATGACATCTTTACAGTGACAGAAGTAAGATATTCGTGAATAACCTTAAGTAAGTTCAAAAGCTTTGTTTATGTTGGAGGGTATAATTTCCTTTAGATATAAATTATTAAATCTTTTCCGAAACTATTTTAAGTTGAAATGTACTGTAACTGTTGAATGTAAGATTATATACCTTTTCAGTTTCAAAATGAGAATAGTAAACTTCAAAATGGAATAGTAACTTTCAATATGAAAATAGTAAACTTCAAAGTGGAATAGTAACTTTCAATTTGAGAATAGTAAACTTCGATATGAGAGTAGTAAACTTCGATATGAGAGTAGTAAACTTCAATTTGAGAATTTTTATTTAAAAAAATTATGAAATACCAAATATTTTAGAAAAAAATTAGATTTATTAATACTGCATATTTTCTAAGTTAATAGCGGCAGGTATTTTCTTTGAATGGATCCGATGCAATTGGCACATATTGTTGGTGTAATTGTCTGAAGGCCTTCTTATTGTGTTTATGCAGCCTATTTAATGTACATTTGCGCCTTTTGAACCGGCTGCTATAGTGGTGCAACTTGTTCCTTTCAAAGATCTATCCCGCGTTCGTGAAATATGAATATTTAAATTACTTTCGTCCATAAACAAGATTGGCTTATTTTGGGACTGAAATTCGAATAGACCTTCAACAAACTCCTTTCTTTTTTGTTTCTAAGGGCTGTTTCCCTTTTCTGGTTCATATCTTACGTATTTTAACGAGTAACAGAGAGAAAGAGTTAAAACGAAATAATCTTTATAAATTTGAATAATTTTTTCAAATCTTTTCCCTCCTCGGTTGTCTGAGGTTTCACCCTCTGAAATGCAACGATATTGAGGAGTATTAAGCTGGTGCGCAAGTTTTTTCCAGTCTCCATTCATATTTGAAACGACAAGTAATTGTGTTTTCTTAGATTGTTTTTCTAATTTTTTAAGTTTTGTAGATATTGTTGTAGGGTTTTATTTTTACTATAAAAACAAAATTGTAATTATTCTCTAAAATTTAAACAATTTATTGAAAATCATAACAAATATTACTATTCTTATTTAGATTTTAACATTTCTCATATTGAAGTTTACTATTCTCATATTGAAAGTTACTATTCCACTTTGAAGTTTACTATTCTCATATTGAAAGTTAATATTCCATTTTGAAGTTTACTATTCTCATATTGAGGTTTACTATTCTCATTTTGAAACTGAAAAGGTATAGTAATCATTAGACAAAGAGTTCTTTTAGTACTTTCTTAAAGTTTCGCCAGAGGTATATAACTTCACAAATGTAGATACTAGAACTACCAGTGTAAGTTGACACCATTAATTTTTAATTGCTTTTCTAAGGCCTTTAATGAACCTAACTCAGACCCATGTAGGAATTCATTACGTGTCCTAAGGTATCTCTATCAGTAAATTTTAAAAATAGATCCATCCTAAAGAAACGAAAAATCGCAACCTAGAGTCCATCCAAACACTTAATGATGTATATCCCAAATTCGGTATTCAAAGTTTACAAAGTTTTTAAAAATGTATTTACAAGCGTCAAAGACAAGTCAAGTAAAACCCGTATTATTATTTTTGATATGTGCTTCTTTAAAAACCCTAGAATTTGAAAACCTTGGGTGTTTATTTTATTACTAACAAAACGGCAACATTGATTCATAAATAAAAAAATTCATCTAATCAAAAGATCACCATTAAACTGATGACTTTTGTAAAAAAACCCGTAAAACTTTAAGGTAAGTTCAAGCAACTTTTTTTTGTGTTTCTTATTATTTTTTTTTTTCTTGCAATTTTGTATTTTATAAAGTTTTTATTTTTTTTAACCATTCACAGTTAAGTATTTTGTATTCTTTTTTATTTTGTGTATTGTGCATTGTAAATTTTTTAATGGTTTTATTTGAATTTTAGCGAAAATACTTGTTAAAAGTTTTTTGAATTTAAAAAAAAAAACCGAAAAATATAAAAATTTTTCAATTAATTTTTTATTTTATTTTTATAATAAAATTTTTTTTTATTAAAGGCAAAAAAAAAACAAAAAATTAAAAGTTATCATTATTTCTTATTGCCTATAATTTCGCACCTTACTGTACATATTCGTACAATTCGTATATATTCGTAAATCGCATATAGTAAAGTACAGGAATTTTTTTTTTTTTTTTTTTTTACTTTTTTTTTTTGTAAAAATTGCACTTGTTGTAACTTACAACAAACAACAATGTACTTTAATGCACCATCATGATTGTTTTTATTTTTATTTTTTAAAGGAATTGAATTTAAAAAAAAGAAAGAGATAGATATATTAGGTGAAAGCAGATTAAAGAAAAGCATAACAACAAAAATATTGTTTGATTGTGCATTCAACAACTTTCCTTATTTTTAAGAATTAACCAACATATAACAACTAAATGATTAAAATCCCTCTACGTTTGAATGATGTGCCAATTATATAAAAAATAATAAAAAAAAAAAAAAAAAAAAAAAAAAAAATACAGCACATGACAAATCATATAATTTCGCGTAGTCGTAATTGGTGAAAGAACTTTATAATATATAACTTGTGTATATATGTATGTACTTTTTTTTTTTTGCACACATAATTTAACCTGATGATACCTGATGATAGGTACACTTTCTTCTTGATGTCATATCATCACTGTATCATCGGATTACTGTTAAAAAGATTTTATTTTTATTTTTCTGCAATTTAGTTAATTTATTTACTGCGAATATAAAAAAAAAAAACAAAAACAACAAAAAAAATAAAAACAAAAACAAAAAGAAAAAAAAAAAAACTAAGTACAAGAAATTTAAATTAATTTCAGTACTTTTGAATTATTGTAACGCCGCCATAAGCGCAAGTATTAAAAACTAACTTGTTTATCAAATAAAACTGGTTACAAAATGATACTATATATGTAGTATGTATATACTAAGTAAAGTAATAAAAATTATACATTTGTGCGCAAGCGTAAAGAGCTTAATATGCAAAATGTTATCTATTTGACTGTTATTTTGGAAAATTTTTATAATTCCTATTTTTCTCTCTCTGGGATGTATTTTTTACGACTACTATAGAGGAAAGTTTTTAGTATTTGTTAAGTATATAGGCATTTCTTAGTTATATATGTATATAACAAGATAGTAACTGTTTATTGAAGATAAAATTTACGATTTTTCATCAGTTGAAATAAAAAATAAAATTTTCTTTATTAAAAACTGCGGATACAATTAAAATTGAAAGCGTTTTTTTTTTTTTTTTTTTTTTAATTTATAAGCGCCTCAATTTTTAGTCTTCAAATTAAAATCTTTAATTTTAATAATTATTTTTTTTTTTAATTGTATTTAAGTGATGATTATTTTATTGCCATTTTAAATCAGTTTTTTTTTTTTTTTGTTTTATTAGTATTATAAAAATGTAATTTAATTTAATTAATTAATTTTTAATTTTTTTTTTGTTTTTTTTTTAATTGTTTTTAATTTAATTTTTAGAATTGATGATCATTTATTTTTACTTACTTATACATAGTTATCTTTTAGTTAAAAAAAGTATTAAAACTATTAACTATTTGACCCATTTCTTTTCTTATTTTAATATTTCCGTTATTATTGGAGTTGGAGATGAATCATCAGTTGGATTAAAAAGTTTAAATTAAAATTTGAACAGGAAAGAAATTGTTGCAATAAAATGGATAGGTAGCAATTGTCAGGAGTTTTTTTTTTTTAATGGACATCCAGATTTAGAACTTAATTATTCACTTAATATTCATCATTAAATTGAGAAAATTAAATTATTATAAAAAATCGTTTAAAACTAATATATAGGTTAATTGATAATATTTTAATAAATTAATTGAAAATACAATATGTTATAGACTAGAGAAGGGAAATAAAACAGATCGCACATTTAAAACTTCTGTTTATGGTTTTTGAATAATGTTATTATATACTTAAATAGTCATGCCAAGCTATAATCAAGTGCTTGCTCCACGGAAGCTGTTCCGAACCTAAATGCAATTAAAATCATGTAAAATCCCGGAGAAAGATGTATAATTTGCTCGGACTCTTTCCTAATAAAACAAAATGAAAATAAAAAATTTTGAAGTTAGTGTGGGTCCTAGGCCATGTAAACATTGCGGGAAACAACTTCATCGAACAAGCAGCAAAATGTGCTGATATATATTTATTATTATTATATTTATCGACGCTTGTCATATAAAACTGATTTAAATAATCCAAATAAGCAACCCTCCACTTTTTCAACAAATGTAAACAGAAGTAGCTTAATTATATACACAAATTAAAAATTTTAAGAATTAGACACTCTTTACTCTCCCAAGAACATTTTTTTTAAAAAAGAACCACTTCTGACATTTTTCTTTTGTAATTTACACACTATAATTGCTGAGTGTCTGACCATGGATGCCACAAGAATGCAACTAAGAATAGAACCTCTAGCTAGAGGTTACTGTTCGAAGCAACGGTTCATAACGTCATAAAACTGATATTTTTGTGAATCTGATCTTGAGAAATTTGGGGTTATAAGATTATGGGCGATGGAGAAAATTGATTAGGAACTTAATGTTCTTCATAAATTTACCTAAATGGTACACATATGCATTAGAAATTTGAAGAAACACGTTTACTGAATTATAGTTCAAAATTCTAATATTTCCATAGACTGTGTTGCGTCACCTTGATAGTTAGACTGTGTAGGGATGAGCGTCTGCTGCCTAATTTGTTTCACGTTAAGAAACTTTGAGTGGCGGCATTTAATTTAGTTTTTTTAGAACAGGTCCTAGTCCTTACAAGATGTGTATAAAACGGGTCAGTTAACCAACTGTGCGTCGACGACATAGTAGTGTGGTCATTTAGAATAGATGACATTGGGATTATTTATAAAATTAATAAGTTTGTATTTCACTTTATCAAGATATCACAGTGCCGTAATGAATGCAACTCAATTCCATTTTTGACTTAAAATTTTTAGAACTGATACTCAGGGACTGGATGGCAGCTGATCGGTGGATTAAATTTCCAAAATCTAAAAACCCTTCCGCTTTAATAGCCAGTTTTTTTCAAATAAACTCAAATATACAAGAAGATTTAATTAGTTTTCCGGACACTTTTTAAGTAGGTTTCCATTCAAGTTTTTTAATAATCAGATTGAAGACACGTGAAGTGTCTGATACATACATATAATCATTTTATAACTTCTTATCATTTTAAATTTATATTCAATCTTTTAAAATCTAAATGCATACCATTTTAAGTATTATCAAAAATTTAAGATTTTTAAAAAAAAGATATAAATTCCAATAAAAAGTTTTTTAATTTTTAAAGTCAATTCTGTTAAAACTTAAAGAGAAAAGTCAATAAAGTTTACAATGTATTCAAAATCAGTATTTAAACCAATGAATGGGATTTCAAATTGTTTCAAATCATTTTCAAATCAAACGACTTCCAAAAAAAAAACAATAACACCTAAAGAAAAGTTGAACTCATAAATTTTATATCTGTTTGGTTTTTCGTCAAATGTTTTTGTTAAAATATTGGTTTATAGTTTATGGTTTACACTATTTAATAGTTTTTAACGAAATAAAACTAATTAAGGGAACCAATATCATAAATAATATAACGTTGATTGGCTATTAGATAAAGCTATTAAAAATTAAATTTTATTACTAATACTTTTCTCGCTTAATTAAATGCTAAACAAGATGCAATAAATTTAAAGATATTGTACCTGTAATGAAGTTAAAAAAAAAACTTGTATATATGCATCTTAAGATTAAGATATGTTACTTGTTAGAAGGAAAATTGTGTTACAGTTTTAAAAAGAAAATTTGTAACGGTATAAAGCGTTAAGAATAGAATTAGTATGTTTGGTTTTTTTTTTTAAACAAAGCGATTAGAATTGTAATAAAAGAGTTATATAACAAAAAACAGCACTTTTTAAATAGTGCTTTAAATTTGACCCGTTTTTTTTTTTTTGTATTTTAAAATATAAATTTTAAAAGTTTATTTAAAAATAATCTTATCGAAATCTTTATGACATTTTTCCAAACAAGACGTTTTAATTTTTAATGGAATTCTTTTTTTTTGTAGTTTAAAAATTAAACTTCTGCTTTGGTAACACTAATTGGAATGGGATGGGATGGGATATATATTAATACTCCAGTGCACATTTTTCTTTAGATTAAATGTTAAGTTTATAAAAGATTTGGAGCTATTCTTTAAATCATCTTTCAAAATTTCTTATATTATTTCCCATTTCATGTCCTGGCCTTAATTTTGTTTGGCTATGGCTTGCTGAGTAAATGGTTGAATAATTAATCGGCAAACCGGTAAATTATTATAATTAGTTAATTTATTAAATAAATTTTTTAACCTTTGAA